>OY294067.1:132257617-132657480 GCA_958510875.1 Endomychus coccineus
TTTTCGGAGTATTACAAGGGGCAGATGGTTGAAATTACAACACTGGATACTAAATGTGATTTGTATCGTTTTAATGTTCACTACATGGTACTTTCTAATTCTTATTTAGACTGACTAAGAATTAACTCTACTCTATTGAACTTATTCAACTTACTGCTCATCTAATGTACTTAAATATCTATTCTCAAGGGAGAAGCCTTACTGCTCTATCTATGCTAAAGTACGGCGAAGGTTGACCTACTCGCTGGCATTGATACTCATGTCATGCACTCATGGTCAGAACCTTGTCATTTTGGTATGTTATATCTATATATAATACAATAACAAATATGTTGCATGTTTATATTCAATAAACATAATTATGACATAAGAAAATAGAATATTGTGAGTTATTGATTGCGCTTTCAGAAGTATCCAGCGAACAAAAATTTTTATAGGGGCGAAAAGTTATCTTAAATGTTAGTGGATAATAATTAGAGAACAATAAATTAATTTAAATTAGTTTTAAAGAAAGGCCAATAACTCACTTATTTTCCTATGTGAAAGATATTTATTCAATTTCAAGTTTCAGCTTCTAACGAATTAGGATTCGATTATTGTAGAATATTGTTAACGTACACAAAGAATAGCTTTTATTAATCGAATTGTAAAATAATATAATTAAATTTCCCGTAGTGATGAATTCGTTGTCGTGATATCAAACATATTGAATTATATCCCCTCGTGGTTGTGTACTGACCATTTTGTTATTTTTTTTTATCTAGCATTTACCATCACGAGCGCTCAATTTATCCATTTTAAAACTGATAGAGACATCTACTGACGAAACCAAAAGATACTAGGATTTAATGGTTGATATCTTGGCTTCACCATTCCCCCGACTTTAAAACACTGGTTTTTTGAAAACAAAAGAAAATTGAAAATAACCGAAATAAAGTAAATCAAAATCGAGGACGAAATAACAAAATAACCAATTATTAAGAATGCTTTCTCAATTTTGACTTCAACTATACCTAAATTTAGAGAAATTAAATTCCCTTGTTGATGCCATAAACTCACATCAACAACAAAACCCAAACTAAAACTAATTATAACTGAACTTGGATTATCTAATTACTTAAATATCGTGACAATAATTATTACTGCGTCGGAAGTGGGCATAGTTTTGCCACTGGATGCTTGTAAATTCCGTACTTTGTTCGTACGGTTACAACACGAATTATATTATCTTTACCTGTAAAAAACCTCTTCAGTGATACCAATGGGCCATTATAAGGGAGGTACATTATCACTAACAATGATTACTAGTAGCCCCGGTTTAACAGGATGCACGTCTGTATTCCATTTTTGACGTGATTGTAAACTACTCAGATATTCTTGGAACCAACGTTCCTAATACGACTGAACAATTTGATCTAAAAGTTCTTTGCGGGTTAAGCGATTAACAGATTTGTCTAGTTCGTTATTAGCGGGTAAGGCCTGTAAAGGTGTAAGGGTAAGAAAATGTGCGGGCGTGAGCACTAGAGGCTCTGCCGGATCTGAACTGAGCCAACACAAGGGTCTCGTGTTTAATAATGCTTCGACTTGTGTTAAGACTGTCGAGAATTCTTCGTAGGACAATATTTGTTCACCAATTACTCTACGGAGATGATTCTTAAACTTTATATTTGCCTCCCATATCCCTCCAAAGTTAGGTACGTCGCTGAGTTAGTTCACGACTGAACGCAGTTGTATAAGCAGTTGACTGAACAAATTCGTGTATTGATTCTAGAGTATGCTTTGACCCAACAAAATTTGTTTCGCAATCGGAATATAACACTGAACATGTTCCTCTTCTAGATAGAAAACGTTTGAGTGCTGCCAAAAATGTATCGGTAGAAAGGTTCGATGCCAGCTCCAAATGGATGGCTCGAGTTGTCATGCATACAAACATAAATACGCCTTTTGACATTTGATGCCTCTGTGCCGACTTATGGTAATATTAATGGGGCTAGCATTGTCCGTACCAGTATGCAAAAAGGCCTTCGCTTGAATAACTCTATGAGTAGATAGGTCAGCCATAAGGGGAAAATTGAGACGTGGTCTACATTTAAAACAGTGGTTACTTTTTTGCACACGTTGACGTACAACACTTCTAGCTGCTGATATCCAGTACTTTTGACGCAATAACGAAAGGATCAAGTATGGCCCTGTATGTAAATTCGTTCGGTGGTAGTAACCAATTAATAACTCCGTGAAATGATCCTTTTTTGGAAGAAAGACAGATCATAAGAGATGGGTGCAGTTGAACCCCAACCCGAATCAATCCATTTTCCATGAACGATCTTAAATGACGCAATGATGCTGTACAGGGTTGTCCATTTTCGAAATAACGAAAATCAACAGAAAAATTAATATTTTGAATGACACGAATCAAGGTCTCTTCGGCTCTAGTCAAATCAGTAGTTTGTATAGATTCTGATATTGGTAAGAATTTGATAAAATCGAAGAACGTAGACAGTTATGTTCAAGAGTCTAGTCTAGACCAAGAACTACATTTTAATATCAACAAATATAGCGGGATCTATCGGTTGAATTACCGCTAAAGAAATATCTTACGGGATTTTCTATTGGCTCGGTTCATGCTCAGATCTAAAATGAAAAGGCTTTAGATCCTTTATGTGGATATCTTTTACCCTCTTGCCGGTGTCATCTTTCAAATCATACACGACCGGTGAGACTTCCCTAGTCACGGTATATGGCCCTGAATAGCTGCAAAGTTACGTAGAGCGGAAGAGAAATGATGTTCCACTTTCATCACCCGGTCCCCTACCAGACATCTCCAATCCCGGCGACGTAGGTTATATTAATTACTCTGCCGCGAAAAAGCTTTAGCTAAGTTAATCCGGACTAATTCAAACACTTCACCTAATTTTTCTACAAAATTAATTTGGTTAGGATCATTCCGTATGTTTACGTTATTAAAACTGTCATCGGTCGGTTGGTCGCGATCACGGTCGACATACAGGTCTGGGAACTCGAGGCTGTTTCCTGTGTGAGAAGTGGGACCGCTAAGCGTCGACTGTAGCGTAGTACCAAAAAGGGTGGCGCAGCAGTCGAAGAGTATTCTCTGACAACTGTCATTCTTGAGTTGTAAACAGAAGGAATACCGACGTTTTCAGAAAAAAATGACGAAACTGTGCATTGTGTCGAAATGCAAAACGGAGTACAAAAGTGTAAAGCAAGAAATTTCTGTTTTTGAGGTGCCGAAAGATGCGGAAATGCGAAATAAGTGGATGCTTGCGATTCCGGAAAGAAATCGTTTTAACAAGGTCTTTTATGTGTGCGAAAAAGGGGAAGTTATTTTTAAAGTGAGTAATACATTTTGACAAGAGTAACAGTTCTATTCCTCTCTCAAATCAGAATACTTAGTAACACTGCTTGCGATTCCGGAAAGAAATCGTTTTACCACTTCGATCCAAGCGCTAGCTAGTGGCTGAGCGAGGGACTACGAGTTTGGCGACGCGTAAGAGTCCCATGTCAAACATACGAGTTCCCAGACCTGTATGTACGACCTTGGTCTCGATTAACTCCGGGGGGTATCACTAATTCGCGGCCGAAATTCATAAAGCTGGTGTGAAACCAGTAGTTTCATGACGGGCTGAACTAGGGGCGAACATAAATTCGGACATGTAATGATCCCATTTTCTGTGTCGCAAAATTGGGATATCATCGTCTTTATGGTTTTGTTTTGTCCTTTCTACCGTATTAACTTGCGGTGTATATGGGGGTGTTAATCGGTGTTGTATACCTAACTCCTTCAACATATTTTTGAAGATGCGACTTTCAAACTGTGTCCCGTTATCCGATATTATAATTTTGGGACAGCCAAACCTAGTAATGATTTCGGTGTATAGCGCTACACGGACGGATTTCGCGGTAGCTTTGCGGAGGGGTTTACACTGCACCAACATAGTGAACCGGTCCTGCAAACCAGGATATACGAGTTCCCTTTACTTGACCTAGGCAAGGCTTCTACCAGGTCGATGCTAACTGTGTTCCTTGGGTAGCGGTTGACGGACGGTTGCATATGTCCTAGTCGTTGTTGTTGCGATATTTTATATTGCTGACAATGCGAGCACCCTCTGAAGTATCTAGTTATGTCGCGAAACATCCCCGGCCTATAATAACACAAACTTTCCATGGGTCAGACATATCTGGTTCAGTTAAATCGTTTGAATCCCAGAAATGTCTGTATAAACGGTTATCGCGGATGCAGTAGTCGGGCAATGCAGTGGGATTTTCCTTTACTTCATTTTTCTTGGAATTGAAGGGTCTCGAGATAGGGCGTCTGCAACACGGTTCAGAACTCCTTTTCTGTATTTGATTTCAAAATCATATTGTTGCAGGAAAATGCTCCAACGGTCCAATCTTCCACTCGAACTTTTGATAGAATGTAACCATCGTAATGACTGATGGTCAGTCAAAACGGTAAACCGGTAGCCTTCTTAATATGGTCTCATTTTTTTAATGCCCCATACAATTGCCAAACATTCTTTTTCGGTAACAGAATAGTTATTCTCGGCTGGTGCCAGAGTTCGACTGATGTAGGCAATGATCCGGTCCGTTCCCTCTGTTTTGCTTCAGCACCGCCGCAATTCCTATATCAGAGGCATATGTTTGTAGGGTAAATTATCGGCTGAAATCAGGACCAACACGAAGGCACTCGTCAACATGACTTTTAATTTGACAAATGCTGCTTGTTGTACATCACCCCATACAACGACGGTTTTTCTACAATAAGCTGGATAGCGAACTGAGAAAGAAAGTATGAATCGACGGTACCACGAAGCGATTCCCAAAAAACGACGGAGGGCTCTTACAGTTGACGGGCTGGGAATTTGCATAATAGCTTCTATTTTATCCGGGTCAGTATGAATACCTTCGGCGGTAACGACGTGTCCTAAATATTTGAGAGACGTATGGCAGAACTGACACTTTGTAGTATAGGAATCTTCCATCCCTATACAAGATTACCTAAAATCGCTCAATTAGCGAATACAACCTTATTTGTATTATTAAATACATAATAATCGATATGTTTGTAAATGCATAAGTAATACACAAACAATATGTTTAGTGTTATGATTACCTTGTAATAATATAAACATATTGTTTAGTATAGGTAAACTATACAACAAGGGACCCTGACATAACGAGCGTGAGAACTTTGTACCCAAGGTAAATATTGATAAGGCTGATATATATACTAGGATTATTATCAGAATATATATTATTGATTATGGATTCATTGTATCATTATCATTATTATTAACATTGCTATAAGTATTCTAATTGTGTGGAGTAAGACATTAAGTCATTATGACGTCGAGCTTCATGTTCAGTAAAGTGCAACCCTTTTTATAATGTGAGTGTTTCAATTCCTGTGCCCCAAGGGACCACCGATCAGCTTATGGTAAACCATCTCCTGCCGTTAAGAGCTGATCCCCACAACTTTTCTGGATTGATCCTCAAGTTGGCTTGGCGTAATCGGCGGAAAACTTCTCTCAAATTGGCCAGGTGTTCTTCAAACGAGTCTCCCATCACGATAATATCGTCTAGATATTCTGGCTTGGTAGTCAAGTCCAATGCTTCCAGAAACAATGTGAAACGTTGAATAAACTTTCTGAAGATATCTGCTGTATTTTCATCCAAAACTAGGTGCTCAAGGGGCCTAAATATTAGGTCCATTATGACACAACAGCAGGGTCGGATTTAGAGGTCTGGAGGCCTCGGGGCAACAACGGAGTGGAGGCCCCCTGGCCTTTCCAAACAAAATGAACAATTTTTTCAGTCGAGTTTATCAATGAATAATTTATTGTAAAACCAAGTAAATTCTTTTAGTATTTAACAAACATATATAAATATAAATAAATTGCAAGTGCTCAACAGGGCAATTTGAGATTTTGATATTTTACTGATCACCTGATTGGACTGAACAAATATAGATCAATGATTTCTGTTAATATTTAAGAACAATACAATCATGTTTGTACAAACCTAAAGGTGAAGGTAAAACAGCGAAAAAAAAATATCAAAGGAAAAGTTGTTTACTAGTGTTTACTAGTCGGAATTTAAAAGATTTTTTTTCCGAAATCTATTGTGGGGGCCCCTCTTTTGTGGAGGCCCCGGGGCTGTAGCTCCCCTAAATCCTGCGTTGTTCAACAGTTTGTCACGTACCTAGTCTACATAACTAGTCGGATTTACGTGTTTTCTATCACAGGTTTCCAAAAATACTAATAGACATACCTGACACCACTATTGAGACACACATAGGCTTTTTATATATTTATTCTGCTTAATTACTATTTGTTAATCGACTTACATGTGTGTTACAATCTTTCAACTTCGTCTTGACGTTGCCCTTTTTACATACGGCCTAAATCCCGTAAAATTCAGTCTTTATTAACTTTATCAGCTCCTCAAGCAGTTATCCGACAATTGTTGGGTTTATTCCAAAATTTTCGCAATTTGCTGGCCCACTTTATCTTTTAACATTTTGTTAGAAACAGTTTCCATGGAAATCAGAGCATGAATTGATCATTTCGATGTATTTATGATATTTGATCGACAATATCCTATTGGAATTTTTACTGATACAAGCTCTCAGGGGTATGGTGTGATATTACAACAAAAAGTAGATAACAATTGAATATTACAGTCAAAGAACTTCTCCGGCAGAGTCAAGGTATCATTTTTATGAAATGGAAAAGTTAGCTGTTGTTAATGTCATAAGAAATTTCCAACAATATTTAACAGGACGATATTTACCTTTGTTTACCGTTTGTAATACTCTAAAAGATACTCAATCCGGATTTTTTACGATTCTATTTTTTTTTAATTTTTTTTCGACGTATCGCTATTACATCATCGAGACGTTTATTCCAGTATGAAAGAAATATCATCCAATTTATTATAAATATCATTATTACTGCTTTGCGTGAATAAAAGTATTGTAGATTAGATAAAAATCATTGGAACGCAATGGTTTATGGGTTCGCTACATTGACCTGGAAGCAACATGGCGTTTAAAAATACTCATGGATTCTCAGCGAGACTAGAAAAAAATTTCAGCGCAAACTAGATTTTAAGAATCGCCAGTTTCAAAGAAAATCAAGGTTGGAAATAGCGCTAGATTACTATCAACTTTAGATTTAAATAAAGATAAAATGAAATCTTTGGAAAGCGCGGCAACAGTTCGGTTTGGTGTCGCCATCTGGCGTAACATTCATGTAACATTGAAACTTCGAAAAATCTATCAGTCAATGTGCTAAATTGTTTGACCTCTTACTGGGATACCTATTCATGGATGGCGATGAATAATTTGGACTTTTTAGCATGCTGTTTGTGAATTATATGTACCTCCAATAGAATGATCGTTCAGAAACGTTTAAACTTTCTCTCTCGTTTTTGTTGATGAACTCTATGGGAAGAGCGAAACAACTGTCTATAGAACTATTTGTTTGAGTTGGTACTGATCAATCTAGAACTGGGAATTTTGAATAAATAAAAAGTTGATTCAAAGCACATAACTTCAACTTGTTCAAAGTTCTAGCCACAGTAATAAAAGTTCCATTTCGTGTTCTAAAAACAGATTTTCTGGAAAAGGGAAAAAATGTTCTCATAAAATCATTATCGTGCAAGATGTAGAAAGAGATAGATTTTCCGCTAGGCATCAACATTTTTAAAATAGCGTTAAATACCCTGAAAAAAGCTAGACCTAGCCCCGGAAGCGCTAAAATGGCCGCCATGCGACAACGTTTGGAACAACAACTATTACACCATTAAAGAAGTAAAATAAAACGCTAGGAATAAAAATTAGTTGTCTCGTTTTTACCTATGGTCTGTCTGTATGTGGTTATTCGTTTTATTTGCTCACACGTTCTGCAATCACCAGTTTGCACTCTATGTCTGTATGGCAGAATTGAATTTGCCGGCCGAGACAGGGGCCCCCCTCTAAGATCCATGGTTGATAATGACCTACTGAAATATATTCGCGCGTGGTTTTTACGTATTGCTCTTTTAAGCTAGGATTGCGCATAACACGTTTTCCAATGAATACAATCTTTTCTCTGCTTATAAAAACTCCCAATGTGATAATAATTGACTCAGGTATGAATTATGTGTAAATTCTTGGGAAATAGGTCACATTAACACATATGTCTCTTCTGCAGGATAGATCTTTTATAATAAATGGTTCCTTTGGCTAAAATATTAACATTTTTATAATCGAAATGATTGTTATAATTTAAACAATGTTTGGCAAGGACGGTGGAATTTTGAAAATTTTTGTTTTTAGTGCTATACTTATGGCCAG
Organism: Endomychus coccineus; assembly: GCA_958510875.1. Classification (NCBI taxonomy): domain Eukaryota; kingdom Metazoa; phylum Arthropoda; class Insecta; order Coleoptera; family Endomychidae; genus Endomychus; species Endomychus coccineus. Next base: position 132,265,974 of record OY294067.1, read on the forward strand.
AGATTCTTTTTTGTAAATATTGTTTCGAGTATCCTGTACAAGTCCCATCGCAATCTAAACACTTTAATTCATATACCGCGTGGGTGTGTTTATCTTTAGGTATTAGAGGTTTTGGGTTTCAAAAATATTCACAAACACAGCTAGGTTTATGCGCAACATTTATATCATACTTTATAAACATTTCTTAAATGTTATAAAATTATCTTTATTACCGTTTATATTATTTATATATGACGTCTCGTTATAGATTTTGTTCTTTAATGATGGTGTTAAAAATTGTTTTTGGGTAGCCATTTATTTCTAGTGTACGGACTTTCAAATTTCTGGGGTGGTTTTCCGAAAGTAACAATTTTATAGCGCGAACTGTAAGGCTGGCAATAACACTTTTTTCTTATAGCTTGTTGGTGCAACTGAATCAAAGTGAAGATATCGTTGAGACCAAACTTCTTTTGCAAACCTTGCTTTAATGGTACAAAAGTCATTATTATATGTTTCTTTTCAACACCCTCCGATGGTTGCAAGAGTTGCGAAATCTAAGAATTTTCGACATTCATTTCTGCCCGATTGAGAACCCCGGTATATTGATATTTTTAGTTTGCAGGCCAAGTGACTCAACGATTGAGTATGAAATTGCTCATGGCACCCGAGTCAAGTATGACCCGTGCTTGTAATTCGGTATTAGATTGCGCGCTGGAGAGAAATTTTGCAAATTAGATTGAGAAGTCTGATACCGCAATATTATTGTTTGTGGAGCTTGTTCCTCGATCGCTAAAATGGTTAGGATCTTCATTGTTTGTTGTTTAAACATTTCTTACATTTCTAAAGTTGGTTCTTGCTTCAAGATACAAGAGAGTATGATGCTTCAAACTACATATTTTTTGGTTCTACATTCTGTGTTACGATGTCCTGCTGTTAGGTAGTTAAAACAAAGTTTGGAAATTGTAAGCTTATCAGTTCTTCCTCTTACCGATAATCTCAAGAATGGTTCACAATTATATATGAACTTCTTGGTACAGGGCGCAACAGCTACTTTTTCTATTCAGAGCTTGTCCCGTACTCCAACGCTGTGTGATGGAGCCTTCCCCTCCTATTTATAAGCAATATGGTAAGAACCCAATTAAAACTGCAGAAAACATTGGATCGGTTGTGTGTGAAAGAGTAATGTATGGCTAATTATCAATTTGAAATGGATTGAATCTAGTTAAACATAAGACATTATTTTAAGATTATACTATGCTAAATATCTATGATTATTTTATGAATTAGTTTAAGACACGGTCGTATACACAGGTCCGGAAACTCTATGGTTGAGTTGAGTCGCTTACGGGTCCCCACGGTCGTAGAGCAACGTGAAGTTGGCTGCCAAAGTTGGCTGCTAAAATTTCCGAACATTGCCGATCGATCAGTGGCGTCGCGAAATGATTTCCCAAATTAAATATTCAATGCATTCTTATAGTTTTCTTATTTTGTATATCTGAATAACATATGGGAAGATGTATGGTAGAATGAATCAATTTACATATCATACGTTATTCGATTCAATTTCCTCCACTATTGGTAATGATTTCCAAATCGAATATCTTTACGATTTCTTTTGACTAGGACTCTGGTAGATTCTATAATACCAAGAAAATTGTTCTAAAACACATTTAATACTATGAGTACAAATTGATGTAGAGCTGCTTGCTCTTCAATCTGAGATACTACCATAATTTCTTGCACTCGAGAACTACTAGGTTACATACGAAGACACATGAATATTCGAAAATATTTTTTTTTTCAACTTTCCGGAGCGACTGCCAAAATCAAAAAATAAGGAAAAGCATCCTCATGATGTGTAGAATCTCAAAATACTAAAATAATTTCTTGCACTCGGGGACTACTAGGTTCCATACGGGGACACATGAATTTTCGAAAATAATTTTTTTTTCAACTTTCCGGAGCGATTGCCAAAATCAAAAAATATGGAAAAGCATCCTCATGATATGTAGAATCTCAAAATACTAAAATAATTTCTTGCACTCGGGGACTACTAGGTAACATACGGGGACACATGAATTTTCGAAAATAATTTTTTTCTCAACTTTCCGGAGCGACTGCCAAAATCAAAAAATACTAAAATAATTTCTTGCACTCGGGGACTACTAGGTTCCATACAGGGACACATGAATTTTCGAAAATAATTTTTTTCTCAACTTTCCGGAGTGACTGCCAAAATTAAAAAATATGGAAAAGCATCCTCATGATGTGTAGAATCTCAAAATACTAAAATAATTTCTTGCACTCGGGGACTACTAGGTCACATACGGGGACACATGAATTTTCGAAAATAATTTTTTTTTTCAACTTTTCGGAGCGACTGCCAAAATAAAGAATATGGAAAAGCATTCTCATGATATGTAGAATCTCAAAATACTAAAATAATTTCTTGCACTCAGGGACTACTAGGTTCCATACGGGGACACATGAATTTTCGAAAATAATTTTTTTTCAACTTTCCGGAGCGACTGCCAAAATAAAAAAATATGGAAAAGCATTCTCATGATGTGTAGAATCTCAAAATTCTAAAATAATTTATTGCACTCGGGGACTACTAGGTCACATACGGGGACACATGAAAAGCATTCTCATGATGTGTACAATCTCAAAATACTAAAATAATTTCTTGCACTCGGGGACTACTAGGTCACATACGGGGACACACGAATTTTCGAAAATAATTTTTTTCTCAACTTTCCGGAGCGACTGCCAAAATCAAAAAATACTAAAATAATTTCTTGCACTCGGGGACTACTAGGTTCCATACAGGGACACATGAATTTTCGAAAATAATTTTTTTCTCAACTTTCCGGAGTGACTGCCAAAATTAAAAAATATGGAAAAGCATCCTCATGATGTGTAGAATCTCAAAATACTAAAATAATTTCTTGCACTCGGGGACTACTAGGTCACATACGGGGACACATGAATTTTCGAAAATAATTTTTTTTTTCAACTTTTCGGAGCGACTGCCAAAATAAAGAATATGGAAAAGCATTCTCATGATATGTAGAATCTCAAAATACTAAAATAATTTCTTGCACTCGGGGACTACTAGGTTCCATACGGGGACACATGAATTTTCGAAAATAATTTTTTTTCAACTTTCCGGAGCGACTGCCAAAATCAAAAAATATGGAAAAGCATTCTCATGATGTGTAGAATCTCAAAATTCTAAAATAATTTATTGCACTCGGGGACTACTAGGTCACATACGGGGACACATGAAAAGCATTCTCATGATGTGTACAATCTCAAAATACTAAAATAATTTCTTGCACTCGGGGACTACTAGGTCACATACGGGGACACATGAATTTTCGAAAATAATTTTTTTCTCAACTTTCCGGAGCGACTGCCAAAATCAAAAAATATGGAAAAGCATTCTCATGATGTGTAGAATCTCAAAATACTAAAATAATTTCTTGCATTCGGGGACTACTAGGTCACATACGGGGACACATGAATTTTCGAAAATAATTTTTTTCTCAACGTTTCGGAGCGACTGCCAAAATCAAAAAGTATGGAAAAGCATCCTCATGATGTGTAGAATCTCAAAATACTAAAATACTTTCTTGCACTCGGGGACTACTAGGTCACATAAGGGGACACATGAATTTTCAAAAATGATTTTTTTTCAACTTTCCGGAGCGACTGCCAAAATAAAAAAATATGGAAAAGCATTATCATGATATGTAGAATCTCAAAATACTAAAATAATTTCTTGCACTCGAGGACTACTAGGTCACATATGGGGACACATGAATTTTCGAAAATAATTTTTTTTTCAACTTTCCGGAGCGACTGCTAGAATAAAAAAATATGGAAAAGCATTCTCATGATGTGTAGAATCTCAAAATTCTAAAATAATTTCTTGCACTCGGGGACTACTAGGTTCCATACGGGGACACATGAATTTTCGAAAATAATTTTTTTTTCAACTTTCCGGAGCGATTGCCAAAATCAAAAAATATGGAAAAGCATCCTCATGATATGTAGAATCTCAAAATACTAAAATAATTTCTTGAACTCGGGGACTAGTAGGTCACATACGGGGACACATGAATTTTCGAAAATAATTTTTTTCTCAATTTTCCGGAGCGACTGACAAAATTAAAAAATATGGAAAAGCATCCTCATGATGTGCAGAATCTCAAAATACTAAAATAATTTCTTGCACTCGGGGACTACTAGGTCACATACGGGGACACATGAATTTTCGAAAATAATTTTTTTCTCAACTTTCCGGAGCGACTGCCAAAATCAAAAAAAATGGAAAAGCATCCTCATGATGTGTAGAATCTCAAAATATTAAAATAATTTCTTGCACTCGGGAACTACTAGGTTCCATACGGGGACACATGAATTTTCAAAAATAATTTTTTTTTCAACTTTCCGGAGCGATTGCCAAAATAAAAAAATATGGAAAAGCATCCTCATGATATGTAGAATCTCAAAATACTAAAATAATTTCTTGAACTCGGGGACTAGTAGGTCACATACGGGGACACATGAATTTTCGAAAATAATTTTTTTCTCAATTTTCCGGAGCGACTGACAAAATTAAAAAATATGGAAAAGCATCCTCATGATGTGTAGAATCTCAAAATACTAAAATAGTTTCTTGCACTCGGGGACTACTAGGTTCCATACAGGGACACATGAATTTTCGAAAATAGTTTTTTCTCAACTTTCCGGAGCGACTGCCAAAATTAAAAAATATGGAAAAGCATCCTCATGATGTGTAGAATCTCAAAATACTAAAATAATTTCTTGCACTCGGGGACTACTAGGTCACATACGGGGACACATAAATTTTCGAAAATAATTTTTTTTTTCAACTTTTCGGAGCGACTGCCAAAATAAAAAAATATGGAAAAGCATTCTCATAATATGTAGAATCTCAAAATTCTAAAATAATTTCTTGCACTCGGGGACTACTAGGTCACATACGGGGACACATGAATTTTCGAAAATATTTTTTTTCCATCTTTCCGGAGTGACTGCCAAAATCAAAAAATATGGAAAAGCATTCTCATGATGTGTAGAATCTCAAAATACTAAAATAATTTCTTGCACTCGGGGAATACTAGGTCACATACGGGGACACATGAATTTTTGAAAATAATTTTTTTCTCAACTTTTCGGAGCGACTGCCGAAATCAAAAAATATGGAAAGCATCCTCATGATGTGTAGAATCTCAAAATTCTAAAATAATTTCTTGCACTCGGGGACTACTAGGTCACATACGGGGACACATGAATTTTCGAAAATATTTTTTTTCCAACTTTCCGGAGTGACTGCCAAAATCAAAAAATATGGAAAAGCATTCTCATGATGTGTAGAATCTCAAAATACTAAAATAATTTCTTGCACTCGGGGAATACTAGGTCACATACGGGGACACATGAATTTTTGAAAATAATTTTTTTCTCAACTTTCCGGAGCGACTGCCAAAATCAAAAAAAATGGAAAAGCATCCTCATGATGTGTAGAATCTCAAAATATTAAAATAATTTCTTGCACTCGGGGACTACTAGGTTCCATACGGGGACACATGAATTTTCGAAAATAATTTTTTTTTCAACTTTTCGGAGCGACTGCCAAAATCAAAAAATATGGAAAGCATCCTCATGATGTGTAGAATCTCAAAATACTAAAATAATTTCTTGCACTCGGGGACTACTAGGTTCCATACAGGGACACATGAATTTTCGAAAATAATTTTTTTCTCAACTTTCCGGAGCGACTGCCAAAATTAAAAAATATGGAAAAGCATCCTCATGATGTGTAGAATCTCAAAATACTAAAATAATTTCTTGAACTCGGGGACTACTAGGTCACATACGGGGACACATGAATTTTCGAAAATAATTTTTTTTTCAACTTTCCGGAGCGACTGCCAAAATCAAAAAATATGGAAAAGCATTCTCATGATGTGTAGAATCTCAAAATTCTAAAATAATTTATTGCACTCGGGGACTACTAGGTCACATACGGAGACACATGAATTTTCGAAAATATTTTTTTTTACAACTTTCCGGAGTGACTGCCAAAATCAAAAAATATGGAAAAGCATTCTCATGATGTGTAGAATCTCAAAATACTAAAATAATTTCTTGCACTCGGGGACTACTAGGTCACATACGGGGACACATGAATTTTCGAAAATAATTTTTTTCTCAACTTTCCGGAGCGACTGCCAAAATCAAAAAATATGGAAAAGCATCCTCATGATGTGTAGAATCTCAAAATACTAAAATAATTTCTTGAACTGGGGGGACTACTAGGTCACATAAGGGGACACATGAATTTTCGGAAATAATTTTTTTCTCAACTTTCCGGAGCGACTGCCAAAATTAAAAAATATGGAAAAGCATCCTCATGATGTGTAGAATCTCAAAATACTAAAATAATTTCTTGAACTCGGGGACTACTAGGTCACATACGGGGACACATGAATTTTCGAAAATAATTTTTTTTTCAACTTTCCGGAGCGACTGCCAAAATCAAAAAATGTGGAAAGCATCCTCATGATGTGTAGAATCTCAAAATACTAAAATAATTTCTTGCACTCGGGGACTATTAGGTCACATACGGGGACACATGAATTTTCGAAAATAATTTTTTTCTCAACTTTCCGGAGCGACTGCCAAAATCAAAAAATATGGAAAACCATCCTCATGATGTGTAGAATCTCAAAATATTAAAATAATTTCCTGCGCTCGGGGACTACTAGGTTCCATACGGGGACACATGAATTTTCGAAAATAATTTTTTTCTCTACTTTCCGGAGCGACCGCCAAAATCAAAAAATATGGAAAAGCATTCCCATGATGTATTTATCCGAGTTCGTTGTAAGCGACTCACTGCTCAGATAGGAAACAGCCTCGAGTTTCCAGACCTGTCTATACGACCGTGGTTTAAGGTAATTCTATGGAATCTAACCTCAAAACTGTTACTCATATGTTAGATAATACGTTGTGTTTCTTAGGTTGAATTTTAAATAGGCTTTAGAAAGGGGTACTACAGAATAACAGAATTTTGTTAAGTTTGAATTAGATTATTGTAAAGGTTTGAAAGACTGGAATCTATTTTCTCATTAACACAGTTGTTTTTTTAAATTTGTATACTTTCTAAGATCAATCATTTGCTGCTATCCGTTTCAATATTTAAAATTTTTGGATTATTGTGGTCAAATGAATGGTTAGTGTTTTTTACATGTTTACTAAGCGCAGTTGATGCATTTTTGGTATATTTGTGCCCATTTTCGTGTTATTTTTATTATTAACAGTGGTATAGAGGCAAAGTAAATGTTCTTTCATTCAATCAATATGTTAATAAACAATAATTGGCCAGAATGAACATATAATTAATTTGACTTTAAACTGTTTTGGACGTCGCTGATTACGAGTCCGGGGTCAAAAAATATAATTTCAAAATTTTAGAAATGACAACCTAAAAATTACGAAATTGCGAAAAATAGCTAATAATTCAACGAAAATATAACAAATATGCTTAAAATTTATATATTTATAAAATATATAGGTATAGTATATAAGCTATTAAGATCAATAAATAAGCTTAAACACATTGGAAAGCTGAAAAACGTGAAAAAGAAATCGCCTGCCCAGCCTTACGCTTGGTATACTACCAAAATTAAGACAATAGGTACCCTTTGTTGTCCAAAAAGTGTTTTCTGAACAAATTGATTATTTTTCATGACGCCGGATTAAAAACGAATTAACCTCGTTTTTCTATGTTGCACTGATCTCAAAAAGTAATATAAAGAAAAACCTAAAGAATGAATCGATTTGAAACTTGTTGTCACTTCTTACAAAATATCATATATCTTTGATATGTAATACCTAAAGCTCATATAAATCATGGATTATAAGGGCATAAGGGAAATGCATATTGCTCATCGATTTAGGTTTATAATCGGAGAACTAACTGAATAAAGCGCATGGAATATGTATTCATAATTATCATATTTAAATCTGGTCAGATACATCTTATAATATGGTTATATTAGACGATTGTCGCGTTCAACAAGCAACGACGGCATTAGGTAGAATTCTTGGAATTGTTTCATTTAATATGCACAGTAAATCAGCCGCATTTGGCGAGGTATTTCTTATAACAGGAGTCGCACGCAATTCCTGTATCGTGATTTTTAAAGATGCTTCAAATGGGTCAATTATAAGATTAATTGGAGTGTTGGGGTAAGTGGGAATTTTTCACTTCTAGTCAATTTCGGAGAAAAATAGTATAAAAACGATTGGAGGTGAAATCACGCGAAGAACAACACCTCTGCAATCAACCTTAACTTTCAGTTCCTCATAAAACTATAAGGTGAGAACAAACCACTTGATATTATTATTGCCACATATTGTTTATCTGTATAAGAAAGACCGATCCGGTTTAATCCGAGAGTAAATGAATCTTGATAAAATCTGTGTCTGATCCGGAAGTAGGATCTGTAGATGTAGAAGAATATGAGGATCGCAATGTCCAACTACACACTGTGTATAATCCGGAAAAAGGGACATTGTTAGATTGAGATAGCTACCGTTGTTGCACACTATCTAATCCAAAAATAAGGGCGTGTAGTTGTCCATGTGTGAAAGGTATAAGGTACTAGAGCATATGGAGTAGTCCTGACATTATTTTGCAATTACATTAAGGGAAATCTCACGTACTAGCCTGGGTAGAGATAGGGATAAATCGAAGAAGCCGTAGTTTGGATATTGGAAGTATTCAAAGAAAAGAGTATCGGAATGGCATGGAGGCAAGTGTAAGTAACATTACCAGTACGCTTTCACCTGCACCGCATTAAGTATTGTTCATAACTGATTGTAGAGTTAACCCAGAAACCCATTCCCTTGAGAGTTGTTTATCCAATGTCCGTACTGGCTTGTGTAACTTATGACCTTATTCTAAATATCAGTGGCTTAAGTGGTGGATAGGATTTGATTTGACCGCCCCTGTAAAGGATTAGTTGATAACCTAGACCTACTGGCATTCCCTCCTCAATTCGTTTTGAGCTTCCTTGTTTTTCCCTACATGTAATTAACTTCCAATATTTTGCTAATTAATATGTTCTTTGTTGTAAATATTTTGCAAATAAACTTTATATTGGAAGACTCCGTGTTTATTATGCAAATAATATAATATCTTCCCCATCTTAATATTTGTTGATTTCTAACCAAGTATCGGTTGCAATTAAATCCTGAAATTTTAATACTATCCATTCTGCCCCGTTTCGGGCCCTGGTTATTACTTCACTGAGAAGCTACCCTAGGGGCAACTCAATCCATAGATAGCGCTGTGATATGCGTTGTAGTGAGGACCCTAGCAGAAATCCTCCCTAACGAGTAAACCTCATAAAAATCTGGCGCCAGAGGAATGAAAATAAGTCAATTGGATTCAGATTCAGTTAACTTGAAAGAACATTGAGACCGTAGTTAGTATTGAGTCCCAAAAGTGACAAGGCACCTCCCAAAATGGCGCCCGGGCAGGGACCGTTGAGAAATAGACCGAGGTATATAATTTTTTATTGTTGTTGATGCCCACGGTCCTTTTGCGTAACCGGGATAATGAAAAGTAAAAGTTTAATTGCAATTAAGCCGGTTGTCCGATTTCAATGAAATTTGAAGTATAGTGATACAAGAAAGTAGGCTTTGCGTACAGGACGTTTTGATCACGATATTCAACGATCTCTAGGAGTTTTGGAATATTGAAAATTCTCTAAATTGTCAAGGGCACTTATTCGCCTTGATCCCTGATTTTATTTAGTGAATTTTTTTGTCGATCCACACCCCAGCTTTAGGGGAAACTTGAAGTTTGTTACCTTAATATGATTCAAAAATTGACGGTTTCGTGAGGTGTAGAGTTGTTACCCGAACTTCAGTGTTCTGCCCAAATTTTGCTCTTTGTCCTTATTTTTCCCTTTTGATTTTCCGAGTCGATTGTAACTCTAACTAGTCGAGTCATACTTCCTTTCCGACTAAATCGAACCTAAGGAAGCCGTTGGTGATACTTTTGGGCAGATTCATTCAAGTGTTTTTTAGTTGCGTCCCCAAATTGAAATTAAATTGCCCAAATTGAGGCAAGTTGTTTTATTCTTTCTGCCATAGGAAAGAAGAATAACACACCCTTACCCGTTACCTACCTCTACCTCAATACTTTAGGGTTTTGTTTAAACAGTTTCAAATCATAGTGAACTGAACACTATGACATTACCGATGTATATTGGTACTAAGCCTAAAGCACCAAAGCCAAACCCTACAAACATAGAAAAGAAGAGAGTCAAAGCGAAGCACCAGAAATGGAGTCTAAAGTAAGTTGGGGTATATTTACTCAAGAGGGAGCAGCTGCAGGGAATTTTTTACAGTATTTGAATACAAGGAACCGTTGAGGACTTACGCAGGAGGTACGTAAGAGGAATAGGACGATACGCCCCCTGATATACTAGATATCTTAACTACTATACCATACCATCAATAACCAAGGCAGTCACTACCGAAGCTTCATTTGATACAATTTTTACATTCAGTCCTGCTGGTTTTAAATCCAGACCGCAGATACGGAGTACTCCGATTGTTCAACCATCCTATTGCATGGGCAACAATGACCACAACTAATACGGTGACATTTACCAGCACCGTATTAAATACTTCCACAACCACAAATCCTTCGAATTATCCGCCCTATACAAACCTGCCGACAATTATCATACCACCAGAAATCCCCACATCCATCATTCCGCAGGTACCTTCCGGATCCCGCTATGCCACAAGTACCCGGATACAATTTTCCCGCTCCAAATTATGCTCCCAGATTGCGTCAGTACCGGATACAATTCAATGGTACGTCAGACCCGGCTAAGTTTGAGAGATTGGACGAGATATATGTGCAATTAAACACACCAAAGGATGCATTGTTGCTATCGTTGCCGGAAGTGTTGGAAGGAACAGCATTACTGTGACGCAATAACCGTAGCTGCTGGACCACGTACATCGATTTTCAAAGAGATTTTGAACTATTTTTCATGAATGCAAATTATCACATTGATTTGGAAGTACAAATCAGTCGCCGGCATTAGAGAGAAAATTATTTCAGTTGCACCGAAATCTGTTACCAGAATACAGACATTTTATACGACAAGGGACTTTTAACGACGTTTCGTCATTGATGGTTCGGGCGAAAATATTTTTCAATCTGCAGGCGGAGCAGAGACTCATAAAGAGAAGTGCAATTTCGGTGCCAGTAAAAGCACCAATGACAAGTACAATAGTACAAAATGTAGAATCACGGTGTAGACTGTGTCTGAGCAAAGATCGCCAGTCAAGTCCGGGATACCTAATGTCCCTGATCAGACTTGTTGGGATTGTGGTCTCCGCGGTCACTATAAAGACACAATGTCCTACCAGGCCGAAGCCAGCTGCAACAACACCGCCCACATCCTTTTGTAGGTGCGGGTAGCAAAACATAGCAGGGGCAGCTGTCGAAATCCGCCGAAGTTGTTCTGCTCGAGATGTGACGAGACTGCCCCTGCTATAAACAAGACAACGAGCGCGGAACTGTGTAGTTACGAGGCCGCCGCAGTTCCCTGATGTTCCAGCCTCATGGAAAAAGGAAGAGAATAGAAGTCACATAAGAACCGTGGATACCTGAGACAATACGAAACCATCGAAGACGTATACAAGTTTGGAGGCAGACCTATCTGCTGTTTCGAAAATTGTTTCCCCAGTATCTAGACGAAGTAAAGCAGAAGTCATGAAGTAAACAGAATTTTGCAAGTCAGAGAAAAAAGTTGTAGCAGTTTCCCATGTGAAATCGGACACAATAATTTTCAAAGGTACATTGAACAAAACTTTGGGTGAAAACCACTCTTTCATAAAAGTACGGATATACGATATCTCGGTTTTCGTGGATACCGGAGCCACCCGATCTTTTATTAATGATACTGTTGTTGGCTTGTCTCAGGACTCCGCGATACAGTATTAAGACCGTAGGTACTAGGATGGCCAATGGGAATTGAAGCTGAATGTATACATTTCCTGTTGTTATTACCGGATATGGTAATAGAAATGGAGATCTTTAGTTCTGGAATGTTTACAATATACCTATCTACCGTCCGCTGGAGTATATTTTAAGGACCATTTGATAATGAATAATATTGAGAGATTTCCCAATGAAACTAGAACAAAACCGAAGATAGTGAAACGTGTGTTTTTCTGGGATGAAGTGGACACGCACCTAGCGACATTGCCCGCAGCCGAACAGGATATATTGAATAGGTTTTTGGAAACAGAACTGGCATACTTTAAACATATTCAAGGAACAACATCCTTGGTTCAGCATGCAATTAAACTGACTTAGAGAGAGCCAATAAAGCAGCGTTACCGGCCACGAAATCCTAGGACGCAGGCTATAATAAACGAGTTAAGTCGACTGAATGCTTGCTGAAGACATTATCGAATGATCACCAGTGATGATGGTAAAGAAGAAAGATGATAAACTGAGGTTTTGCATTGACTTACCGATGATCAACAAAATCTCCGTGAAAAATGCTGATCCTCTACCATATATAAGTATCCATAGATAGCACATGTGATATTCCTTGTAGTGGGAACCCTAGCAGAAGTCCTCCCTGAGGAGTAAACCTCTTAGAAATCTGGCATCCGAGAAATCAAAAATCAATTGGATTCAGATTCGGTTAACTTGAAGGTACATTGAAACCGTAGTAAGTATTAAACCCCAAAAGTGATAAGGCACGCTACAATGTATTAAGTTTAATTTCGATATCTACTATAATTTGAAAGTTTTGGCAATTTTAGGGGTGTCGCGCACCTAAATTTTGACCTTTGAACCTTCGTTCGCTAGAAACAAGGTATCGAAAAAAATCAAAATGCATTAACAAGTACTAACCCAAAATTATAACTTTAAGGTAATAGTATTGCTCCATTCAATGATGGGATTAGTTGAAATAAAAGCGGGTACTCTCGAAGTAAAATATACTGTGATCAGTTGATCACGTGACTACCCTCACTTTTGTTAGCATAATAGCTTGTGGACACTCCTGCAGATCAAATGTAAATGTAGGAACAGAAAACATAATAATGGAAATGATTTAGAAACCGCTAAATAAAGACAATATTATATTCTATGTTGCATTGAAATGCAAACTGGCATTGCTGATTTTATTGGAGCTTTACCATCCTCTGCTTACAGAATAATCAACAGGGTGTCATATATTATTACATATTTCAAGCGTTACATAATAAATTGTGTTCTTTAGTTGTTATGTAAAATATAATATAAATTATTTGTAATCTTAAATGTAAGTTTGTAGTGTTTACCAAATGTTCGAAGAAAAGTAACTGTGTAATCATTTAAAATAAGGAAAAAAGAACATTGGATATCCAGCTTCCTCGAGATACTCTCCGAAGCGGGAACTGAAGGGATGTGTTATGTGAATTCATTCACATTGTAACTTGTAAAAGATTCATTTATACTTCTAATTTGATAAAACAAGTAGCTCCTGATTTTCAGTTAAATTATTATTTGAAAACAAAATTGTGAAGCAATATTCAGTTTCTGACATATCATTAGAGGGATACAAATCATCTGAAGCTGAGATATAGTCATTAGATTAATGTTAAGTTTATGCTACAGCTAATTGCTTTGGAGAATTGTGCTTTTTGATCACCATTGGAAGCACAGCAGCAGGTTTTAACTATTTGCGATATGTTTCCAGACTCTAACATAAATAATCATTATTTGTAAAGCTATTGTTACATAGAAATGTACAATTACTTGCCTAATATTAAGCCGACCTTAAAAAGTTTATAAGCCTCGCTCTTTCATAAAAGTCATCCTAAGTGTATTATTTAAATAACCAGTACCAATATAGAGTACATAATAGTTATAACTACAAAAACTATCAGCATCAGTAGTTGGAATACAGTTTTAACATCACACAATTGCCATCTATTTTTCCGTAGATGCAGCATTTGTTAAAGGAATCCTAAAATTCAATAGTTTATTATTGTTATTGTATCGAAACAATTTTAACCTTCATTTATTTACACCACAGGGTGAACACAGGAAATAGATTGCATCGTCACACTTCGATGACGTCACTTGAATCTTAAAATGAGAATTTCGGACACTTCTGCTTGTTAAATATATGCGTATGATATATTATTTATCACCAGAAAAACACGGTTGACATTATGGTTCAATAAAATACTATAATTCCATTCGAGAAACTGAAGATGGATGTTAAAAGTACAACACGTAACGTGGCTACCTCGCCTAAAACCAATATAGTTCTTATTTTCACCCCTCTATTAAAGCGATCTGCAAAATTTCAAATCACTTCAGTGGGTTACGCATGCACGCACGCACGCACAGACACTATGTCAAAAATAGTCTTAGATCGATTCAGAAATAAACTATGAGTTCACATTGTGAATACACAATACCACTATAAATAAAAAACAATCACCCTCGTCCACTAAAAATACTGAGGATCAAGTAGCCATCATCAGAGAAAATGCAAGTTTACTCTGATGATGGCTACTTTGTAGCTGAAACGTCATCAGTCATCTAACAATATTTTTAATGGATAAGGATGATTTTTTCTATTTATATTCGACTCAAAAACGCTAAACCTATATATCCACGAAAATCCGGAACATCTTGAGTGGGAATCACTCCACTAGGTGATACGGGCTGCAAAGGGCTTGGATCTAGGTGTAAATGAACTTTATTAACTCCCCCCACATTAATTATAATAATCATGTTTGATTACCAATGAATTCATTTATTTTATTATTGAATTGTATTATAAACATATATTTTTCTCTATTGACATGTTCCACACCTTTCTAGGTAATCTGTATTTTATTTTACAAGGAATTAATACTTACTTATCATTTACTTTTTTAATTTCCACTCCACATCTTTCAACCTATTTTGTCTTTTATGTGAATTGTTTTTTTTTTCTATATAGTACAACTTTATTATTTTATTTATGTATGTATATGTACACAAAATAACTACTAAATGTTGTATTATTGTTAGAGCAAACAGCAGTACCTAACTGCTGAACTTTCACCAAAAAAAGGCAATATATATACTACTTTTACCATACCAGTGAAGTATTATTATAGAATTTCATAGTTAATGATATTGAAATGCACTGCAACAGAGTGATTCAGATTTTCAATTCTAGATCCTTGGACACATGCAGCTGTTACCTAAACGATAGATATTTCTCTACAGATACTGTAATTAGTTGAAAGTCTAATAATGCTATAAATCTTTTGTTACAAAATGTGGATTTTATTAAATAACAATTTATATTATCGAATAAGAATTTTCACAATGTCTGCTATTATAATCAAGTTGGTGATCATTTCTATCCCAATGGGAAAAATCTTACTTTCTAATTGTGGAAATTTTTATTTTGACATCTGTTTTTGCCTCCTAACACTATGACCCCTTACAGGGTAGTATCAATATTCTGACACTATTCATTAAAGACATCAACACCAACTGCAGATTATGGCTGACTCACACTTGCAGTTTTTAGGTAACTAGTAATAAACACATACTAATAACTATGAAATAATCATACCTTCCTTATCCACTAACTATTAAAGTACTAAGGACCTCTGAAGTTACCAAGTAATCATTATCAGAGAAAACTAAATGTCCTTTGTTAAATATTATCTGGCATTAGTAATGCAAATAAGGGATTACCCGCAGCTGGAGGTAAATTTGAATTCAATAATTGCTCATACATTCCCATCCCTCCTAAATAACCTAGATGTTTGTCCATAGTATTTTAAGAATGATATACCTTCTTGAGAATTGACCAGTATTTAAAGTATGTGCTGCTAATGCTGATTTTTCACCATTATTTTATTATGTGGGCAAACTGGTCTTTATAATATAACATTAAGATTTAAAGAAAAATAAAGATGTAAAATCAGCATCAGAAGAACATATTTTAAATGTCATTTCAGGCAACTTAGAAGCAATGGAAGCAAAAAGGAATTTATTGAATTCAGATTTACCTCCAGCCAAGGATGATAATAGCTACTGAGTAGCTGAAATAGTACTTTAATAGTATTTTTAGTGGATAAGGACGATTATTTTGTATGTACTAGTGTTATAGTAGATTCACAGTTGTGGGCTCTTTTATTATTACTTATCAACAGTTGAAGGATGTAGAAAATGATAAATATAAAAACTTGGAAGTTTTATTGAAAATACTTGGCCAGATACAAATTTTGGTTAGACTAACTAGGATTATTCAAGATATATTCATTGGAAGTATTTGTTCTTGTTTCAAATCCTGATATTTCAACTGTTCTTCCTTCAAGTATTTTTCACTTACTCTTTTTAGTTTGAAATTTTGTATAAATCTAAGTTCTCCATCCCAATTTTTCAGTAATTCAAATTGCTGAATATTCATTAAATCGGGAATTTCTGCAAATACATTTTTATTATGTTAAATAATTGATCAGTCAAGTTTCACACCTAAACCACATGTTTTATATTCATCAAATTCTCTTTTTATTGTTAACTTAATGATATCTTCTCTACTAGCATGTTGTCTATTTTTGCGATTACCTATTGAATGTTTAATTTTGATCTGTTCTAATTCTTCATTGAATCTTGACAAATACCTGGAAAGCAAAACATGATATTATGAATTATTACCCTTACTTAGGCATCTTCTTACTTCCTTATAAGGTCTTCAGTTTGATTTGCTGAGTATTTTGATGCATTCAGTGAAATATTTTCTTTGAGCCATAATAACTTTTCTCCTACAAGGTTTAATTTAATATTTCCCTGAAGTTTTCCCTTTTTACGTGTAACTGTTCTAGAATACAAAAGTATAGATTTTTTGGTTTTGAAGTTCATGATCAGTAGATACTTAACCACATATTTCAAAATATATAGAAAAACAAGGTTGAGAAGAACTTTGTAGTGTTTAAAGAATTTGTTTACAGAACCTACACTTTTCAACACATAATGGTGAAATATGTGCATAGTTAAATTGACTACTATTGCTCAAACAATCATATTTACAAGTAAAAATAAGAATACGGCTAGATTGAATATCAAGTACACCCTCTCAATACTCAAGTAGCCAAAGACGAATTTGGAGAAATCTTGTAATTTTAATGAATCGTTGTGTTCTTACATCTTCATATAGTTTTAAACTGGGGGTATCACAACATTGTAGGAATGTGTTATAGGTACAGTTTTGACTATAACCAGCTCAAAATTTTTCTGGCTAATAAACTATGATGATAAAAAAAAATATGCAAGAACTGTTAATTAAATGTCCATTAGTTTTCGATTATGATTGAGATTAACTCCAGTTTTAGGAGCTACCTTTTCATTTGTTTCTGCAGTGCCTTAGTTTTTCTGCTATTGGGGTGCTTGCAACTCAGTATATCTTGCACTTTCGGCTAAAACAAGAAAATATTAATTTGGAAATTTTGCCATAGTCTCCTAGTTACCATTGTTCTATTTAAAATATGTAATACTAATAAGTAATAAGTATATATGTTAAATAATGGTGAAAATAAAATAATTCTAAAACTGAAAATGAGAAGGGCGAGTACGAGCACATACCACGCGACCACGCCACGAGTGAGGTCGAGGGTCGAGGTCATAGATAACTCCACTACCGGTAGTGGATATCTATGGTCGAGGTGCAAGGTGCACCGAAAATCTACTTGTTCTGTGGTTCTGATTAATCTCCAACCAATGACCATAAACAAATGAGTATGTTCATAATAATTGCTATTGTATTTGGATTACATAACAATAAGGCATTCTGAGATAAAATGAAAAAGTAAAAAAAAGAAATTTTCGTTACCAAACATATCATTAAGAAAACTGATGAATAAACACGTAATGGACAATCTTTGCCACTTTCCGAACTAACAATAAAACAAACCACTGTACTCAAAGCTGAAAGGTCCTCAGTAATTTAACAGTATTTTTAGTTGATAAAGATGATTGTTTCTTATTTATAGTGTTACAGAGTGAATTTAGTTAGTTAGTTTATTATATATAAATTCTCGGGAAATAGGTCACATTAGCACTTATGCTTTATATTTTCTCGTCTTTACGTACGTTTCGGTCTCACGACCATCATCATAAGACTTATTATGTCTACAACTGGATTACTTAAAACTGATTGTATTACACAAAGCGTCCTTATCGCACCAATTTCAATTTAAATGCCCACGTCGCCGAAACGAACAGAAACACGAATAATTGAAATTTCGATACGGGATATTATAAGCAAATAAAAAAATTTAAAAATCAGAGATCATTTTGAACTCACAATATTGACTTGATGAAATCAATTAAGAATATCATTAACTCTGACAAATTTCATAAATCAATGCATGGCATATTTGTTGATGTGCTGAAAATTACTAAAATAATCCCTATAAACAAAAAAGGCCTCACAATGATCTCAATTATTTTATGCCAGTAGCTTCAATCCCTATTACTGCAAACAAAAAATCGAAACACTTTTGACAAAGCAGATTGTGGATTACTGTAGAAGTAAAGAACTATTTTGTAATGATTAGTACGGTTTTAGATTTAAAAGATTTGCTGAACAAGCAGTCAATTATGTAATTGACTTTATAGTTGATGGAATGGAGAATGACTTAATAGTTGGTGCTCAATTTAAAAAAAAATTTTAATCGCTTTCGACTGCATACTCTATTAAACTTATTGAAAAGCTTATATATTACCGTTTTGATTCCACTAGCTGTAAGCTTATATCCTCATATTTGTCGAACAAAAAGCTGTACACAGTTATGAAGAGAACCATGTTTGACATTGGCGACGTGCTACATGGTATTCATCAAGAACCTATTCTTGGTCCTACTCTGTTTCTTATCTTATAAATCATATAGAATGTTCAAATCAGGAGTTTGAGCTTCTGCTGTTAGCTGATAACACCACTGGTGCTAGACATAACGAAAACAAACGTGACTTAAAGAACAAGTTGGAAGACACTCAGTCAAAGCTTCGGGACTGGTTCACCTGTCTCATGACTGCATTATATGGAATAGCTTTTTTTATACGGAATAGACGATGATCAATAGATGGAAATGATTGCAAAACGATCCTGGATAGATATTCGACTTCGAATTGACCCATTTGAGACTCTGAATATCAGTAGTAAGACATTTATTTTGATTCATAAATGAAATAAAGTTTTCTTCGTTTGTTGCCGAGCCGTGAGCTTGTTATGTCCAATTAAAATAATTGTCTTACATTGTAGGTGGAATACAAAAAATATCTGATTATTTTGGTTCTGTGGTAAGCTTTTTCAGGTATTTCAAATCAAAAATGTTAACGTCCTGCATCATCGCAGCGTTATAAGAATGGTTAGTCCTATACGAAACAAAATCTTTCGCACTCTCATCAGGAATACTAGCATTTGATCCTATACGAACATTAGTAAGCGAACCATTGCCAACGGGGTCGTTTTCAAAAATATTTGCACAACTTTAAGAGTTGAACCCCTGTTCCCGTATTTATGGAAAACTAGTTGTACCCGCGACTTCATCCTTATCAACCTCAGGATTTCTTCTTATTTACAACATCTGAACGTATCGTGTGTGATCTACTTTAGCATTCGTTAGATATTCTGCTTCTGTGCGATGTCACGGCAGTACACCATTCTATGATCGATTAAATTAATTCATCTTTAGTTTAGACCCGTAGAACGTTTCGTAGCTTGTATTTTGGCGTGTTTATAGTAACGTGAAAATACCGTTTGACAAGTGGAAACAAAAATTTTTCTTATGAAAATAAAATATTTTAATCATGATGCAGCCATCATAATAATACATCTGAAGAGAAAATTAATTCGGATATGAATACTAAATAAATTACCACAGCTTTGCTTTCGTTGCTCTTTAAAATGGCGAAGTACCTGCGTTATCTATTTACAAATGATCAAAACAACGTATAGAAAATTGAGTTGGCGTTTTTATGGAGTAAAACCATTTCATGAAAAGTTGTCTCCAAATATGATCTAGAATGTCTCAATTTGATAATGTCTAGGGGCTATGGAAAATATCGTCGTGGGGCACACTCCCATGCTAGTTTTCAATTTGATAACCTATTTAAGGAAAATAGCAATAAACCATCAGCGGCAAGATCAGCAGCTACTGTTGGAAAATGGGGCATTACTTCATTTACATCTATAAGAACTAATAATGGTGAGAACAGTATAGATCTCGATAATTTATATTGCAGCCAGAGCATTTAATTGAAAGTAATTTAGAAAGTATGCAAATTCATAAAGTAGCTTAAACTTGAGAATAATTTCAGCTCCAATTCAGCTATCCTTTATTTAAGGATGGTCATGTATCATTAATAAGTCAGGAATGTTGTGTACTAGCAAAACTTACAGAAATGGTCATGATAAATGGCAGATTGTTGTTGGAATACATTATATAACTTCTACACAATTGAGTTAGTGTAGTATGAGATAGGGGGTTTAGATATAGGGCACTGTTGAGGATATACTTTCAACCTATTCTCATTATCCTTTGAATTATTTTTATATGTTTTGCAGGACTAGGACGTGGAGAAACAGTGAAGGAAGCACCTGGAGTTGATATTACTCCTAAGCCTAAAAAGTTCTTCAAAAGCCGAAATGCTGATCCCCCAGATAATATACCATCCACATATGACAACTGTTCAGAAGATAATTTTGAGACTTCTAACAAAAAGTTCAAATCTACCAGTGATTCCCCAGAAAAATCTTTTAAACCAAATACTCCTAGAAAATTTTTCTCATCAAAAAGTAATCCGGAAAAGACTGTCCTTAGTTCAAATAATTCTAAAAATAATGAATCTAAGCCACCTATAGTTTTAAGAATTTACCGAGGAAAATCACAATTGCTGAATGATTCTGACGAATCAGAAAGTACTCCAACTCCGAGCACAACTTCTACTTCTGATATAACTTCACCTAGAGCGCTCAGAGATACAGCACAACCATTACGTTCCCCCAATTGTCGAATAACAAGATCAGCACGAAGAAGTATGCAACAAGACCCAAATAGTAGCCCTGCAACTGGTGATACAGCTGGTGAATTTGCTTTATTTATGTCGCCTAAGAAAGATAGTGAGCTATCACCACAATATATCCCTGCTGAAAAGTATGAATTGGAAAGAAGAGCAATGTATGATAATTTATTGAAACCTAGTTCACCTATGGATGAAGTAGACATTGAAAGTGCTTCTAGCAATGAAAATATTCCAATTATTGCCGACCATATTGAGCAAGTAGATGTTGAAAAGATTATACCAGATGAGGCTGAAGCTGCAACTCCAGTAGAGGCAAATGAAATTAGTGAGCCTATAGGTGAGTATTTGAACATGTGGTAATAAATTGAAGAATGTTTTCCTACCCTTCAATGCTTAAAGTGAATTGAATGTTACTATTTTTGTGTACTAATATGGCATATGATCACGATATGTGTCTATTAGTTTGCATCTCCAAGTAGACAGGTTGCCCTAATATATTTAGTTTTGTTCTCAATCACGGTAACTTGCCAACACAAAATCATCGAATAAATATACTATTGAAAATGCAACCTATTTGTCAAAATACAGAATATGTGCACTTTTAGATATTAAAGTGGTGCTTGGGTACATTTATTTGATGTTTTAGATTTCCATGATTAGAGTTTGACAAACAAATAAAGTAATTTAATGGACATCAAACAACACAATGTTAAGTTGTTGTATAATCAAACATGTATTCTCTCCTTCTCTGTATAGCTTAATCTGGTTAAAAATATTCTTAATGGTGACTTTTTATTTAATATTTCTAGCATAAACATTAGTGTTATGGGAATATATTATGTAAAAGTTTGTTTCATTGGGTAAATTTAACCAAGATCTATGAAAATGAAATACTACTTGGCTGGTTCTTTAAAACAGTAATAAGTAAATTGCTTACAATGATAGAATATTTTTGGAAGCATAAGTGTCATCATTCTTATATTCAGTGTGTGGCCCATATTTGTTTACTTCTATTTAATATATCTGATGAATCATTGTTTTAAGGAATAGTTTCCTAGGTCGATGCATTGGGTGGATATAACAGTGCCATAAATTGACCTAACCGAAAAATTATCATTATCATGTCGTTTTACTCAATATATCATAATATACAAAAATGTGTTACAATCTTTGGTGCTGGGAAGGAGTAGAATGGAACAGTATGGTTCAAAATATACAGAAAGGTCTTTAGGAACATGATTCTGCAAATTTACGTTTATGGAAATATGAAACATTTTTCGTTCACACCACTTCTTTACTATGTACAAACAATGAAATTATGAACAAACAACAAATGCAAAATGAGATGTTTAAAGTGCACTCCCTCATGGCAAACCCGGCCACAGTATGTCCGCCACAAAGTACTTTAAACTCTCGAAAACCTAGAGGGTCAGATTTGGTGGCATTCTTGTTATAAGCGTAGCATACACTAAAGTTGACAAATACTTCCAGATAAAAATATCAAAGGGGTTAAATCGGACGATCTTACAGGTCACGATAGAAGTCCGCCCCTTTTGAATTGCCGATAGATATTGCTGGAACCACATTTGGTTCAAAATAATGTCTAAAAGTTCATAGAATGTTCAGCAGAACGTTTAGATAAACAGTGTTTGTTAATCTGTTTGGCAAAACAACCGAACCTAGTAACCAGTCGCCCAAAATATCCAAACGTGTAACGAAAAATGTACTAGATTTCATAGATTCCAAATTAGTATTGGGATTTTCATCAGCCCACACATGCGTATTGTGTAAATTAAAAACTTAATTTCGTGTGAACCAGCGAAAAACAATACCTATTGCAGAGATAATGATGAGATGGGCAACTCAATATTAAATATCAATCCGGAGTACAAGACTGGTCGATTGTAATATATAACTGAACAAAGAGGGCGTGAAGATAACATACAAAGTAGAGACCTCATACCAACAAATCACCGCCATCTGGTGAACGATGGTTCAATAAAATCTGTTCTAGGGCCGTCGCTTCAAAACACAGCATACCGTCGTTGGCACAGAAACCCATGTCTGGAAACCAGAACAAAATATGTTGAAGCCAGAAATATGTGCAATGAAACAATAAACGTTTTGAAAGAGGCATATAATGTCAAAAAAAGATCAAAGCACGTTCGTTTTCGATTTTCGCCAAAGCAATTGGTAGGAATTTCACTTCCAGTTCATTCCCTCACCAAGCCAAAGATGATGGATACTACACCACAAGAAAAAGCCAACCTTTTTAGCAAAGAAGACCCTTCCTAATAATTATAGACCCATTGTACTATTATCTGTGATCTCTAAAGTGATTGAGAAAGTAATCAACATCGAGCTCATCAAATACCTAGAGAGCTGCAAAATTTTGAATGGTCGGCAATATGGCTTTCGTCAGCAGAGATCAACAGGAGACCTGCTTACCTACGTAACACTTGTATGGCAGACATTTATTGCAAAACATGGGGAATATCTAGCTGTATCATTGGATATCTCCAAAGCATTTGACCGAGTCTGCCACCAAGGCCTTCTTGGGAAACTTGCGTCATACAGTTTGCCACCTCAACTTTGTCGCTAGTTTTCTCTCAGATATATCACTTCATGTGATGGTTGACGGAGTATCCTCAGATCCAATGACTATCAACGCTGGTGCTCCACAGGGAGATGTTTTGGTACTTACTTTGTTTCTGCTCCACATCAACGATCTGCTCGTCCACAGCTTTGCAGATGATTGTACACTTCATACCGCTTTCTCATCTAGAGCTCCTATACCATCCATTGAAGCCAGAAGAGAGAGACAGGGACAGGAAGATGCAATTGATGGAGATCTGGCAAAGATTTTGAAATGAAGATCTGATAATCTAGTAGAGTTTAATGCAACCAAAACTCAAGCTTGCGTCTTCTACAGGAAGGCGGATCCCACAATCCCTAATATAATGATGTCAGGTACAACTATTCCTATGAAGTCTTCTCCTGTCATGGGAAAATCATGTGAGGTCCATTGCAAAAACCGCTTTACAAAAACTTGATTTTCTATTTCGTGCCAAGAGCTACTTTACTGAAGTTCTTGGATTCTATCCAGAAGAGAACTATTCGTTTGATTGATGATGGCACACTTATGAGTTCATTGTCCTCTCTAGAACATCGTAGAAAGGTGGGAGATCTCTCCCTTTTCTATAGATATTTCCATGGTCGGTGTTCATCAGAAATCTCGTCTGCTGTTCCACCACGAGAGATTCCAGATAGGCGGACTAGGCGAGCTCAAACCAGTCACCACTTCACTGTCAAACTCGAGATCTGCCGAACTTCTTCCTACCAGACTTCATTTTTGTATCGAATAGCGAAGTTGTGGAACTCTTTACCTAGTGAGGTCTTTTCATATGCCTATAACCTCCAAACCTTCAAGAAAAATACGAATGCCTATCTGCTCTTCCACTGCTAGCTCACACGATGTTCTTCGAACATTATAGCTTTTTCTCTTGTGTAGTCAAAGTATAAAAAAAATAATTGAACAATTTAAAAAAAGCTTACATATTCAAACGGCAAAAATTTGGCGGTAAATTCAAATGTTCCCCATGGTTCAGATATTGTTATCATCGCCGGTAAAACATTCTAACATTGAAAAACTACTTATTATTTCAGTATATATGTACGGCGGCACATACATACTAATTAGAAAACCACAAATGTTTGAGAAATAAATAATCAGTATTTAACCATGTTCTCCAATATTGAAAATTTTCACAGGCAAATTCAAATTATGAAAAAGAAAACAGCTATTGTATAAATAAATCTATATACAGGGTGTCCTCGAACTGCGTGGCCAAAATAAAACCGAAGATTCTTTGATTCGAAAAAAATTTGATGAGCCTTTTTACTTTTGCCTCAAGTGTTTTAATTAGCCGGTAGAGGGCTTCAAAGTTGCAAAAATAATTTTGTTTTTTCGGTATAACTTGAGAACGTGATGAAGGACTTTCACAATATTTGGCAGGTGAGTTACTGTCAATAATAGCCGTTTTTGAGAGTGGAGCACAGAGCCTTAGAGACCATAGAAATTGCTCAAACTTGAGGATGTAACGGGAAAAGTGTCCAGAACTTTTTTGTGGTCAATGTAATTCACTCGATATTTTTTATGTAGATAGCTTATCTAATTTGAAAACTTTTTTTACTCTTAGAAAATGTTGATAAAATCAAGGGATTAGCTTGAAAAAATTAATTTTCGAGTCTCTGCAATGTTGGCTTACTAATTTTACTTGATTAAAATACCTTAGTTGCCTTTGCTTTTCTAATGTCATTTTGGCATTTGGAGAATTTATTCTCAAAACTGTCAGTTTTTACTTTGCGTTCCGTAAATATTTTATAAAATTATGGCTCAAAATTTCACCAACACTGAAATGGTTGATATGTTATTGATTTATGGACTTTGTCGTTGCAATGGCCAGAGAAGTGTACAAGTTTATAGGGAAAGATATCCGCACCGCAGAATTCCAAATCGACAAACCTTTGCTAATATCGAGAGGCGACTTCGCGAAACTGGCAGATTTGAAGCAAATCGCAGAGAAACTGGAAGCAGACGGACAAGAATCAAACTAAAATCAATGTTTGGGTTGGAATTGTGGATAACTTTATTATTGGTCCTACCGTTATACCCGATCGATTGAACGGGGAGAACTACTTGAACTTTTTGGAACAAAGGCTACCTGAACTGTTGGAAGACTTGCCCTTACACATTCGTCGTGACCTTTGGTTTATGCATGATGGTGCACCTCCTCATTTCACATTAGCTGTGAGGCGACATTTGAATGCGGAATATCCAGATCGCTGGATATGTAGAGGACACGATGCACCAGTGAACTGGCCGGCCCGCTCCCCTGATTTGACGCCCTGCGACTTCTTTCTATGGGGCGCTTTGAAGTCGAAAGTTTATGCAGCTCCAGTAAACACACGGGAGGAATTGTTGCAACGAATTAATCATGAAGCGGATTTATTGAAGAATGATCCTGAAGTACTAGCCAGAATTCAATTCAATTTCTTGAAACGAATTAATTTGTGTATTCAGGAAAATGGGCAACATTTCGAACAATTGATGCCCTAGCGATTTCCCAAAAAGTTTTGTTGTTTCTTTTAATTTAGCATTTGTTTTTCCTAAATAATCACATCGTTACCCCATTTCTATTGTTTTTATTATTCATGTTTTACCGAGATATTAAACATTTCAGTGAAATTTTGAGTCATAATTTTATAAAAATTTTAACGGGAAGCAAAGTATAAACTGACAGTTTTGAGAATAAATTCTCCAAATGCCAAAATGACATTAGAAAAGCAAAGGCAACTAAGGTATTTTAATCAAGTAAAATTAGTTAGTCAAAATTGCAGAGACTCGAAAATTAATTTTTTCAAGCTAATCCGTTGATTTTATCAAAATTTTCCAAGAGTAAAAAAAGTTTTCAAATTAGATAAGCTATCCACACAAGAAATATCGAGTGAATTACATTGACCACAAACAAGTTCTGGACACTTTTCCCGTTACATCCTCAA
The DNA here is from genome assembly GCA_958510875.1 of Endomychus coccineus. Lineage (NCBI taxonomy): Eukaryota > Metazoa > Arthropoda > Insecta > Coleoptera > Endomychidae > Endomychus > Endomychus coccineus. The sequence goes on from OY294067.1 coordinate 132,292,684, forward strand.
GTTTAAGTAATTTCTATGGTCTCTAAGGCTCTGTGCTTCGCTCTCAAAAACGGCTATTATTGACAATAACTCATCTCCCAAATATTGTAAAAGTCCTTCATCACGTTCTCAAGTTATACCGAAAAAACAAAAACATGTTTGCAACTTTGAAGCCCTCTACCGGCTAAACAGGACACTTGAGGCAAAAGTAAAAGGGCTCATCAAATTATTTTCAAATCAAAGAATCTTCGGTTTTATTTTGGCCACGCAGTTCGAGGACACCCTGTATAATTCGAGTGATAATTAAACATGTTTGAAAATTCATATCAATTAAATAATATATTTGAATGATTAATACGGAAATCCGAAATGTCCAAATGTGATCTAAATCCTTTTGACAAATTTCCAAATAGCAAATGAGGTTTGCCTTGAAAAATATGTTTTGTTCAATTTATATTGACAATTAAATCCATTTGCTTCAAACACTTTATCTCTTTATAAAAAAGATTTACAGTTTATATTTGACTCGTTAAATTGTTGAATAGTAAACTTCCGCCGGATAGCTAATCTTGAAAATTGTTGGCTTTCGGATGGATTCCGCGTCACAATAGCAGGGCTTGACGCCGACGTTTCGCCAACCATTATAGGTGGCATCTTCAGGGTAGGCTTGAGGCTAGAACTGAAACTGATTCTTCAGGTTTCAGTAGCTGTATTTATTGTAGGAAAAAACCTTCACGCTACATAGTTCACTGCCTTTGTTCCGGTGGTTAACTTCGTTCCGGCACCTGACCCTGCCGTTGTGCGATCATGTGCGAAGTGGAATTTTCGAGGATGGGTTTCCAAATGTTGGGAAGGTAATATCCTGAGTCACGGTTCAGATTATTTGGATGTTTTAGGATTTACATCGCTTCAAGAATTTTTCGCTGATAGAAGTTTGGGGCTCGCGCTAGGATTTTAGTATTTTCGAAAAGGCTTTGATGATTAGTGTCAAACTTGTGTTCTGCAAGTGCAGATCTACTGGTGTCACGAAGCCTTGTACAACGCTCATGTAACTACTGTACGACAATGTAGACTTTATAGCAAGAACAGGGAATGCTATAACACCTTTTAAATGAAGAGGAGGAAGGGGATCTTTGATAGGTTTGTAAAACTGAGATAGTTTTGGAAGTGTGGAAAACCGAGTAGAAATATTGTTTTTTAAGGATTTCAGAAAATCGATGTGTCATATTTTCCATATATGGCAGTGTATAAAGTGGGCTCAGGTTGATTTGAAATTTTAGGCAATCTGTCTTATTATCAAATAATTTCTCCCATTATAACATTCAAAAAGCCATAAAGAAATACACTTCGCCTAAAATTTCAAATCAAGCTGACCCACAAACCCCCCGCCTGCTTTATCTTCAAGTCTGCCCTGAAGATGCCACCTGTAATGGTTGGCGAAACGTCGGCATCAAGTCGTGCTATTGTGGCGCGGAATCCATCCGAAAGCCAAGAATTTTCGTTTTAATTTGGTAAATGTATCTATTTCAGGTAAAACTATCACGTTATATCACAGCCACATTTTGGGCAAGAACAAATAAAAAGTTTGGACGAAAATTGATGTAGGAAAATATATGGGACAGGTGAATTTGGGCAAGAACAAACAAATGAAGCTACATAAAAAATTGATACAAAAATGTACGAGTTAGATCTCTGGTTACACTTTGTACAAGTTTTGTTCAAATTCATTAGGATCTCGGGAATCGTAAAAGATACAGGTTCGGTTAAATTATGGCACAATTGCAAAAATTTGTTGCTTAATAAACTGTTTTATTGGGATATGAAGGATGTTAAATACTTTCGGACATACCGAAAAACCCAAAATTTCATAAAATCATTATTTTTTATCGGAAAACATATTTTAAAACAGAAGATACTTCGTCATTGCCACTGTTTATGGTCTACAAAGCGCTACAAAATTGTAAATTCGATGTTTCGTAGTTCAGTGACTATCATCAACTTATTTTTTTTAAATACGGACCCGGAGTTTTATTTGATTTTTTGTTACTTTTGGGCTCCCTAAAGGCTATGCCCATCACAAGCTTTGATTGTCAAACGCTTCTATGGCAAAAATGACATTTCAAGGGTTTTAAAAAATATGATACAACCCTGTTTTTAAAACAAATTATTTTTTAATACTATGATATCCTTAATTTGGTCAAAAATGGATACCTAAATCTAAAACCCCTTATAAATTATTACGAATGTTACTAACTGTTAAATAATTAACAACTAAAGAAACAAACTAAAAATTTGAAACAAATGCTCGAATAACCCCCTTGCACCTCTATGCTTTTTCGCAGATTATCCATAGATCCGTAGAGTTGTTATTTCTAACTTTAAATTTCGACGTTAAATGTTAATGTCACGTAAAGTATCTTGAAACAAACGATTTTCCAAATCCCCATAAAAATGTAACCATCCGGGGCAAATCGTGGCTTCTGGTAGGCTATCCCACTGATAAGTTTCATTAATCAAAACTGAGTACATCCTGTTGCCACCATAGAGATCATATAACATAGAGGAGTAAAGCGGGCCGTAATGCCAAGCAGGGTTCGAATGAAATATTCTCTATTAGCAGTCCCCACTCTTCTCGCTTTTATATAAGAGCACGCCGTCATCAATGTATGGCCTTAAATGTTCTCTATATCAAGTCAAAATGTTCCTTCTAGTGTGAGCCATATAACATTTTGTAAATGCCGGATTTGTCGAAGTCGGAAATTTTATCAAAGATGTTACATAAACGGTGTTAGCTTGTTCTTAAATCTTAATGGTTGTATTGCAAATTTAGAAAACAAATTATGGAATTTATTAATTACTGAAGGATGATAAATTGTCATATGTAAATTGATTTATTAGTAGTCGTACCCTTTATGGTTCGTATGCCCATGAGAAACAGATGAGACAGTTGACAAAACGACTTCGTGATTGACAATTATTATTTTTACCGAATCGTTGACAGTCTTCTACTGAATTAAGGATTGATCTTAGCTCAACAGAGGATCATACTCGAAATATCAAGAGAGGTAAGACGCAATGACCTTTTTAACCGCTCTGAAAATGTAAGGTTATTGTTAATTAATTTTACAATTTCAGGGTTAAAGAATGAAGTTTGTTGAAGAGGTTGCATATGTAATTAAAGTCATCCTGATAATTCTGTTTTGAATATATCTAATATTAATATCGTGCATCTCACATAGAGAACATCTTATGAACGAGGATGTCCAGAAGCACTGTGTGCAGCAGTAGTCCTCCCCTGCTTGCGCTTTTAGTCCAGTAGCACTAGCTTTTGGTCAGGAAATTTCATATATAATTTTTCTAAGGTGGCTATTATTATGCAAATCGGCCGTCTAAGAACGATGGGGATATTATTTTTGGGTCAAACCCTGTGCTTCATGCCATAACCCCACTTTTTGTGTTAAAACAAACGCATTATGGGGTCTCAAACCGACGCCGTTGAAGATATCGACTTCTAATTGTTAGTGGTGGTAGACAGCAGTAAAAAAAAAATTTCATGATTTTTTTGGGAAAAATTATAGACCGAAATTACTTCTACAGCGCGCCAAGAACTACGTTTCAGTTCTAGAATATACCCTAATTTTTCAAATTTGATATCTTCAATACGTGGCGCGCAAATCGCAATTTCATTTTTTGACTTCAGAACCTTCTGCAGTCTCTCAGGTTCGGCTACACAGCTTCTAATTGGGCTCATTCTCTTTGGGGAACTTTATTCTATATTACCAATATAGTGTGGGACATTTTTTTTCTCGATATTTTCGCTCCGAGCGGTCATTATAGGTTAGGGTCGAAATTTGAACTCGAATATCGGATCTTCAAAAGTCGAATCGAGTCGCGGTTTGGACCATTCGAATAAATTTATTTTTCCCTTTAATTTAAGCCCAAGTAGACCTTGGTACGATAAGTAGATTCGGAGGGGCAGATTTTTTTTTGCTTTGGGCCCTACATTGGGCCTCTTTTATTATTTGGACCCAAAGCTTGATTCACTTAAGAGAAAAGATCCACAGGACCTTAAGTCTTAACGTCAGTATCACTTCTTTGATAAGAAGTGGGTGTTTTTCCGATTTGGCCGAAATATCCACCACAATTTGTGAAAAAATGTTAAGAAGAATGTGGGTAAGTTGATTGCTAAAATAAAATTGTGATCAAACAAAGCTCAGTAACTCCGTTGTTTTTGCTTTTATCGCAATATTTGTAAGAACAAAAAGTATTTAAAATATGTTTCTGAGTAGTAGTATTTCAGTTTTCCATTTTTCATTATTTTATCTGGGAAATTCGGAAAACTCGATGCATCGCATGTATAAATAAACGACTTTTGGCAACAAATTGTTTTATACTCCGTTGTTTTAGCTTTTATCGCAAAACTTGTAAGAACAAAAAGTATTTAGAATGTGTTTCTGAGTTATAACTCAAATTGTTACCAAAAGTCGTTTATTTCTATATGCGATGCATCGAGTTTTCCGAATTTCACAGGTGAAATAATGAAAAACGGAAAACTGAAATATAAATTCGTACTCAGAAACATATTCTAAATACTTTTTGTTCTTACAAGTTTTGCGATAAAAGCAAAAACAACGGAGTTATTGAACTTTGTTCGATTAAAACTCAATTTTGGCAATCAACTTACCTACACTTTTTAATATTACTTTAAAAATTGTGGTGGATATTTCGGCCGAATCGGAAAAACACCCACTTCTTATGAGAGAAGTGATACTGACGTTGAAACTTAAAGTTCTGTGGGTCTTTCCTCTCATGTGAATCAAGTTTTGGGTTCAAACAATTAAAGAGGCCCAATGTAGGGCCCAAAGCAAAAAAAATCTGCCCCTCCGAATCTACTTATCGTACCAAGGTCTGCTTCAGTTGAATTAAAGGGAAAAATGAATGTATTCGAATGGTCCAAACCGCGACTCGATTCGACTTTAGAGAATCGAGATATTTCAGTTCAAATTTCGACCCTAACCTATCGCTCGGAACGAAAATATCGAAAAAAAAATTCCTACACCGTATAGGTAATATAAAATAAGAGAATGAGCCCAATTAGAAGTTGTTCAGACGAACGTGAAAAACTGCAGAAGGTTCAGAAGACAAAATGAAAGTGCGATTTGTGCGCCACCTGTTAACTATATCAAATTGAAAAAAATAGGGTTCTTGACGTGCTGTAGAAGCAATTTCGGTCTACAATTTTCTTCAATCAAAATCATGGAAAAAAAATTTCTTCTGCTTATACCACGTGACTGGAGAGGGGTCGGTTTTTTTTTAGTAAATGATTTCGTGCTTTGGTGTTGTCTATCCCCACCAAAAATTTGGAGTCGATATCTTGAAAAACGACGATTTTGGACCTCTTATTTGTTTTTACACGAAAAGTGAGGTTATGGCATTAAGTACAGGGTTTGGCCCAAAAATAATGTCACCATCGTTTTTAGGAAAATTATATATGAAATTTCCAAAATCGTCGATTTTGAAAACAGTGCTACTGTACTATTGTTGGCATGAGAAATTATACCCGTGGCATTGCGAGTTGCTTGTCCTGTTTAGAGACTTCGTGTTCCTACCCTAACGACTGTGCATCATTTGGGTATCTGTCGAAAATAATATTGTTAGAGTAATAGGGTAATAAAGGACACCAAAGAATATATTGATTAAAAATTACAAAATTAAATATAATGAAACTACACAGTACATACATACACATACGTGGAACATTACCGGGAGAAAGCTAGACGAGAAGTGAACGACGCGGCAAGTTGGCGCGCACTATCGACTCATGAAATGCGAGCATTTATCTAGAGCGCCGATGAATGATATACGGCCTAATGTTAAATTTGCCGAAATTAATACCGGGAAAAAAATATGAGCGTATAGGAAATTAAGTTTAAAGGTGAGTTTCTGTTTCATGCAACTCGATTCGAAATGGCGAACATAACCTAAAAAATTGACAGAGTTGCAAAAAGCGGCTGACGGAGCGTGCGGCGGAGTGGGGGAAACTGATTTCGTGCGTTCAAAGTGGCTTGTGCTTGCAAAATCTTCAATATTTCGGTTTCTGGATCACTTACAATCCTTTTGTACATAATCTGGGGTAGCTCGACGAGATTAACACGATTATCGTATTTATTTTCGCCTTAGAAGCAAAAGAGACTCGAAAATATTTTTTGTACATTTTTAATTTGTTTTACTTTTACGTCATTTAAATTATTATTAATCATCAGAACAGTATTTTCCTTGTAATACCTCAAATGTTCTGCTTACTGAATCATACTGACGTTATGCTTGCGGATCTCTTTAACAATTATTTAATTATTTCAGTAAATAATTTTTTATGATACAAAATTGAATAAATGCAACATATTAAAGATAAGTTTGAAATTTCATTTATTTAGCCAATTTATGAGAGCGCCTTTTTTTTTCGAAAAATCGATATTTTGAATAAATTATTAATATTTTAAATTAAAAAAAAAATTGCTTCTTAAGCTTGCCATGGCCTACACGTACAGCAAATAACAAGTATGGAAACGTAATATTTAACGACTTCTCTATACCCCGATTTTTAACGGTTTTTTCAATATAACTCTAAAAGTATGCAAGATATCGATAATTATTATACAAGTAAATCGATAGATCTATTTGATACCCCCAACTTTCTTATTCAACTTTTTTCGATCCGAGCTTTAGTTTTTACTTATTCAAGAAAAACCGCTTTTTGCAACTTTGCCAATTTTTTAGGTTATGTTCGCCATCTGGAATCGAATTGCATGAAACAAAAACTCACCTTTAAATTTAATTTCCTATACGCTCATATTTTTTTTCCAGGTATTAATTTCTGCACGGTCTTCTGTCTATTGCTTGGACTTATTCTAACACCAACCATTCCCATCGAGTCGGTTGTGAATAGTAGCTAGGTCAACGCGCTTAGTACAGCTGATGAGAGTTTCACTGCCGGCTCTGTAAACCTTTGTTTAAAAGTCCTAGGTCGGTCTTTAGAATGTTATGTAGTCGTATCGCACCCTGATTAGCGCGTCTCTAACGATGTGGTGGCGGATATCGATGTGCTTGCTCGCTCATTCCGTGCAACGTCGGGTTCCCTGCAAGTTTCACCGCACTTTGATTGCCACAAAAGATCGTCAAATCACACAATTCGCTCAATCCCAAATCGGCGTGGAAACCCTTTAAAAAAAATGTCTGCCTTGGCACACTCGGAAAGAGCCATCCATATACTCTGCTTCTGTCGTTGACCAGGTGACGATTCGGTGTTTCCTGGAATGCCACTTATCAGTCACCCCCTGTCGACGTCGGCATACCCCTCCATCGGCCCTGCATCCTTACCATCCGCTGAACCAATGTAAAATGGCAAGGATCCGAAATCGATGGAGTAGCACCAACTTGCTGATGGTTTCGTTAAGTTAGTTGTACTAACTCCTTCCAGCCTATCTCAATTCATAAAGGGATTTCTTTAGGAGGCAAACTCCGTTTTCTTTGCGTAGATTCTTCAGCGTCCCCTTTGCCTTCGTCGCAAGTTGTCTCCGATTCTGGTGTTCTGTGGGAAATCGAAGTTCACGAAGTTTGATGCTCACCCGCACTCTTCTTGTTCACGCTCGGATCAGCTGGGATGTTGATCGACGAATGAGGTGCGTCATCTTCCACGAATTTGACATCTTGACAAATCGCACAATTCGTTTCTCCGGTGACCACACGCGGTAAGCCGTGGACTCGTCCGCGTACCCCAGGAATATCCTCTCTTGCCACGTCACTCGAACTTTCCCTTTCCGGGATTCCTGTGGAGATAATACTCCTTACTGCCAAACACCCTAAAGTCGAATATATCTGAGGACCACACTGGTCCATTTGTTTGTGCGGGCGGCCTCGACCTGCCCACTTTCTTATCCTTTTACTGAGGGTTGCTTTTATGGCTCGAAAACACTAAACACGAACTCCGCACCGGTGCAATTGGAAATTCAATCCTTATACATAAATGGGTTTTTACGTATTTCTTCGTATTTTCCTAATCTGTGATAGTATATGCAGCATTATTGTCAATCGCCCGTAAATTTAGTTTCAGCCTTATTTTGTTTCGGTTATTGTAAGCATCTGTAATTCAATATGAATCCTGCTTTTGAGTTTAGTGAACGAGAAAACAAAGTGTTAGGTTCAGAAGGTTCTAAAATTTCTTTCTCAAAAGTTTGAAAAAACGGTGAGTCATTTTGGGGGTGTGCTTTTAAAACTTGCATAGCAAAAGTGTGGATGACCTATCCGGGAATCCGTCTTAAATCATTCACACCGTTTTAAACAAACAAGTTGAAGCCAGTTTGATTGTAAGAGTCATTAATTATATTCGTAATAAATATTTCATGAAAGAAAAAAGACGCAGCGAACATAACCCAAAAATACCGGAGAAGCAAAAAGATTTTGAAAAGCTTTACTTACAAAACTACAAAAATTGTATTGCTGCTTGCAGCCAAGAAAAGAACTTAATAGTGTTTAGTTGTGAAACAAATCTAAAGTTGGCACCTTACATCTTGTATGATCGTTGATGTACTCGAAAAACTATTTCACTCCGGCCAAGGATGACGTCCTCATTGGTGAAAACATCGGTGTGTATTAGTTCGAGGGTATTCGTCTGTCGGTTTGACTTATTTGGGAAAGGGGGTTCTCGTCATTTTCCCTGTAGGCAAATTTCGCAGTCGTAATCTTATACGGAGTCCAATGGCTGAAGCCCTTGAATAGCACCATACCGTTCATGATATACCGCACGTAAGGTATTATAAGCTATACAATATACATAAAGATATAATGAACAAGGTAGCTGACTCAATGATTGGAAACATACAGGGTTGGCAGATTTAAATCAGTTTTTTTTTTGTATTTTGTAGATTCCTTTAATTTAATTATAATTTCACTATTAGGGTCATGGGCAGTAAAATTCGTTAATGCCTTATTTCCGGCTTGAAGTTAGGTTTCAAAAAAGCGATACATTTCTACGTCAATTTCATGATTGTCATTCAAAACAATTGACAAATCATATAGAAAAACATCGCGTTTTCGAAACCTAATTTCAAGCCGGAAAGAAGACATCAACGAATGTTACTGTACCTACACTGTACAGCGTCTCTGATTGCCAATAATCAGTAGGTAGCACTGGGCGTCTACCAGTTCTAGGGGATTCCCCTGTTAGATGTCACTGCTGTCAGTAAGGATTGCATTGTATTTACAAGTCAGATCACTGTAGCTTAAGATGTGTGAGGTTTAGTGAAACGTTTCTTGAAATTATTTGGATTGGAACAATTCTAAATAGGAAAGACTTCGAAATGTTCAAAGACATGAATAAAAGAAAATACAATTTTATTTTTTTGTTAATGTTAAGTGGCTAATACCCTATACCTACTGAATTTGTAATGTTTTTATGTTATAAAGCTTTGAGATAAACTATTTCTTACCTTACGTTAAGTTAAATTCAATTAGTAGTAAAATACTAACTAATATTTTTAATTTCACGTTGTTCCACCGATTCTTATTTGTTTATGTATGCCAGTGGCGGCTCCTCGAAAGAGGCTAAGGAGGCTCAGCCTCCTCACAAATTTATCTTGTTGATCATTCTTCATTTTATTTCCTGTTTCTCTAATAATTTTTTAAATTTTACAATTAATTCCCCGTTCTCAGTAGTTATTTTTAATCTGGCAACAGTGCTCTGAGGCTAGACTCTATATATCTCAAACGCTGAGCATGTGTTGTTCAACACAGTTGCCGTTTTTCCGACCAGTCAATCGCCAAATAGCAGGAAACAGCGAAAACGGCAACACCCTCTGGAGGCTAGCCTGCCGCCCGCCTTTAAGTTCAGTACGAGTACAGTCGGTGTGGTACGGAATACGACACATGCGTGTTGCGTCAGTGCTTGTTTTGTTTTATGCGGGTATAATGGTTGAGTGATACCACGTGAAATAAGGTTAGATTAGAATTCGTCTGTTCGGTAAATTATTAATTGTAAAAATGGACAACTAGTGGAAAGATTTTTAGGGTTTTACGATGTTAGTTCGGGAAGAACAGCGGTCAATTTATTCAATTTTTTAATGGAAACATTTCAACGATTCGACTTTGCGAATAAATCAGACTTACGACGGCATCTGTAATGGCGGGACATTTAAACGGTCTTCAAACAAACGAACGTAAGTTTTAAATAACATAGTAGGAAACAGAATTCCCTGTAATGCTCGAACTCGATGGAATTTTAGATCACGTGCAATGTTTAGTTTACCATCCATAAAAATAAAGACAAATTAATTGAAACATTTGATTTTATATTAAACAGTGATGACTTTTCAACAGATCAGGTTTCATTAAATGCTGCTGTTGGTTTAAAATCTTATTTAGAAAATGAAGAATTTTTGTTTTTTCTTGATACTTTTAAATTGATATTTCAACAAACTGATCTAATTTTTCAAATTTTACAACATAAATTCACTAATATAATTCATTCAAGAGATCGTTTAAAACATCTCATTGATAAAATTTCAAGTTTCCGTAATACAGAATTTCATTTTAATATTTTATTTGGAAATTATTCAACTGATGAGGCTTCTCCCGTGAAAAGGAGGAAAACATATAATTTGGTAGAGAAGAAACTACATTATAAACAACTTTTTTAAGAAATTTTAGATACTATTAAAGATCAAATATTGAGATTCGATTTTCCGATTTACATGAATTGAAGTTTTTCGATTTGACGAATAGAAGGTTTTTCGAATCTTTTTCAAAAGAGTTTTTCAATACATTTTCAGATAACTTAGTTCTAAAATATAATTTTTTTGATAAAATAGCGCTGCACAATGAATTATGCGTTGTATACTGGGATAAAGATATTTTAGGCCAGTACGACAGTCACGCCGATATGATAAAATATATGATAGATGATGATTTGCAACAAGTGTTACCTCAGTTTTATAAACTACTTTGTTTGGCAGTCACCATTCCTGCCACGTCGGCATCGGTGGAGAGATCATTTTCTACTCTCAAACGAATTAAAACATACATGCGAAATACAATGGGCCAAAATCGTTTATATAATGTTAGTTTAATATCTATTGAAAAAGATTTAGTAAAACACTTAAAACATAATGATACATTTTATGATAATATTATTGATCATTTTTCGCAAATTAAAGACCGTAGAATTTCGTTAATATATAAAAAAGTTGATAGAATTAATAAAAAAAAACAAAATATGAAAAATTCAAAAAGAAAAGAAAAAAAAATGAAAATCCAAAAAAAAATAAAAAACAAAAAACGAACGGAAAAAAAATTTGTGGGCAAGAAAAACTCTATACCTCCACGTTGGTTCTTGCTGGGTAACAATTAATGTTGTCACTGAAGTAGCTGGTACGGTCGCTGCGCGAAGGTTAAATTAATTGACTGAATATGGTATATTTTTACAAAAACGTTTTATGTCCAGCCTCCTCTCTCAAAAAGTCCACGAGCCGCCACTGATGTATGCATAATAATAAAAAGTCGTAATATAACTTTTTGTGTTTGTGCATCACTGTCATTTTTTGACTAGTTTTATTAATTTTTACAATTTTTAGACGTTAACAGTTCAAACCAAATAAACCCGGTTTAAATCAAAAAATGTGTTTCTGTTTTGAACATTTGCAATGAAAAATTGGCTTGATTATTTCGTTCTCAAAACGAATGTTGTTTCTTATTTCCCATACCGATTACTTTAAAATGTTATGGTACTTGTCAGATTCAATGATGCATGGTGAAAAGCTTAAATTCAACTAGCTCAGCCTGTATAAAAGGCATAATTATTTATAAATTGCCCTCTTATACTGTTATTGGCGTAAATTCTCGTTAAGTAATCAGGTTTTCCATAAAAAAATATTTTTGGAGAAAAATGTAAACCTTAATTTATTTTACTTAGTAATGGATGTTTTTACATTTCCCCTCAAAAGTCCATTTCCCGACATTTTCGAAAAAGAAGAGGGTTCTTCTCTAACTTCCCTATCGAACAGTCATCTCAGTTTTTTCAGTCCTTGCGACTTTTCCAGCTCTAGAACGACCCAAAGTTTCAACAACATACACGCTAAAAAATACTCACCATTTTCCGATTCTCGCCAATTTCAATAGGGTTGGAAGACCGTCAAAAGGAAAATTTTATCAGAATTAATAAATTCTCTCGACACTTGGTGTTTCAAAGCAAGATGTAGATAAATCGCACATTTGACTAATAACTCGGAAACGAAATATCGGATCGCCAAAAACAAAAAAACGTCGGATGCCCCCAAATATTACCTATCAGAACGTGCATCTCAAATTACCACTCCTAGCGGTTTTTGAGAAAAAAATTGTTAACGTAAAAAAACCTTCCGGGACACAACGGCAACGAAAAATTCTCGATAGCCACAGTAACAAACGCGGTGAACTCGCGTTTATAACAAGGGTTGTGTCAAGTTCATTGGTCTGTCCTCAGGCCGGACTAGGTGATTTTCCCGACATTTCCGAAACAGAGAAGTATATAATATAGAGTTCTTTTATCGAACTGTCGTCTCGTTTTTTCAGTCCTCGCGAGTTTTTCAGTGCTAGAATGACCCAAAATGTTTTCGAAAATATACATGCCCAAAAAAATACTCGCCATTTTCCGATTCTTGCCAATTTCAATAGGGTTCGGAAGACCGCCCAAAGTGAAGTGTCCAGAAAATTTCATCAAAGCTAATAAATTTTTTCGAGGGTTATTGTGTATCAAAGCAAAATTTTGAAAAATCGCACATTTGATATAGTAACTCGAAAACGGAAAATCGGATTGCCAAAAACAAATGACTTTCGGGTGCTCCCAAGTATTGCCTAAAAACGTGCCAAATCTCAAATTTCCACTCCAAGCCTTTTTTTTTTTTTAAAGAATGATTAACGTCAAAAATACGTTGCGGAACACGGCGGCCGCAAGGGAAATCATGATGACCATAATAACAAATGCGGCTAACTAATACTCAATGCCTGAACGCTCGATCGTATCGTCACAAGCCAGAGGCTATGTTACAGCTGATCACCCGTACGTTACAGTACAATGCTGCAATACCGAAAGTAAAAAAAAACTTTATTTATTTTTTAGGAAATAAAGGACAACGGAGTTGTCAGACATGAACTGAGTCCTTAGTTGCACCACATTTGCTTTTTTCAATGTACAAAAAATATCTTCTAATGGATCTGTTTGAAATTTTCCTAACAATATATAATTTTAATTAAGCTCATTGGAACAATTCGAAATTATTTCTTTCCGTGAACTGGGAGTGCAGAATGTGTCGGTGGTCTTGTTAATTTATTTGAAGCCGAACAAGACTTCCACATAATGTAATAACCAATTTAATAAATTTCTTAAAAACTTGAATTCCTGGTTCCTGGAAAATGTCCTATAATCGTTGCCTTTTACATTCATTATTTTCCATGAAGTTAATATTAGTACAGGCATTTAAGGATGAAAATCGACGATTTTTGTCCGAATTTCCGCGCCGTCTAATTTTGGTCTATTCTTATGTATTTTGACACGCTGAACACGATGGTGTAGATTATATTTAAATCAATCCTGTGCTCGAAAAACAATGGCCATTTTTTGGACCCGAAAATTATTCGGAAGATTTCATCTTTCTGCATATAATATCCAAAATTCAAGTATTTTGCTCCGAAGATAAAACTTGAGCGCCATTTTGAAAATTTTGGATCAACGAAAAATTCAAAGTTTTTGAGGTTAGAAATTGTTTACGAAACCCAAATTCTAGGTTCTATTAGAGGTTTCGATAGTGAGTATTTTAAGTCTAAGCAGATCGATTTGAGTTGAGTAGAAATGGAGCTATCCTAATAAGTGTGTTTGGGCCTCTAAAGGGCCCAATTTTGGGCCTATAGACAAAAACCTTGAATCAAATTACAGAGAAATACTTCGGCTATCTGAGTTTGGAACAGCGTACGGAGATTCGTTCACAATCCCAAGTTATAACGAATTTCATCATAAAAATTTAGCGCGCAATTTCATGTAGCGGCAATAAGCGAGGGTCGGTACAATAGATTCCGCGCGCGAAATTATAGTTCATAAATATTTCAACATGCACCTGAATGCTTATAATCGTTTTGTGTGAATGTGTGAGTGTATGTAGACGTGTGAACGTGCATATGTGACCGTGGCATGATGTTTTTATAGGGTGTTACATAACAAATTTCAATATTAAACAAAATTTCTTTTACATTTCATATTTGTTGAAAAATTATCTATTTGTCTGATTATTTACAAATAAGACACGTTTCATATTTTTTCCATTATTCATAACATAATATAATATTATAATATAATTTAATCTAATAACTATCATAAATAACATACATAATATTACTTATCGGGAAAAATAAAATGGCAATAAATGCAAGTGTACAGATTCACATTATAGATACGTCCAATACCCATTATTTTATACAATACACATTGACTTTTTTCTCAATCTTTTTTTACCAGGAATTTCTGTAATTTCGCTATCAGTCGTACAGTCTGTAGTGCACGACGTATCGATGATGTTATCTTCGTTATCACTGTCATCATATATTGTTGAAGATGTGATATGATCATTATTGATATACGGATCATCGTGATCCGCTTCATCATCTGAGTTTGTTAGTTTGCAAGTGTCAATGATAACATCATCGATACGTCGTGCACTTCAGACTGTACGACTGATAGCGAAATTACAGAAATTCCTGGTAAAAAAAGATTGAGAAAAAAGTCAATGTGTTTATTGTATAAAATAATGGGTATTAGACGTATCTATAATGTGACTGTACACTTGCATTTATTGCCATTTTATTTTTCCCGATAAGCAATATGATGTATGTTATTTATGATAGTTATTAGATTAAATTATATTATAATATTATATTATGTTATGAATAATGGAAAAAATATGAAACGTGGCTTATTTGTAAGTAATAAGACAAATAGATAATTTTTCAATAAATATGAAATGTAAAGAAATTTTGTTTAATATTGAAATTTGGATAGGATAGCTCCATTTCTACTCAACTCAAATCGATCTGCTTAGACTTAAAATACTCACTATCAAAACCTCTAATAGAACCTAGAATTTGGGTTTCGTAAACAATTTCTAACCTCAAAAACTTTGGATTTTTCGTTGGTCCAAAATTTTCAAAATGGTGCTAAAGTTTTATCTTCGGAGCAAAATGCTTGAATTTTGGATATTATATGCAGAATGATGAAATCTTCCGAATAATTTTAGTTTTAGATTGATAACATTATTATTCCGTTTGAAATTCGCGAAATACGGATTTTTCAAAATGGCCGATTGTGACTCGAAAAAATGACAGGTCAAAATACCAAAAATCAGATAAAAAAAGAATAAAAATACTATCTTTTTACAAAAACAGAATATGAAAAAACAAAAACTCTTTGACATATACTCAATTTTTCAATGTGCCAAAAAACACACTAAATGGGCCCTATCTTGGGCCCACGACCTCGAATCGACTTGGGACTGAAGCTAAAAGTTGCGTATTAGCTTTTCCAACAACTTTTGTTCGAAACATTTTTTCATAGAACCCATAGTTTTGTCCCAAAACACTAAAAATCAAAAAATGGCCATTTTCGGGTCCAAAAAATGGCCATAGTTTTTCGAGCACAGGGTTAATTTAAATTTAATCTACACCATCGTGTTCAGCGTGTCAAAATACATAAGAATAGACCAAAATTAGACGGCGCGGAAATTCGGACATAAAAATTCCTTAAATGACTGGACTATATGTTAATATAATATTTATAAACTGGGCTGTGGATTTGGAATGCTCTATATTCTAACGAAATTGAAGTAGATCCTGTATAACATATTCATACCTTACGCGCTACTTTAAAATTTTAACGTTCAAAATTTCTAGGATAAAGTGCTCTCAATTTCAAAGAATACCCAAATTTTAACAATTTTTCATGGTCTAGCTCATGCATAAAATGAGACAATGTCAAAATCTTGAAGTAGCGCTCAAGATATTCGCCCAGCTTATAAATATTATATTAGCATAGCAACTTCATGGAAAATAATGAATGTGAAAGTTCCCCTCAAAAGGCAACGATTATAGAACATTTTCCAGGAACTTATCGACAAAGGATAATTTGAGTTGAATTTTAGAGAAATTTATTAAATTGGTTATTACATATATTTGAAAGACTAGTTCGGCTTTAAATAAATTAACAAGACCACCGACATAGTTGGGATACTGCATTATTTGACTTTTTTGAATTTAGCTTATTATTCCTTATACATTTGAGAATATGAAGCGAATCGAATAGCTAAAATAATAGTCTTGAATTATCAACTGGATGAGGATACATGATACTTGACTTATTACGCTTCAAAAAATTGTTGCTTGTTGTATATTGTATCCAATATGTTCTAATTTCAAAATAATTTTTCCACTGTTTTCCAAACATAAATAATAATTCATGGTTTATTTTTGATAAGAAAGAAATATGGACAACCTCTTAGGATTTTGAATTAACACTAACAATCAAACACAAATGCTGTTGTTGCAAGTAACGTGTTATTGCAAGATGTACCAAACACATTTCCGGGTTTATAATCCAAAAATTACTTAATATGGCTCTCATAAAATAAAAATATCATGTTATTTTTATTTTTATGAGGGCAAGGTGGAAATTCCCTGAAAAATAAAGCAAATGGCACCACAATCGAAAATCCCATGTGACATTTGTGATGTACCATCTTTAACTAGAACGCATTAAAATTTTCAGACTGACGTCATTCAGTTCTGTTTTGACACCTATCAAAAACAAGCATTCTTAAAGATTTTTGTAAACATGGAAAAAAGTGAATTTCGCGTCTTGATTGAACATTATTTCTTGCGTGGAAAAAACATTACGCAAACCAAAGCGTCGCTTGTTAAATAGTATGGGAACTCCTCACCATCGATTAGAACGTTTCACAAGTGGTTTACTGATTTTCGTTGTGGTAGTATGACCACAAATCATGCATCATCTAGTCACAAGAATAGATGGTGCTATGGCCAGTGAGGAAGACGCCCTGGGGGTATTTATCTATCTGTTCGGCCGCTGAGAAGCATGGAGTCAGTCCAACATTGGTCCGTTGAATCGAAGCCATGCTATCTACGCGTGCGATAAATGCGCAACATAACGGATACGTTGTACAAACCACCGCTATAAAAGGCTGTCCACAGGGAGGTGTTCTATCTCCGCTCCTGTGGTGCCTAGTAGTCGATGAACTATTGGAGGAACTGGAAGAGGCTGGGTTCTATGCCAATGACTTGTCGGTGTCACCTTCGGGCTGCACTTGGGGACGCTGTGCGAGCTGCATAACACGCTGCTCAGCATAGTGGACGGCTGGTGCCGCACGGAGAAACTGAGGGTAAATCCTGACAAAACGGAAGTTGTAAGTTGTTATGTTTACAAGGAAACGCAAGCTGGGCACACTACCAGAGATTAGTTTCTCGGGTAAGGTCCTGCATTTCAAAGGGTCGGTGAAGTTTCTGGGAGTAATCCTACACTCTAAATTGATCTGGTGCGAACACTTCGAATATCGAGTGAGGAAGGCCTCTGCGTCATTTTGGGCGTGCAGAAGAGCTTTCAGCAACACATGGGGATTACAACCAAAGATTCTTTATTGGATCTATACTGCTGTGATTAGGCCTATGGTTACCTATGCGGCGGTAGTGTGGTAGTCAGGGACAATGACTGGTATTTTTCAGCGCCCCCTTGACCGACTGCAGCGGCTTGCATGCGTAGGCATACTGAGCGATATGACGTCGGCTCCAACGAGAGCCCTTGAAGCTCTCGCTGGTTTACCACCTCTACACTTATACATGAAAATTGAGGCCATGAGAACGGCATATAGGTTAAAGGGCCCAGGCCACTGGACCAAAACGTACCACTCTAGTGGACACTCATCGATTTTAAGTGAGGCAATCGCTAAATGCCCCATACTAGAAATGAAGCAAGGTAGCATGATCCCAGCTATATGTCTCACTTCTCCCGGATAGAGGAACTCGTATGGTTCACAGATGGGTCTAAGGGAGGTCAGGCTTTTGGGGCGGGAGTGTACCTAAGTATCTCAGTGACTCTAGGAGCTTACTGCACGGTTTTTCAGGCGGCGGTCTACGCAATATTGACTTGTGCCATGGAAAACCTGCAAAACTATGTAAATAGGCGCATATATATTTGCACAGACAGCCGGTCGGCTCTGGGAGCACTGACTGAACTAGCCAGGAGAAAAACAGTTCAACTCATCTGGGTCCCTGAACACAGCGGAGTTGTAGGAAATGAAATGGCCGACTCTCTGGCCAGGCGAGGGTCGACTAGCGCCCCTGTCGGGCCGGAGCAGCTTTACCAAACTGCATGTGGGGTCTCGCCCTTCTGGGCCAACTGAATAAAGGGTGATCTAAACTGTGCCGAGAATCACCACGCATGAGGCAGATCAAACGCTTTATCAGAGAGCTAGGCTCTCAAAAAAACTCCTTTCTCTAAACAGAAGGGACATCAGAGAGATGACTGGAATCCTGATCAGTCACTGTCCTCTTAACAAACATCTCCACACTATAGGCATCACAGATGACCGAGTATGTAGGAAATGCAGAGATACGGAAGAAACTCCCTCTCACATCCTGTTGGAATGCCCAGCATTAGCATCCCTCAGTTTTGCTTCGGAGAAGCAAAACTGCTACTATAAGAACTCATGGAAGCCAGCACTAGCAATATTCTGGGTTTCTGGCGGGCCACAAACCTGCTAGAATAGAATAGGCACTGACCACGGGGCGCACAATGGGCCCAACTAAGTGGCCTACCCAAGTACATATGGGGGCTCAGTCCCCTCCCCTCAAATGATGGTGATGACCACAAACGACGCCGAACGTTCTGGTCGCCCAATTGAGATTACAACGCCTGAAATCTTCGATAAAATAAATGGTATGATATTGTACGATCGGTGAGGTAAAGTGTACGAGATTGCTGAGGCTTCTCAACCAAACGGGTACGAAACATTTTGCATACTTTTTTGAATAAGAGAAAGCTATCTGCCAGATGGCTGCCGCATTTGCTCTTTGTTGACAACAAGTGCGACCGTGTGACACTTCAAAGGAGTGTTTGGCGATGTTCAAGCTCGATAAGAATAACTTTTTGCGCCGTTTCGTAACCGTGGACGAAACATGGATCCATCACAACACACCAGACACCAAAGAACAGTCGAAACAGTGGACTTGTCCTGGCGAATCGAAGCCGAAAAATCTTGTCCTGGCGAATCGAAAAAGAAAAAGGCCAAAGTGGGTTTATAAGCCAACAAAGTCATCACAACAGTTTTTTGGGATGCACACGGTATCGTCCATATCGATTACCTTGAAAAGGCCAAAACGATCACCGGCATATATTATGCAGAGCTGTTGTATCGATTCGACGCCGATTTGAAGCGAAAGCCGCCGCATTTGGCTAATAAAAAAGTGGTCTTCCATTAAGACAACACTCCGGTGACAGGTCCGCAGTCGCAATGGCAAAATTGCATGAATTGCGCTACGAATTGGTTCGTCATCCACCGTATTCTCCAGATTTGGCTCCCACTGATTTTTATCTATTTCCAAACTTGAAGAAATGGCTCGGCGGAAAGAGATTTGGCTCCAATGAAGAGGTCATTGCTGAAACAAACGCCTATTTTGAAGGATTGCCGAACTCGTATTATTTGGAAGAGATCGAAAAATTAGAAAAACGTTGGACGAAGTGTATGTTGAGAAATAAAATATGATTTGACCAAATACATCATTTCTTGTTTCATTTTTCAGGGACTTTTCACCTTGCCCTCGTATTTAAAAATTTAAATTGGTTTTGGGCGTTTGTAACGGACATTTGTCTTTCTTCAACTACCCAACTACCGGATCGCTTAAGTATAAATTAGAAACTGTCTTTATTGTTGTTGGATGCGGCAAAATTAATATTGATACATGTTAGGTAGCACTGCTATTTCTTGGGATTGTAAATTCCGTTAGCAAATTGTCACTCCAAATGTTATAAGTTTATTTAAAATACAGCAACAAAATATGGACTATAAAAACGTCAAACAATTCGTTACTTTCTAAAATAACAACCAAAAAAACAAAAAACATACTAGCGTCCTTACGCATCGAACACTCAGCGTGGACCCCAGCGATAAATATAAATATAAGTTCACAGAACATCATAAATGAACTATCGATTCAACAATACATTTGAACTCCTTAGAAACTTATATGCGTGAGGACTAATTGTATGTAGAAGTGGGGATAAAACCATAGAATTTGCAGAATATCTATAGCTTTTCTTGCAATTTGTCTGCAGTGTGATATGTTCGGGTAGAAAGTGAAATTTTAAATTAACATCATAGGCATAGACATAGGAATCAATTTAGCTATTGTTTTCGAAGTGGGTTTACGTATGCACGCACGCAGGCACAGACATGACCTCAAAAATAGCCTACATGGATTCAGAAAGCCTCAAAACGGATGTTTACGCGAAAGTCCGTTTTTTTTTCAGACCTATTATAATAATTCCCCTGCACTACGTAAAGTGAGTGATGTAAAAACTATAGGGGTATATCAATATAAAGATAAAGTGTCATTATTATTGAGCTACATGAATTTTCAAAAAAAATTTCAACTATTACAAATTTAACCTTGTTCAGGCAAGATGTATCGAATGCTTTGTAGGATAAGTATCAGGTGGGTGTTATTTAAACAGATTTTTCCAATGCAGTTGATAGAGTCGATCAATTATTATTTTTAATTCGGTTGAATATGTAGCCATATAAGCAAAAGAAAATAAATGTCAAAGGCGTACTCGTACACGCAGACATTAAAGTTTCAGTTTCAGTACCAGAAGGAAGTCATTTCTAAATATATTAAAATAGAGATTTCCTTAATATATTTTTATTATAAATGACATTTCTGCAGCACAATATTTCATCGAGTTCAAATGATATAAATAATTTATGTACAAGGTGCTGCTTAAATGGCATGGATTTGCATATAGAAAAAGGAAAACTATTACGTTTTATGGATCACATGTTCCTTATATCATATTAATAATGAGTAGAAAGAAATATTAGATGTGGGTTTTAAGAGTTAGCAAATTTTAATAACATTGTTGCTTTAAAACAATGTATTGTTTTTTAGTTAAACCCAACCTTGAATACGCTTCAATCGTATGTTTACCTTATTATCAAATTGTTATCATCAGAATAGATCGAATACAAAACAAATTCCTGGCATTGATTAATTGTTGTTTGATTGTTTTGCAACTAATTCGTATTGTACTATATTTGGACAAATTATATTGAAGGATAAAAGATTTAAGTTTCATTTTCAAAATATTCAATAATTTAATAGGTTGTCTGCTCATCCTTAAACGCATATATTTTCACATTCCATATTGTCAGACAAGACAATGACGACATCCACTTTTGATATTTCATTAAATAAGTTTGAATTATCTTTGTCAAAAATTCATTTGAAACATTGAAACTTTAAATTATTGTATCTCTCATTAAATCTCTTGTGAGATAATTTCCTTGGTTGGTAAAATGAAAAATAACGAATTAACTCCTGAATTCGGATTTTTTTTTCCAAAGTTTCATTGAGAAGCAACTATGTCCCACTGGGCAACATACAGTCGATACGCGCTTTACTCTAAATGCCGACAAGAAGGCTTTGCTGTTTCCACATTCGTCAGCATGCATGTCGGTTTATACCTGTAATTCTAGATAAGTTAGCTAACCTGTCATGAAGAGCTACAATATTTCGTATTAGGTTAGGACCATGTTGCGTTATCATGCATATAGGCTTCTAGTATTGATATAGGTTCGAATGAATGATTGTATTTTGAATAGCTATATCTTTCATTTATTTATAAACGCCATGAATCTGAGCATGAACTACATCACTGTTCATTTCAACAACGTAATATTGATTAGATTAGATACCTAAACCTAGAATTATATCATATATCAGCATAACATATTTCGCATTAACGTTATCAAATGATTAATGTTTACTCATACTCGCCTGCTAGAACAATTCACAACGATTTAGTGAAAAAATTACTACTTGATATTATGCAGTAAAAAGGAGTATTATTTCCAAATAGATCGTATGAAATAAATACGTAATACTGTCATCTTATTTATACGGAAGTTGGTGGAATTTATCAGTATTTTTCAAGATTGTAATCATACGTAATAGTCATATTATCTCACTTGCAAACAGTGATAGTGGTGAAAGCTTTGAAAATGTATGTTTATGTCAAATTTTAATGATTACTATTTTATACTTCCGTTATAAGGCGTGTTTAACTCCAAAATTATTATTTAATCGATTTCAGTACGGGCTTGTATGAACAATTATCACAACTACTGATACGATCCAAAGAGCTCAGTTCTATATTGTTTATCTTTTTGCAGATATCAGTGACATTACTGCATTAGAAGAACAAGAAACAGAAGCTGAAGTGTTGCTAGAAGAAACTGCAGTAGATTTTACAACTACTCCAGAAAACATTCTGACTAAACCTGAGAAGAGGCCATCAATTTCGAAAGATTGGTTAACAGATTCAGACAGCAATAGTACGACGCCTGATTTAGAAAAGGATACAACATCTCAAGAAAGTGAATATAAAGCTTCGTCTGTAGAGAATGATACAATGAACAGTGAGGTAGTAGATGCACCTCCTCCTGTGAAACTCGTAATATCAAAGAAAAAAGGAAGCATTTTCAAGAGTAGAGCCTTAATATCAGACGGTACTAAAAAACGTAGAGCTTTGTATAAACATAAATGGTGTGACGATAAGGATGCTCCGCAGAAACTTCCAGTCATTGAAGGAGTATCGTTAGAAAGTGGAGTGTTTGATGCTTTTGGGTTTGAGGAGGCCTTAATGGAAAGAGTTAATAGTGTAGACAATGAGAAAAAAGACGATAATAAATCTGATGTCCAGAATGTTGAAAATGATGATGAAGGGGTAAGAATCCTTGTATTTGAACAATATTCTGTGGCTATGGGTAAAGTTATGGTCATGTTCTATGCTAAGAAATGTTTAGCGTAATCTTAATTATGTTTTTGCAGTCTGTAACTTTTCAAGTGTTCTAAGAAGCATGTAATGAAACTACTTCCGATCCAACTGGGCAATCATCTCAGCATAGCTTATAAACTCTAGGTTCTCGTTTGGTTTAGAATTATTAATACTTAGATACTATTAAAGAAATTATATCTTAGTTGTATGGAGTTAATAACTCATTCTGAGGATGCCACTGTGTGGAGAAACAGTAGTTAATGTCTTTATTGGTGTACATTTTTATTCCCATTTTAGTATAGGTATATTTGAATGAATTTACGTCGAAAGTCTAGAATTAAAATAATAATGGAAAGATTTTTTTGCTGATTGACAATTCTTCGCATCTTTGAAAACTCGAAATTCAATGCAAAAGATATTAATAGTATTATGTATAGATTTCACAGAAATATTTGGAAAGAATGAAAGATTTAAATTTCAGGTACATTAACAAAACTAACAAGAGGACCACATTGAGAAATTAGTGTCTCCCAACAGAATGTCAAAAAACTCAAACGTCATTCCCCTTGCTGTCTCTTAGGTGTCCGGAAGTTGATTTCAAAAGTTTGGCAGGCATTTAATAAGTGCAGTAAGGCCGAAACAGCGATCGGTAAAAGGCATTTGTTATAGTCTCCACCTCTGGCCTCGAACTCGCCTCGAGGAGAAGCCAGTTCCGAGGGACTCTTCTTTTTCTTCATCTTCCATGGTCATAATTTTTGTCTCAACACAAGCGTTGGCTTCTCTCTTTTGGACTTAAGACTAGCAACATCATAGCTGACTGAAGACACTGTGGGGAGTTCTTTTGCTGCATTGCAATTTTGTTTTAATTTATATTTTATTTTCCGATATATTTACTGTTCCTACAATTATATACATTTGATCCCCAGGAGTGTCCGAAAACTAGTTTGCAAACAAAAGTTAGGGAAGTCACGTGATATGTTCCCATTTGGCACAAATTATCTGATCTGTGTGCCACACCCAAGTTCTTGGTCAGAAGATTATTTCTTAAGCCCTTTAATAAATGTGAAGGTCATAAATATGAATAATAGTCTAGACTATCGAAGTCATATGCCTTCAAATTGATGCCAGTTAAATTTAAACTGCTGCAACATTTGTACTTCCCTGGTCACTCACAATTGCTATAATTTTAAATCGAGGGTTTTGAACTTCTTTTATTACTGCTATTATGTGCCTTGCAAAATCAATTGTTTTTGTTGTGCTTGGACAAAATGTGTAACTTAATGGTTTTTTCCACTTTTTTGAAATGCCTTTCAATAAAAAAATCTGCAATTCTATAAGTGCGCTGATTACGCTAGTTTTCAAATCCTTTAAATTCTTTTGAATGTTTATTAGCGAGGATTTGTTGTTCCATGCTCATCTCATCAAACATTAAAATGGCAACTCAATCTCTTTGATTAAGAGCAATAATGTTCTTTTTCAATTGTTCAAAAATGTATCTGTTTATTCCCGTTTCAATTGGTATTCTTTTTAATAGGGAAGCATAAATATTTTTTACAATAGACTGTAGCAGCATATACTCTGTTTTTGTAAGATAATTCCCAAAATTGTATCATCAATGTTGAATTGTCTTCCACTTGGCTTCGAATTGATCAGTATGGCGCGTGGTTTGACAACATTTGCTACAAGAGGAGCAATATTCTCAACTGTACTATCTATCACAGTTCTTGCTGAGAAAAGTCTTGTGTGCCTTCTGAGAGTATCTCTTGATTTACTCAATAGTTTTGCTCTCACTTCATTTAGAATTGATGCAACATAAATTTTGAAACAAAGTTTATCTTCAATCACATGAATAGATAAGTGAAGAAATACAACAAAGAAGAAATGATGAAACAAAGTTTGCTCAGTAAATTTACCTTTTTGGTTCGAGGTTTTGATTTGAGATATTCCTTTGGAGTTAAGAATATTACGAAGATCTGTAGATGTGGATGGTCGTGCCATGTCAGTAGTCAAAATATCACATGAAGTTAATTCAGCTGGGGAGTATTAGGTGATTACCTGTAAATAGAATAAAGCTAGCAAAAAATTTTATTTGTATTTAAATTAAGTTTAGTAACATAATAAAAAACTACTCAATTTTACCTGGATCTGGATGAGAAGCATCCGGTGTAACTTGTAATATAACATAACATAATAATCCAACCTATGAATCCAAGATGCCCTCCATCATCGTTATCTCAATTAACTAATTTAGAGAGTGTGCTCTTACTATAGAGGGAGCCGAAATTTGGCGGATTTGAAACGTAAAGAGAACTACTAGACTAAGACAACAAAAAATCTTTGAAGAAACCCAAATTCAACTTATACCACGACTGGGAAGCACAGTTCCATGATTCCAGCAAAATGTTGTGACTGAAGCAATCGAAAGCGTTCGATAGTACTAGGAAGATACTAGGTACCACCTTCTTCTGCTCAAGTGTTCCCGTTTTACATCCCTCAATAAATGTAGTATATAGTGTGAGGAAGTATTGCAATCGGGGCAAACGTTTTTTTTTTTTTTATCAGGTACATCCGTTTTGGGCGTAACTGAATTGAGATGAATGTGCCGTTCATATTGGTCATGTGGATGTGAAACTTTGCAGATCGCTTAAAAGCGGTGAAAATAGGAACTGTATAGTTTTTGCGCACGGTAGGTCCGTTTCAAGGGGTATTTTTGACGTAAGAGAATTTGAAGCAAATGAATATATTAATATGCTCATTTATATCATATTGGCTTTGTCACATAATAATAATAAGGACTTTCTAGTCCAGATCGATCAGTAACGTCATCAGCTTATAGTTCCATAAAGCAGCTACGCTCTTTTCACATAGAGCTCATCAGTGGAACTGTTGTTGGTGGGACATTTATTCATAGATGTCGTGATATATTTTGGTATTTTTACCACTTTGTAGGCGGGTTATGACTTCCTTCAACAGAGATCCATCAGTAACGTTGCAATCTTGCTCGTTCAACCTAAATATCTCCCGGCATCTATGAATAGATGTCCCACTAACATCAGTTCCAGTGATGAGCTCTATGCGAAGAGCGAAACAGCTGTCTGGAACTGTAAGTTTGTGACGTTACTGATCGATCTGGACTAGAAAACCTCATTGGTATTTTTGACATCATCTATCTTCAGTTTTTCAAAGGGAAATAATTATAGGATTTTATTGAACCTACAATGACCACCGTGTTTTTCTGGCTATAAATATGTATCATACGAATATATTTAACCTGCAGAAGTTTTATTTATGCATAACCGGAAGTGAAGGAAGATTGAAAATTTTGTAGAGTTTTAGGTCCTACCAAATATTCAAAACGATATTCGAAGTATGGAGATACCTCTAGGGTTAAGGTTGAAAAGGAACAACCTGTACAACAATTTATTTAAATTATTGTTTTATACAAAGAGTCGGTAGCATAGCAAACTTTAGTATAGATCGAAACATCTGTAGGTCAAATTCAGGAATAAATAATAAGAAACTACCAAGTGTTTTTAACATCGTATTAACGTAAACATTTTATGAAATGCCGAAAACCGCATTACATACGATGTTCCTACGCCAAGTTATTCCATTTATTTCTAAGGTCTTTTTTGAACTTTCGAATAAACAAATTAAAAATGGAAAATTTTGGACAATACATTTTAGAGATCGTAGATCAATATTCATCGATTACATGGGGTCTGCAGACCCAAAAACTTTATAGAATACCGCTATTCATTAAATAACATTCTAATTGTATCGTTTAAGCAATTAGTGCAAAATTTGCAAGGTATCAAAATTTAAAAAAAATTTGGTTAATAGACAAATTTCAATATTTTTATAAAATTTAAAAAATTGTTTTTAAAACCCTTGATTTGTTTATAATAATTTACCGGTTAGACGCATGTAGATAAAACCTTAATTTTTAATTTAAGATTTTTCGTGTCCGATGTTCAAAAACTAATGATTTTAAAATTAAACATTGTCTATAACAATGAAGCTCGTAATTTAGATAGTTTTCAACACCATCATCGTTTTCAGTACGATATTTCGTATAAGAATCGCTAATAAACCCGCATCGCGTACGTTTCGCCTGAAAAATAAGTTTCCTCCTCTGGACTAAAAAATAAATCAAACAATATACTACTATCATTCAAGTTACGGCATTATCTCATTTCACTCTCAACTAATAAATGATATTTCAAAGCTATCGACGCTACTGAATATACAAGTTCGTAGACAGTTTTCTATGTGAATCTCCTGTGGTAGGGAAGAAAACGCAAATAGACTGAATTTGGCTGGATCGTCATCTGCCACGTGTAGATGACGAAATTCCTGGGCAAATTCCCTCTCTCAAGGGACTTCCTTTTCCACAAAACCCCACCCTTAACTTTGTTTGTTTCAGTATATGGTTGTACGAAATGTGAAAAAAGCACATCAAATGCAAGAAATCGGTGAATTCCAAGAATTTAATGACGATGTTGAATATATCTTAGACACACTCCAAGACAATAATCCTGTAAGCACCAGATGTTTATCCGCTATATCCCTAGCATCAAAATGTATGGTACCCGCATTTAGGATGCATGTGAGAGCCCACGGCACAGTGACCAAATTCTTCAAAGCATTGCATGATGCAACCAAAGATCAGGTAACTTAATAGCTGAACCATTAGTTGTTGAATTTCATATATTGAAAATGCTATTCATTTTTTATGTTAAAATAAAATGAATTAACCTGTACATATAAAACTTGTTCAATTCATTTTATTGAATAATTTAACTACAAAGGATTTCATTACATTATAATTATGTATTTCAATTATGTTGAATTTTACTAAGTTGAATTCATGTCCGCATTATGAAAATTACATAATTCGTAATTCACTTGATATCTACTTCGGCTACATCCCTCGATTATCTTCAAAATATATTGAATTATAAAGAATTTATTCATGATGTGAAAAAATCAGCTAAGAGTGACAGCTGTTTCGACCTGCTGGATCAATTAGACTTTCTTAGTGGTAGCTGTGAGTGAGTTCTATAAGTCTCTTTAGTTTACTGTTTAAATAGAAACAAACAGAAAGTACACATCGAATGCTATTGAGAAGAAAAAATAAAGACATAATCTATTGTGTCAATAGGTTTTGTAATACAAGACCATTGCGCTGTCGGGTAGCGTTACCATTTGCCTCATATATTACAATATTAAATTAATTAACGTGTTCAAATACGTTAATGTATGCTTCTTTCAATATTTCAAACAAGTTAAGCGGTCTCAATAGCGAAATAATTGATTTAGTTTAGAATTAAGCCAATCAGTAAAAATGAATTTCAGAGAGTAAACAGAATCAAATTAATGTAACAGGCCTCGTTGGGTGTGGATAAACAATGCTATCTCAATGCTAATTGCATCTTTGTCGCTAATTCTACAAGAAAGTATGTATCCTATTTCTTCTAATAAAGGTGTAAAGTATTTGAGAGTTAATTTTTTTGACATGCGACTTCTTTTCTTTCTCTATTTATTAGAGATGCCACTAATATTCGGCTACCATTCGGTATTCGGCCACTTTTTTATTATTCGGTATTCGGCCGAATACCCATTCAATACCGAATACCAAATTATGGGAAAAAAACTCATAATAAATATTACTCAGAAAAAATTTTATTTTGATAAAAAATTAGCATATTTAATACCTAAAATCTATCAGTGGTAAGTTATGATGAATGAAAACAATGTTTTCAGCATTTGTTGATAGCAAACGATTGCGCTTTCCCTCATAAATTATTCCTGCTTCCGGAAATAACCGCTCACTATATACACTGCTACCGGGAGATGATAGATAAATCTTAGCAAATTCTGCTAGGCTTGGATACTGTTTTGCGTTTGTTGACCACCACTTGTAAGGGTCTGCTGTCCGATCTAGGCGAACTAGGCAATCGGTCAAGTAATTTAAGTTGATGTAACAATCTTCAAATAATGCGCGTTGTGACACGATCTACTCGCAAAAGAAACAAAAACGCCCACGGCGTAGTTACCGAAAGCAGTTTAATGATGCAGGTCGGAACCTGTCGCCCGCGAAGATCCTTGCCGAAGATTCGGTATTCGGCAAAATCACTATTCGTGGCACCTCTACTATTTATCATAATGAGAATGGGTCTTTCCATTACGGATCATCCAGGTGGGAAGAGTTTGATTTTTTTCGAGTCCAAAATTATTCTCCCAATTCTTTATCGGAAATGATGAGATACGTATATTTTCTTTTGGCTCAAGGCTCAAAATTTTTTTTTCTGGTCAGCAATTATCGAAAAATAGACACAAAATCCTGTTTTCCAATATTCGCTTACGCACTCCCTACTTATAACTTGAATGATCATATTTATAAAATTGTGGTATCCTTTTTTCAACGAAACCATGCCTTGATATATTTCTTGGGTGAATTTTTTTGTACAGAAGTATAACTGAAAAAATCAAATTTTTCAAACTGGAAAATCTCGGATTGCAACATTTTGTTTTTAAAGGGCAGTAACTAAACTCATACAAGTTGTCTTCACATGCGAAAATTCCCCTTTCAAATACTACGATTTTTTTGAATTAATGAGAGATTTTTCAAAAATCGTATATTTCTTATATACAATGATGTTTATTATTATTGTTATTATCTAAATTTCTACATGGATTACTTAATAATTATTCTCAAATGTGCACAAATACTAGCTGATGAAAATTAACATGCAATATGTTGAAATAAACAGTTAAAATGGTGTATTCGATGTGAATTTTAATTTTTTAAGGTTCACGTCTTCTCGCCGAATATATTTCGACGTTTCCTTCAATATTTCCAATTCTCCATTTGAGACCTTTAACTTTGTTCCAGTTGGATTTCCTTTTTCTAAAATTTTGTATTTCCTCAGCATCCAGGAACTTAACTACAATGTTTGGTGTATATAATTGCATGATCTCCAATTCTTAATTGGAAATAATAAGATACGTATATTTTCTTCTGGCTCAAGGCTCAAACATTTTTTTTTCGTGTCAGCAATTTCCTAAAATTAGACTCAAAATCCTGTTTTCAATATTCGCTTACGCAGTCCCTACTTATACCTTGAATATCTTTGCCAAAAATGATCCGATTTAATAAATTGTGGTTTCGTTTCAACGAAACCATGTATTTCTTGGGTGATATTTTTTTTACAGAAGTATATCTGAAAAAATCAAATTTTTTAAACTGAATAATCTCGAATTGCAACATTTTTAATTTTTTTTTTAAAGACAGTAACTAAACAACTCGTATAAGTTGTCTCCACATGCACAAATTCTCCGTTCAAATACTATGATTTTTTAAATTAATAAGAAATTTTCCGAAAATCGTGTACTGCTTATACTACAATGATGTTTATTATTACTGGTATTATCTAAATTTTCACATGGATTACTTAATATGATTATTCTCAACTGCACTGATGAAAATTAACATGCAATATGTTGAAATCAACAATTAAATTGGTGAGTAACGTCTCATTCGATGTGAATTTTAAATTTTTAAGGTTCAAATCTTCTCGCCGAATATATTTCGACGTTTCCTTCAATATTTCCAACTTTCCATTGGTGGCTTCAACTTTGTCCCTGTTGGATTTCTTTTTTCTAAAATTTTGTATTTCCTCAGCATCCAGGAAGGAGCTTTACTACAATGTTTGGTGTATATAATTGGATGCTCTCCAATTCTTTATCGGGAATAATGAGATACGTATATTTTCGTGTCAGTAATTTTCAAAAATTAGACCCAAAATCCGGTTTTTCAATATTCGCTTACGTAGTCCCTACTAGTGTTGTAAAATATCCGGAAATATATTTTCGTAAATATTCGCGGAAATATTTCCTGAAACATTGGAAATATATGGAAATATTGGAAATATATAAAAGACTAAAAAAAATAAGAAGAAACGGAATATATATTTATAAAAAACATAACAAAGCACAGAATGCTTGTACATGAATACAAATAAAGAGTTATTCTTAAAAAAAATATAAAAATAAGGTCAAATTTGTACAAAAAATCTTATTTTTGACAAACAAGTCGAGCGAGAGGCATATCTTCATCACTGTCATCAGACTCATCACACTCAATAACATCTTGCCCGTCTTCTTTCTCAAAATCTTCAATAGTATCGGAATTAAAAATTGACCTATCGCCCTTTTCTATTTTCTTCAGCAGGTTTTCATTGTGGGATACATAGAATAGTTTAGCGGCTCTGACATTAGTAAGTCTGTTTCTCTTTTTTGAATGAATATAAACGCTAAAACTGCGTTCCGTGGCCACCGAAGATGCTGGCATTATCAAAATTCGTGACGCAACTTGTGATAATGAAGATGAAGAACAAAGTCCTTTCCACCAGAAGACTGGGTTATCAAAACTACTTTTCTATATAAAGTTATTTCCAAATAATTTGCCACTTCTGCAACGGTAATTTGCTATTTCATGTATTATTTCTTGCTCCTTTATATTGAGTTTATTTTTTGATATATTAAGTATGCATTCTATGGTTGAAAGAATTGGTCTTTCATCAAGTTCAGAACCTTGTGATTTTGGATTTAGTAGTTCTGCAGCATAATGTATGGGCTTCATAACAAATTTTTCTCTTTTGTCAACAAACTTCAACAATACAGATTTCTTTTTGTCGTTAAGTGGGGACAATGCACGGTTGTTCTGAATTACCCTTCAAATATCACGAAATGCTTTTACAGCAAAGTGAATAGTGCCATAATCTCCTTTTACAATTTTCAACCATTTGAAAATAGGTTCAAAAATGTTAATTAGGTTGGAAATTTGCCTCCAAAATACTTCGTCATCTAATATCCACTGCTTAACATATTTATCAATCATTTGTGTTGCTTCCTGGCTAACTGCAACTCCTTGTAAACTGAGCCTAGTACTGTATACGGTATACACTTTTTAAACTGATCAAAATTGAAGAACAGCGAGTTTTTACAGGCAGTTGTATGGCACCTGCATTTGGCTCTACATTTTTGTTTTCTGTTTGTTTTGTTCGTAAAAGTTCATACAGAACTTGTTTTTCTTGATCTCTTTTGCAATATCTGTAATTTTATCAATTAGAGTCGATATAGTATTGATTTTAAGCAAATCATTACTTATCAAATTGAGACCATGAGAAAGACAATCATATGGAATATTATATTTTTCTTTTAGTATGATTCCAGCAAGTTGCATATTTTTAGAATTATCTGAAACGTACCCTGAAAATTTTTTTGGTCCCTATTTTTCTATTATTTTCCCCATTTCTTCAGCTATATACTGTGTGTCTTTACAACTTAGTTTCGATAGAAGCTTCCAGAAGCGGTGATGGTGTAGTGATTTTACAATGTATGACTCCTTGGTTTCGTATGATGCTCCAGCCGTCGCTCTGTAGACCTAGAATTTCTCTTTCGTTGATTGTAGTTTCAACCTTCTCCTTTATTCGATTAAACTCTGCATCCAAATTTGTATTCGACAGTTCATATCTACTTTGTAGTACAACACTTGGACGAATCATCTTGAAGAGCTGATATAACCCATTCGGCGTTCTCAAGGATGGACAACGGACGGTAACTGGCGCATATTGCACGAGCTAGTTTGATTTCAAATCCTGTAAAAAAGGTATTGGTTTAGTGTTTGCTTTTCTTACATCTTTTTATTTAAATTAATGAAATTCTAATTCTGCTTTTTATTTCATAAATAGGTCCTCAAATCTGTGTAGGCACATATTTTGTTCAGATCATATACAACGAGTTCAGAATCAGATGATTTTTCCTTTTATTATAGTTTACAGTTAACTCCTCAAATAAAAAAAAAAGAAAATTAAAATAAATTGATTTTTTAAAGAACTTTTAGATGTGCTAGCAATAATTTACGACACTTATTTGATCTTTTTTGGAAATTAGGCCAGCAAATTGAAAAACACTTCTAGAAGTCGCAGGTTTCATTAAAGAAGCAGCAGGTTTAATGGTTTCATCCATAACATTGGAAGTAGATAACGGCGGCATTTGGAGATCAATTCAAAACTTGAACTGCTAATAGTACTAGTACTACAACTAGCTGTAAAGTTTGAGGTTGACGGTTGTGGTAGTAGTATTTGCGGTACTGACTGTTCTGGTTCAGATTCAGAGGCAATAACAGTGGAATTATCACTAAATGCATTTTATTTTCATTTACCAACACATATTCGTTGTCATTATTGTCGCTTGATGAGGCATTTTTTTTCGCCATAAATTTGCTTTTAATTTGCTTAGGACAGTTTTTACAAACTACTTAAATGTGCCTTCATCCTGGACGCATTTTAAAAAAACGTTTTAATGCAATTCATGCACTGGTAAATATTGTTTCCTGTAGAAATGCAATAATTCCAAATAATGTCTTTTGTTTTCCCCATTTTAAAACTCACCAACTAAACGTTCTACACTATCAAAGAATCAAAAATAAACTTCCAAATCTTACAAAAGATACTTTACACAACGTATACTGTATAAAAATATTCTCTAGTAACACACTGCGTTACTCACGTTGTCGCTTTAACAAATAATACGATATTTATGTCGACCAGGGTTTCCCTACGGGCTCGGGACTTCCCAGGCGTCAGCCGTAGAAATCCGATGTTGCCTATAAGTTGGTGAATCGTCGAGCTATATTCAATATATATGTGAAAATTGTTCTATATTAATATGAATGCTTATAGGGTTGCAAAATATGAAAGATATATTAATAAACATCGGATTTGAATCGTTTAAGACCAGATTTGAATATTTTTTAAAATGTCTCCAATATTCCCAATATTTCCGAGACACGTTCGGAAATTTCCAATATTTCCATTTCCATGGAAATATTTCCATTTACAACACTAGTCCCTACTTATAACTTGAATATCTTTGCCAAAAATGATCCGATTTACAAAATTGTGGTATCGTTTTTTCAACGAAACCATGCCTTGATATATTTCTTGGGTGAATCTTTTTTATAACTGAAAAAATCAAATTTTTTCAAACTGAAAAATCTCGGATTGAAACATTTTTTCTTGATTTGAGGGCAGTAAATAAACAACTCATAAAAGTTGTCTCCACATGCGAAAATTCTCTGTTCAAAAACTATGATTCTTTAAAATTAATAAGGAATTTTCCGAAAATCGTATACTTATACTACAATGATGTTTATTATTATTATTGGTATTATCTAAATTTTCACATGAATTACTTAATATTATTATTCTCAACTCTGCACGAATACTAACTGATGAGAATTCACATGCAATATGTTGAATTGGTGAGTGTCGTCTTATACGATGTGAATTAAAAATTTTTAAGGTTTACATGTTTTCGCCGAATATATTTTGACGCCCTTCCATATTTCCAACTCTCCATGTGAGAGTTGGATTTCTTTTTTCTAAAATTTTGTATTTCCTCAGCATCCAGGAGCTTTACTACAATTTTTGGTGTATATAATTGGATGATCTCGACGAATGTTTTTGCATTTTGATTACAGTTTGTCGGGGCCACGGATAAACTATGTTTCGTCGCAAAATGTTTTACTAATCCTGCTATACTGTCACACGCTCCCTTGCCGTGAACATTGGCTGAAAAGATCCATTTCTGTTCATGCCGCGAATTTGGAATTTATTTTTGAAATGGCTAGTTACATCGTCCGAAATAATTTTCTTTCGACATTTGCTCATTTTGATATTTTAATTTTGTATCCTGTTCCATGCAATGTATCGCAAACAGTGCATGCGATGAATCATGCTCGTCGCTATAAGTGCGTAGCTGTTAGTTTTTGCTTATAAATAGCAAACCGCAGTAAAGATTAAAACTTGTTAATTTTTCCAATGCCCTTATATTTCGTTTTGTAAAATGACCGACCACTTTTCGGCGAAATCAACATACATTATCACATGAAAAAGATTACATACGGCGGCTGATATTTCATCTCATATAGCTGCTTGTTGTATTTTTTGTATTTCAAATTTGGGCTTACCTTGAAAGTCCCTTCAGCAACTATACTGGATGAATATTTTTTTATGAGGTCAATTTTTCCGCAAAATACGTGATATCACTCTTAGTATTGTCGTTATCGGTATTATTTAAAGGAAACGTCTCATTCTATTTTATATTGTACCAAGATTAATTATTTGGCCCAAGCTGTTAGTAACAAACGGCGTCTTCAACTTTAATGCAGTAACAGTAACAAATTGGCTGTATAAAAATGTTCCTATATTCAAATTAGTGTTAATGACAATAACCCAGGCTATACAAGGACGCGGTATATATTTAAGATTAAATAAAGTTACTTTAAGAAAAAAATTTGGAAGCTTGAGGCCTTTTGATGATTGATGTGTTCCTGTTTGCTATCTTCGATAGCTTGTAACAGATGTAATTTATCAATTTCGTTAAATTTTTTATCTCTACTTTTACCAATTTCAACATGTTTTGAAAGGTATTTGGAATAATTTGGAAAATTGTTAGTATACAATCTTCTTTTAATCGAGCCCATTTGGAGGGTTATTATAATTTCCGCTACATCTGGAACAACACTTAGGGTATAAGAAATGTTGTATCTACTACTTTTATCGATAATAGTATAAAACGTAAGTTCAAAAAGTCTAGTTAAACACTATCGACTTGAAAATCAAATTCTACGATAACTGTATAAACAAAGGATGCGCCGAACATTGGCTACAGCGAAACCACAGTATCAGTTATGAAACACATCTTCATATTATAGCTGCTGCCGGATCGTCAATGTTAAAATGCTATACTTGAAAAGGAACTTTATTTAAACACGTTCTTTTTTGCGTCACATCAAGTTTCAATAAATAATTCTCGGACCGTAGTAGTCAAGCAAAAAAAAGGATTTACCTTCACTCCTCATTTCTTTCTACGGAATAAAGAACAATAGTTGTCAACGCCTGTTGTTACTCCTCAACTGCAATTTAAAATCGTTCTCGAATGATAGAACCTGACCAACATTCAGATTGTCAACAAAGAGCCCTATCAATCCATAACTTTGATTCTAGTCTGTTGTAGGCATTTAGGTTACAAATTGTATTTATTCTGAAATTTATTATTTATATTCTCATTGATATATGTAATTAATGATTTAAAAAGTTGACCACTTTTCTAATATGTTTTTGTTGATATTTACAGAGTTTGGGCTTATGTACGGCCACCATTATGTTTGTTTTAAGCCAGGATCGACTGAACATGGACTTAGATAGAGATTGTCTTGAATTAATGTTGAATCTTCTTGATTCCGATGTCAGTTATCAGCAAGCATTAGACGTTTGTGGACTCAGTTCAGTTCAACTTGAAAAAAATAAGCAAAAAGTTCGCGAGCTTTGTGCTGAAATTCAAAGTCAAGGACACGCTATGCACTTGAACTTGGATATAATCACAGTAAGTACCACTCATGTCAAATACATTACATTATCTCATCAATATTAATATCTAAAGGTTATCAAGCTTACACAACTTGCCGAAGAGTTGTCTTGTAAATAAATACGAATCAAAACATTTCTGTAAATATCATTCATCAAGCTGTGGGGAGGAAATCGAATAATCTACAATTAATTTGGTTGATAGTTTGGTTTCTGTTCCAATTATTGATATGCATTTCGATTATTTCAGGTAGGGCAGCTAGCTATGGAGACATTGTTGAGTCTAACTTCAAAGAGGGCTGGAGAATGGTTCAAAGAGGAGCTCAGAGAACTAGGAGGTTTAGAACACATCATGAAAACTATTTGTGAATGTTGTCGACAAGTATCAGATTATGTTGTTTCATGGACAGATGTGCTTTTAGATAAATTAAAAAAAGTTGATAGATGTTTAAGAGTATTAGAAAATGTGAGTTTGTTTGATGATTAATTTTTAATTCTCAAATTTAGGTATTCAAAAATGTAGAGTGTAACTTTAGTACTTAAAAATATTTCATTTGGTAATATGAAGAAAAGTTCATATAAACATTTCAAAAAATGTTTTGTTAAAACTTGTCTTTTCCCTATAAGTTTCATTTATGTGGAGAGAGGATATTTCAACAAATCTGATACATATTTTTGGGTAGGTTTGTTTTGATTTTTTTCATGTCCTGCAATAATTGTCTAGTGGTAGACATGCAAGTAGTAGCATAAAATTACATAACAAATTGATACTGCGCTTTACGAGTTTGAAGTAAGTAGCGCCATCGGGTGTAGGCCTGGATTATAAGTTCATATATTTTCTAATTTATTTCATCATACTTTCAAGGTAGCATAATTAATTTTGATTCAGGCTAAGAATTGACTTAAATTTCAAAGAGTTTTGATTTTAAGAACAAATCAAGAAAATAATAATTTTGGTATTTGCATGTACCGAATGTAACATAATGATCTAGACCAGGATTTTCAAAACATAACAAAGATATTAAAGTTGAACTTTCATGCAAATTTATAGCTTTATTTAGTAATTCGATTTTTTGCAAGTACAATGTAATAAATTAGATTTATCAAATTTGCCAGATAACGGTGGCTGGTTCATAAATGGCCCTAGTTAAACGAGCAGCACGATTCCCTCTCTGAAAGGCTTGACATCTCAGCCGGCGACTACTTATACCACCCTCGCACATTATATTTATGATAGTACATTCCGAAATTTAAATATGTGTTTTTTAGAGGCGACTCAAGATTCGATGGTTACGCCGACCATTTGTGAAACGAAACAGTCAAAGTATACCAGGTCTGCCGGAGCCTCCTTTCTACTCTTTTTAACATTTTAGTGCAATCTGATTGGTCGTTTATTTCGTTTATTTAATGTCATAGACGACGACATAATATGACGTTGTTACGTGCCGGCGACGAGCTGATGAGAGCAAGGCTGTGATTGGAGGAGCTGGGTGACGTCACCCAGCGCGAGAAACGATGGAAGGGAGGCTCCGGCAGACCTGGTATACTTTGACTATGCCTTGACGGACCTGGGTGACATTCGGAAACATCACAGTGCTCACAATAACGGGTCCACAGATGCGAGATTATGGTCTGTGTTTGGAAGGCTTCAGTAATGTCACTCTGACGAGCACCATTTTGTAGCATTCAAACACCTTGTAGTATTTGATGGCGGGTGAGATGATGTCCTTCATGATAGAAAACAGATGCATTATACTGTATAACATCAAACCGCGTACACCGTTCATTAGTTGAAGAAAAAAAATATTTTTTTTACCCATAGAATAGATTGGGTTAATTATTGTTTTTATTGGATATTTCAATACTGGCAATTAGTTTTTATCATAGTAAATACTAGTGATGGGCAAAATAGCGTTATTTGAATAATCGAATTATCAGGTTATAAAGGATTTTAATAATCTGATGAAAAATCCAATTATTTATCAACCGATTTAGCTGAACAAAACAAATCAATTCCTAAAAAGCCGCTCCCCCACTCCCACTTGGTTGAAAAGAAACAAATGTTTCAACATCGATATTGGAATTTACCGAGTTAGGGTTTAACCGATCTGGGCATTAAACAGTAACCTGAACAGAAATTCTAATTTATACAAATTTATCGAAGGAGCAGTTATGGGCTTCCATCAGGGATATTGCGGATGCAGATTTTTTCACATCCGCGGACGCGGATGCAGATTTTTGGAGACTCACATCCGCGGATTTTTGTATAAAAAAAGAAACTACGGGTGCAGAAATGAAATAATAAGAGTGATTTTTAATATTTTTATTAAATGTGTAGAATGAAAAGTTAAAATTGGAGCATTATATTTAATAAAAAGTAATATTGCCGCTTTTTCGGGGTCAAGTCTGTTACGCAGAGGTTCGTAAATTATTTTAATATTTTTATTAAATGTGTAGAATGAAAAGTTAAAATTGGAGCATTATATTTAATAAAAAGTAATATTGCCGCTTTTTCGGGGTCAAGTCTGTTACGCAGAGATTCGTAAATTAAACCCGCGCTACTGAACAATTGTTCGCTAGGAACACTGTCTGGTGGTGTCGATAAAAATCTGCGTGCTATTGGTGATAATATTTTTAATTCTTCTCGACGAAAGCTCCATTCATCTACATTGACCCTCTTTTTTTCATCTACATTAACCCTCTTTTTATTGCGGTAAGAATGCGGATGCGGATGCGAATATTCGTAACATCCCTGGTTACATTATTAAAATTCCTGCAAAAAGTGGATCAGTTTTATTATCGATGAAGCTGTGTCTGTTCTTTGATTCGTTTACTGAAGGTGTTTTCAAAGAATAATAATACGTATGATATTTCCTGTTTGTTTCACTCGATACTATTATTATTCATTTCTTGATACTGACTTATTATTCATTTCTATCATATGCCAAAGAATTTAAGTTATGTGTGATATTTCTTTGATAAGCAACTGCCGTTTGCCACTTACTTTTGTCATGAATAATAAATGTTTTCGATAATATTATTTAAATTCATTAATACTTGTGAATTTTAAATATTTGTTGCTGCCAATTGATTGCGTAGTTCCCACTAGCTTTTCTCTGGTTCCCATTTTCGCATTAGGCAACGGATGACAGATGTTTCCGATTCTACGAGAATATAGAATGTTTTAATTCAGTCGTCCGAATTCCGATGCTTGAACTTCGAGCTTGAATCGTTGCAGCTGTTTTGTATCTTCTTCCGATTTGGATGAATAATTGGAATTACTTAATCTGATTATCGCATTCTACAGGTTATTTTAATAATAGGATGAAAACCTATCTTTATTTCGAACTACGCCCATCACTAGTAAATACGTCTTATAAATTAAACTTCAAATTAATTCTTATTATTCTTAGCCCATTGTGATCTGTTTATTTTACCAAAACTCTTAGGTTTTTACAATTTCACTACATTCGTTTATTTCAATACCAGACTAAAGTTAAAATTCTTATGAATGCATTCTACTTTCTTTTACCTTATAGTAGTTTTTCATAGAAACTGTTTGAACCGTTTTTGCTATCTTGAAAATATGAGTTTTCATGATACTTGCAATGAATAACCGTAAGTGCCAATCCATTATATTCGGTCCCAGGTGGTCCTGTTTGAAAAAAAAATATGTCTTAGGAAGCTTTAAATCAGAAATGGTGAAATTTAAACAATTTCGTAAGAAAAGCGCTTATACGAGAGAACTATCACGAGTGCTGTTTGAAATTCGTCATGGACCGCATCAATTTGTACTTACCCGTATCTCCATCACTGGTAATTGCAGGGCTTGAAAATATCTGAGTGAAAAGGGGAATACCCAAGTATGCTGTCTTACAGATGTGGTAAAATGTCTACATATAAAAATCTTATAGAGAAAAGGAAGTTTTAACACATTATAAAACAAAAACAAAGCTTTTTTGGTTACATGTTTATATGAACTTTTTACTTGACTTACCCCAGTGAGGATGTGCGAATGAGACCTTTCATTTTGAATCATTTAAAAAACGGGGTCTTAAAAAAGAATCATGATATTTTTTTCCAAATCAATACTACAGATTTTGCGGCTATTGCTGGAACCACGATGTCGGTCAAATGACCACCTCGGCTTTTCTTACAAATGGTCATCATTTTAGGGAAATTTTCATTACATTCTCGCACAATTGCGGCTCAATATCGGGAATAACAGTTGTAATATTGCTTGTATGTGCCCTTGAATTGTTACTGAAGCATTAGCTTACCCTTATCTTTAATGTATTGGTATTGGTTGAGATGGTAGCGGTATTGATAGAAAGTTTGATGCCTTTAGCCAAAGACCCTTGTACACTATCCCCTGCTACGTTTTTCAGGGCGTTAAGATCTGTTTTACTTTTAGATCCATTATGTCATCGGCCGTGATGATTCCCGGACATAGCCAGGTTCGAATGAGCGTGGGTTGACGACTTCACTTTGTTTCCCTCGCATCTCATACAGAAGGGAGTGTCGCTTTTCTCTACTGTATTTAGTTCAAATTTCATCAGATTTCCGTGACCTGTGAAGATTTCGGAGATTTCCTGATGCACTCTCGCTCTCGCTTGCCTTAGGCCTACCTCGCCAAGTAGCGCTTTGGCAGCTCGGCAGCCGTCAATGCTTCTCCATGCTGAGGCATGTTGATCTCAGAATGGTTCCGTAAGATCTGTATACCCCCGTTGTAGGGGATAGCAGCAAGGGCGTGTTGAGGACCGTCCAAACTGCACCTTCTAAACGGCTAATTGGAATCTTCAAATCGAGAAACTACACGACCTGCATTCCCAACACCCAGTTAAAAAAACGTATGACGTCCGTTGTCAGCCGGCATTCTTGTATTATCTGAACGTTACAAACCTTTAGGCCAAGATCTTTGTGTAAAATACTGTGCAGGCTGGTTGTTATACCTAATTGTTGTGAACGTCTTCGAATTGGCATTCCCGGGTCATCCGTAACACATATTAGATTGTTGATAGCTGTAACTTGGCCTAGACTTTAAAATTTATCGATTAAATTCACTACACATGAGAAGAAGGTGCCTCACGTCTATCAAATACGGTACGAATTTTGCGGACTGCAAAATTTTCACTATTTTTGTGGTGCATTTTTACAATATATAAATACAATAACATTAAAAGTTTTTGATTTTCACTAATTTCATAGTCATTTTATTTAAGTTTAGAATGGATTTTAATCACGTAATGGCTGATTCTATTCAATTTTCAACAATATTAAAGACTGTATATCGATCCATTTCAGCCAATCGCGTTGTTTTGGGTATCGAAGTGTCAAAGACGGCGTTAGTAACTTCAAACAGATTCGGGAAAACGGGAAATTTAAAATGAATGGTTTTATTTGAACATCCTGTACATTGTACATCGATGTTTAACAGAAACTATAATTGTTATGGTAATACAATATGGCAATATTTACACAAATTATAAACTAACAAAAATGATCACATTGTTATCTCTGAATTATCAATGCTGTTTAACTTATAGTTATCAAT
Source organism: Endomychus coccineus (assembly GCA_958510875.1). Taxonomy (NCBI): domain Eukaryota; kingdom Metazoa; phylum Arthropoda; class Insecta; order Coleoptera; family Endomychidae; genus Endomychus; species Endomychus coccineus. The sequence continues at coordinate 132,334,790 of OY294067.1, forward strand.
TTGTTAATTCAATATGCTCAAATGGGTTGACAACTTATTGATTATAGGTGAATTATAAATGTCTATTTTATTCAATACAGTTACGGAGGCTGACCAATACAAAACTCAATTAAACGTACCCAAGCAAAATGATTTTTAGAATTCTACATACGTATTTCACAACTAAGTGGCCGTCTTCAGTCGAACAATAGAATCATTCGATTGTTCTACTGAAATAAATATTTAGATATCTGAATATCAAGGTGGTTGGGGTGCATTTGTTTGATAATTGAAAACTATAGTCCTTCAATAGGTTTCAAATTTTCTGAAGATTCTATAATATTTAATTTGTTATACGTGCAATACTATGCTTTGATAAAGTTAACTAACTTGTATTCATCATTATTTGAATCTTGTTTCTGTGGCTTATAAAATATCAAGTGTTCTTGGAACTGGACGTAAGATCTCTATTCTATCCTGCTTAGTTTACGAACTCCGAAGTTTTTAACCTGAGCTGAAAAAGCTAGCCTGCCATATATAGGATGAGCCATCTGTTGATTTAGTTTTGAAAATTGGACTCAAACTACACGGATGAATATTTTCAAATAATTGTTGCTTTATTCAGTATACCTTCCTGTTATTTAGCGAAAACAATATCAATTTCTGCGCTGGATTGGCAGTAGCTCATTCTCATAACCCAATTCTGCAGTACATTATCGATTTTTGTACTCTATTTAACAAATAGCTCGATGGATTTTTTTTCTTCAGATAGTTCACCAGCTAGAAACCAAGTCAACAGTTAGAGAGGGCGGAACATACCCTGTATGCTGCTCTGTAATGAAAACTGTAGGTAAATCTACTTCCTCGCACCGGGCGTCTGTTATAATGGCCTGTGTATTTCTCATAGTTCGTAGCGATATGAACGAAAAGCTTGTCAACATCATGCTTTATTGTGAGAATTTGGTTTGAACTACATCTATGTTATGCTCGTCAGTATTGCCAATGTCGAAATACCACGCCATTCAAAAAGAAACCAACAAAAGACATTCCTAGTACATGTAACCCTACGTCATAATTAAATTATTGTGGTCACTCAATAACAATGATCAGCCTTTGGAATAAAGTAACAGTAGATAATTTATCCAATTGTAAATATTGCGGTACGACAAGCAGTAATTTGTCTCAACCATTTTGAATCTACCTAGAGGATGACACAGTTTTAGTTCTGGTGGTCCACTGGAGTGGCTTCCACCCAGATCATCGTTCATGGAAGTCATCAATTCACATTAAACTCTACTTGGTGAAACGACTATTGAAGAAAATTGATTGGCGAGAATAATGTGCCATCGAGTTGATGCTAAGTGGTTCGAATAAGATGCAATTCCAGAGCGAGTATTATAAAAAACCTCACATATAATGTCCCCTCAGGGTTCAATAGAGGGAAACCAGAATCGAGCATTACTCCATTAGGTGCTAAAACACGACATTTAGCCTGTACTGACTGAAACAAAGAACTCCACAAAGGGCACTGTAAGAAGTGGATAGTACATACATCAAAAATAAAAAGGACAGGGCTGCAAAAAAAACTGATAGGCAAAGCGTACTAAAGCTGACAAAACTTAATAGCGGAACCAAGACTCTACAATACTACCATAAAATGTGTTCCGATGAAGAAAAGCCAGGAAAAACGTAATCATAGAATCAACTGAAATTTTGAAACATTTGAAACGATGATAGTATTTTATTATTCATCGATTGAATTGATATTTGTATACTCGACTCTTCAAAGTCGTATTTAAGCCTTATCAATCATGGTCATGGATTCAGCTCTCAATCCACATTGAGTAGTGTGTGTGCTCCCACTTCCTCATTTTTAGAGATAAAGAAAACCTTACGAATTTCTGATAAAGGCGATAGCCGAAACGCTTAAAAAATAATTGTTAATTCTTGAAAGATAGCACATTGAAGGAACATTTAGGGGAGGATAATTAGAAAGGCGTCAATAGTAATAATCTGACCCATAGGTCACATGCACAGTTTGATGGCCTTATATTTTGATCAAAAGTTTAAATTTGTATTTGTTATGAACAAAACTTGAGTAACCTAAACAACCTGAGAGAATTTTTGATGTATATTTTATAATAACGTGGCAGTATTCCTTAAAAATGTAACAATCCGAATGTATTTTGAGTTGATGATATTCAAAGACTACAATCAAAGGTGGTGTGTGGTTGAGTGTATGTGTGTGACAGAGTTTCACTGAACGAAGAAGTGTACTTTTACTTATCGTGGCAAACGACTCTGGTACCTGTCTAAACTGAACAGTTCCCACAGTTTATCGCACAGACATAGAGTTACACACATAATAATAAGATTTTTGACCCAGTATGAATTATATATAAAAATTCTCGGGAAATAGGTCACAATAACACTTTGTTTTAAATATTCGTCTTTACGTACGTTTCGGTCTCACGACCATCATCAGAAGACTCACTATGTCCAAAAAGGGGGTTTATTAAAACTAATTATAGCACAAGCGTCCAAATCGCACAATTTAACTTCAATCAAAAGAGCCCACGCCGTCGAAACGAACAGAACCACGAATAATCGAAATTGTATCGTCAGAATTAATTTATACATTAATTCTGACGATACAATTTCGATGTTCGTTTCGACGGCGTGGGCTCTTTTGATTGAAGTTAAATTGTGCGATTTGGACGCTTGTGCTATAATTAGTTTTAATAAACCCCCTTTTTGGACATAGTGAGTCTTCTGATGATGGTCGTGAGACCGAAACGTACGTAAAGACGAATATTTAAAACAAAGTGTTATTGTGACCTATTTCCCGAGAATTTTTATATATAAGTTACACACATAAATAAGAAACAATCGCCCTTATCTACTAAAAATACTATTAAAGTACTGAAGATCCTCAGTACATCAATAGTATTTTTAATGAATAAGGTTGTGACTTTCTTATTTATAGTGGAATAGTGTATCCGCAGTGTGAACTCTTATAGTTTATTAATGACGTTAGACGTTATAATCTGCGCAGTAAAATTGAGTGTTTAGGGCCCTCAACTTCAACAGTCCTTGCAAAAACTCCAAATTTCGATCTTATCGAGCAAGTTCATAGCTATCGTGACGAGGTCTTGAACAACTTAGGCGTTCAATTTTCTAGTAGCGTGTAGCATAGGGTTATTATATGGGTAACTGAAAAAAGAGTTGACTTATTGGGTAAGCTTTCAATACTCATTGTCATTTTTCTTTTAGTGATGGGACTAATTTACTTCGCCAACACGTTACTTAAATGAACGATTCTTGTAGGTGAATTGGTTCATGCGCACTAGTTCACCAAACGTTTTTCTCATCTCTACATCGCATACAAATTTTAAATTTGTTGGTCTTGTCTGAAAATTGTTGATCTCGAATTAAATCAATACTTTGAACGAAATGATTAATTTGACCAAACTTTTCATTTGAATATGGAGACCATATAATATCGAGCAGGAGAATTTTGTTCTTCAAATCCCTCTTTTGTGATGTGAGAGGTTTAAATTTAACATTTACTCAAGTTTGTTCAAAACAAATGTAGATTTATTATATATAAATGTGTCTTTATCCACTTGTATTGTACAAATCTGTCATATGATAACATAGAAACTGTATAATCCTCACCTTGACTGATATTGAATTACAAAGAATCAGATCATGTACAATGATGTTCTTTTCTTTATAATTCATCAGTTGAACAATATTCAATTTTTTTTCTTTTTCAGGTAACTCATAATAATGAAGAAAACCAAATGTACCTGTTAAAATATAATGAAGGTGTAATTTTGGATACACTCGTAAATTTGTATAAATTATGTGATAGAGAAATACCTTTATATCCAATAACGGATATAAGCGACAAAGAATCGACTGGCACTGTAATAAGAGAAGCATTGTTGGTTACGTTGAAATTATTAATTAATTTGACTCATCATTTCAATAAGCGCTGTAAGTTTTTCTCTCTATTTATTTTCTATATTCAATTAATATGCTGATAGGAAAGCTAACATTGATACAGTCCGTTGACGTAGATGAAAGGTGGAGTAGATTTTTTTTTCTATACTAAGACTACATGAAGAAAAACCTATAATGTTCAAAGAGCATCGTGTGAGCCATCAGTGGAATGTTGGGAGAGGCATTTGAATTTTCTTGAACGTTTGGGGGTTAAAGGCATAGGAAAAGACCTCACTAGGCCAAGAGTTCCACAACTTCGCCATTCGGTAGAAAAATGAAGTCTGGTAGGAAGAAGTTCGGCAAGTCTCGAAATTGAGCTCGTCTAGTTCGCGCCTATCTGGAATCTCTCGTGCTGGAACAAAAGACGAGATTTCTAATGAATACCGACCATGGAAATATCTATAGAAAAGGGAGAGATCGTACCCTTTCTACTATGTTCTAGAGATGTAAATGAATTCGTAAGTGTGGCAACATCAATCAGATGAATAGCTATCTTCTGGATAGAATCCAAGAGCTTTAGCGTATGTTTGGGAGCCGAACTCCAAACATGTGAACAGTACTCCAGGACCGGTCGAATCTGTGCTTTGTAGATTATGAGGAGCTGCTGGGATGTAAAGCACAGCTCTTGGTACGGAATATGAAACTAAGTTTTTGTGAAGCTGTTATTGCAATGGACCTCACATGATCAATCCATGAGGGGTGCTGTTAGTGGTGATACCGAGCTTGGATACGGATGACTTCATAGGAATAGTTGTATCCGATATCATAATATTAGGGATTGTGGGATCCGCCTTCTTGGAGAAGACGCAAGCTTCAGTTTTGGTTGCGTTAAACTCTACTAGATATGAGATCACCATTTCAACATCTTTGCCAGTTTTCCATTAATCGCGTCAACCTTTCTGTCTCGCTCTTCTGGCTTCATATGATGGTATAGAGGCACTAGATGAGAAAACGTTATGAAGTGTACTATCATCTGCAAAGCTGTGGTCACTTCCAACAGATCGTAACCAAGTTGGGGCCAGAAATCCTTGTAGATTACCAGCGTTAATAGCCATTGTATCGGAAGATACTCTGTCAACGAACACATGGAGTGATCTATTTGAGAGTAACTCGACAGTAAGCGGCAAACCATATGACGGAAGTTTCCCAAGAAGGCTTTGGTGCCAGGCTCGGTCAAATGTGTTTATGTAGGTAATCAGGTTTCCTTTTGATCTCTGCTGATGAAAACCATATTGCGGGTCATTCAAGGTTTTGGAGCTCTCTAGGTATACGATGTTGATTACTTTCTCAATCACCTTAGAGATCACAGATAATAATGCAATGAGTCTATAATTTTTAGGAAGGGTTTTATTTCTTTTTTTTGGAATTGGTTGGACTTGAGTTGTCTTCCAGCTAAAAGGAAACACACCAAGTTTGTATCAAAAGGTTTTTGTATTTGTATATAATGGTGCCAATATGAAGAAAACATGGGAGATCTAAACACAACGAAATATTACGACTTTGTTTTCTCGAAATATATCAGAAACGACGAAAGAAAGCAATTCTTCCACCAATTTTCACTCGTACAACCCTTCTGTAGTACGAATAGTAAGTGTGCTACAGCTTCTTAAAAATTGTCAATTCTCCTCAATTTCTTGAAAAAAAAAACTCCTAAGTGACTAAAGCAAAATTTGACTACAACCTTTATTGTCACAAGATTTCTGAACTTAAATCCTCCCCTCACCTTGCCACGTTTGGAGATTGACTTCACTAATAGGGTGCTTCCCCTTTCTCAATTGCTTTTTGTTTCTAAGGTGAGCTTGGGAATTCGGTGGAAACATGAACAGCATACCTTTATCGTCCCTTAGTGCCATGAGTAATGGGTGTTCCATCTTCAGAGATATGTTCTTCCACTGAAGTTTTATACCTCCTTGAGATTATTCTTTGTATAGTCTTTTTGCAGTTCATTGGGTTCTTACATGGGGGGTTGATCCCAGAATTTTCGCCATAGCTGTAGTACAAGACCACAGAACCCCAGTTATACATATACACAAGAGCCTGTGAGTCTTACTAAATACTCATTGTTTGCTAATTTGTTTGGTTCTATCGCCCCCATAAGTCATGATGGGTCTCACCATTATAGATACATCTAAATCAGCATTCTAATGTTCTACCTGTCATCCTTCTGTACACAGTTAGGGCACATATTGCTTTCTTATATACATTCCACAAGTGCTGGCCGGATGTGAAAGTTTTATCTAGTGTTAGCCTACATATTTGACCTCATCCTTCAGCACGATGGCAATCCCATTCAGTTCGATTATTTATTATACATTCTGGGTTTTAGTGTTTATTACTCAACGAATGTTATTATTTGCTCATATATTATTTTATTTGATCAACACAAACTATGAAAAAGATTGATTATCGTTTTGTTTTTTATCTAATGACTATAACAAAGCTAATTCGCAGAATCTGTAATATGAAGTGTGTTCCATAACATTCTGTTAACTATCAAGGAGGTTTACTACATCCATATGCAATAATTATTATTATTGTTAACTAATATGTGTACCTATTAGTACTGTCATCTATCAGGCAATAAGAAAACTAACTCAGTTGGTTGGATAAAACTGATAATTTGGAACAGTTTCTTGTGGAACATGGTGTATCTTATTAGGCCTAGATGTCACTAAACTATAGACAATCTGAACTATTTGTAACAATTGACTACTACTATATTTTTCCAAGACTATATTAAATGTTCCAGAAAGGTTATTCTATGGGTAATAATATCATGTGGTGCTCTTTCAATTATTGTGCTTGTTGCAGCCAAATTACTATGTGTCACTGTTCAAACTTTCAATATATAGTATGATAAAAATGTCGGTAATTTTTGAATAATTCTGAGTTCGGAGAAAAAAATTGCTTTATGTAGATAATTATGATACACATTGAAGGAACTAAAATCGAACACTTTTTAATCGTCGCAACAGGTCCAAAAAAAATGGTAAAAATGGCCAAAACTGGTTTTTCTCGTCGGACATCGTCGGATTGAGTTAAAAAGAAAAAAGCTTTCAATAAGCTTATACGCCGTAAAAAGACGGAAAAAATTAGTTGCGGGTGAACCCGATTGAACCAGCGGTGACCCCGCAAATTGCAAAAAACCATCGATTTTGCTCGAAATTTCAAATATTCATAACTCTTGTTCTTTTAAAGATTAAGAACTGAAATTTTGTTAGATTGTAGCTTTTGTGCCCACCAAGTACCAGACTAAATTTCAGCAAGATCGGGTGTACACTTTTTGCAAACCGTAGCTTAATGCAAAAAAAGCACCTTTGTAAAATGGCCCTAAAAAAGTTGTGGTGCGGTAACGCGCTATTTTTTTCACGGGATCATCATCTTCAATAGTTATTGAACAACTTATCAAATTTCCAACCTCTTATCTTTCGTAAAAGTTGCTAAAACAATTATTTTAAATAATGGTATTTCGTGCGCTTGGCTGTGAGGCGCGCTTGGAAGGGAGAGCCGCCGCGCTAGTCAACGCACACTCTACCGCAGCTCGGCTATCTGGCATTTTCGAGCGTATGGGTTCAAAATGCAAACGCTCGTAAAAAACAACAATATCTCGGGAACCCTTGCTCGAAAATATATGTTTTCATCTTTAATCCGTACTACCATTCAATAATATTAAGATTACGCGTATTTTCAAACTTCTAGTAATGTCGGAAGTACTCTAAAAAAATACATTGCGCTTTTCGATCTATTCATTATTACTATTTATTCCCCATTAATGTGTATGGTATTTTAACATATTTTTTATTGTAATATATCAGATAACGATAAAAAGTAATACAAAAAGTTTGAAAAGTTACATTGATAAAACGTATTTAGTACATATTGTACTAAAAAATTTAATGTAAGTAGTAATATACGAAATTGCTCTTACTTATAGTATGTAAAAAATTACAAAATATTCTGTTATTTACTTCAGTTTTCGAGATATTGTTGTTTTTTACGAGCGTTTGCATTTTGAACCCATACGCACGAAAACGCCGGATAGCCGAGTGCGGTAGAGTGTGCGGTTCTCCCTTCCACAAGCTCCACACAGCCAAGCACACGAAATACCATTATTTAAAATAGTTGTTTTAGCAACTTTCACGGAAGACAAGAGGGTGAAAATTTGGTAAGTTGCTCATTAACTATTGAAGAAGATGATCATGTGAAAAAAATAGCGCGTAACCGCACCACAACTTTTTTTGGGCTATTTTACAAAAGTGCTTTTTTTTGCATTAAGCTGCCGTTTGCAAAAGGCGTACATCCGATCTTGCTGAAATTTTGTATGGTATTTGGTGGGTAACAAAGCTACAACCTAACAAAATTTCAGCTCTTAATTTTCAAAAGAACAAGAGTTACGTATATTTGAAATTTCGAGCAAAATCGATGGTTTTTTGCAATTTTCGGTTTCACCGCTGGTCCAATCGGGTTCATCGGCAGCTCATTATGGCGCATTAGCTTATTGAAAGTTTTTTCCTTTTTAACTCAATCCGACGATGTCCGATTCGAAAAACCAGTTTTGGCCATTTTTACCATTTTTTTTGGACCTGTTGCGACGATTAAAAAGTGTTCGATTTTAGTTCCTTCAATTTGTATCATAATTATCTACTTAAAGCAATTTTTTTCTCCGAACTCAGAATTAAAAACTTCAAAAAGCTAATTCTATCACACTATATATGAGTAGGAGCAAATAACTGTTCATGTTTTGACAAAGTCGATGTTAACAAGTTATCTTAGTAGAGATAGCTTTTCAACAGTTTTTTTCACAGCTACTTAAACTGCAGTCTCAATTATGTGTTTTAAATTATTTAAAAATACCTCGTCCTGTTTTTGATATTTGGAAGACATGAATCAAGCAGGAACGCCATCTGAAACAAATTTCATTCCTCTTTGATTTTCAGCCGAAGGTGGGGCGATGATTGGAACACGGATGGGTATAATAGAAACGAGCTTGCATCTACTACTCCAAGTACCGCACTATATACCAGAACAAAAGAAGTTTGAGTTGGGTGTTTTGGTAAGTATTGTTGTCATAAATTGAATAGAATCACTAATCATGTGATGAAAATCCATTATAAACTTGAAAATGAAACTATTAAAAGTTTCATTTTCATTAATTTAATACATAGATGTGACTAGTTGCGCACCATAGCTTCTTAAAACAGATAAGATAACATTAACACTATAAATAAGAAATATTCACCCTTATCCACTAAAAATACTCTTAAAATACTGAGAACCTTTCGGCTACCAAGAGTAAACTAAATTAGAAATCAAAATGTGCCTGTTTGAATACTATTTGAGGATAATAATGCAAACAAGGGGGGTTACCTTCAGCTGGAGATGAATCGGAATTTAATAAATTGCGTTTTTGTTTATACATTTCCATTCCTTCTAAATTACCTAGATATTTGTCGTTACTGTGATTCAAGCTTCCTTGAGAAATGGTGTGACCTGTATTCAAAATATGTACGGCTAACGCTGATTTTCCACCATTATGGTTCTTTATATGGGGAAAATGCTGTTTATACCAAGTTAGAATGTTTTTTTTAGTTTGACTCACAGCATTTTGAACATGACACCCGATCAATTTTTCTATATCCCTAAGTCTGAAACTTCATCAAAGATGTTGCCTAAACGGTTTTTTAGCGTGTTCTTACATCTATAAGTTGTGTGTATTGCAAATTTAGAAAACAAATTATGGAATTTATTAATTACTAAAGGATGAGAAGTGAAACTTTTAAATTTTATTGAAATATTTAAAGGTAATGGCTCTAATTTGGTTAGTTAGTTGCATTCCAATTTCCTTTTTTGTTTATAAATTAAATTATTGATATAAAGAGCGTTTTGCCCAGCGTTAGCCGAACATATTTTGAATACAGATGACACCATTTCTCAAGAAAGCTTATCATTATTGAATCAAAGTACATAATGACAAATATGTAGGTAATTTAGAAGGGATGAAAATGTATAAACGAAAAAGCAATTTATTAAATTCCGAATTATCTCCAGCTGTAGTCCAGTCATTTAAGGAATTTTTCTCTCTGAATTTCCGCGAGGTCTAATTTTGGTCTATTCTTATGTATTTTGACACGCTGAACACGATGGTGTAAATTAAATTTGAATTAACCCTGTGCTCGAAAAACTGTGTTCATTTTTTGGACCCGAAATTGGTCATTTTTCGATTTTTTGCGTTTTGAGACTAAACTATGGGTTTTATGGGAAAATGTTTCGGACAAAAGTTGTTGGAAAAAATAATACAAAATTTTTGGCTTCGATCTTAAGTCGATTCTAGATTATTCCTTTTTTATTTGGTTTTTGGTATTTTGACCTATCTCATTTTTTCACGTCACAATCGGCCATTTTGAAAAATCCGTATTTTGCGAATATGAGACGAAATACTAATGTTATCAATTTAAAACCAAAATTATTTGAAAGATACCATCATTCTGCATATAATATCCAAAATTCAAGCATTTTGCTTCGAAGACATAACCTTAGCGCTATTTTGAAAATTTTGGACCAACGAAAAATCCAAATTTTTTGAGGTTAGACATTTTTCACGGAACCCAAATTCTAGGTTCTACTAGAGGTTTTGATAGCGAGTTTTTTAAGTCCAAGCAGATCGATTTGAGTCGAGTAGAAATGGAGTTATCTTAATAAACTATCGACAAAAATCTAGGAGTAAATTACTAGAATATACATCTGCTATTCGAGCTTGAAACAGCGTACGGAGATTCGATCATAATTCCAAGTTATAACGAATTTCATCATAAAAAACTAACACGGAATTTCATTTATCTGCAATAAGCGAGGGTCGGTACAATAGATTTCGCACGCGAAATAATGGTTTTTTAAATATTTTAAAATGCACCTGAAGGCATAATCGTTTTCTATGAATGTGTGAGTGTATGTAGACGTGTGAACGTGTATATGTGAACGTGACATGATATTTTTATAGGGTGTTACATAACAAATTTCAACACTTAAACAAAAAAATAGGATTCAAAAATAAATTTGTTTTTTTCCCATTCACATTTTTTTTTGTTTTTTACCTTTCATATTTATTAAAAAATTGTCTATATTTCTAATTATTCACAAGTAACCTAAGTTTTCGTTATCACTGTCAGCATATATTGTTAATGATGTAATATGATCATTATTGATATACGGATCATTGTGATTCGCTTTATCATCTGAATTCGATAAAATTTGTACGTCGCAATTGCCATTGATCAAATCAAATATTCGTGCAAAAAATTAGGATTACCTTGTAGCTTATTATGTAAGCATTGTGAAGGTAAATACTGTTCTAATTGCCCGGAGTCAGAAATCAGTATATTAGATGATGATGATTTTGATAAGTGTATGAATGAAAATGAACACGATGATGAAGATGATGATGATGATACCGATGATCAATGACAATTGCGACGATCAAATTCTATCGAATTCAGATGATGAAGCGAATCACATTGATCCATATATCAATAATGATCATATTACATCATTAATAATATATGCTGACAGTGATAAAGAAAACTCAGGTTACTTGTGAATAATTAGACATATAGATAATTTTTTAATTAATATGAAATGTGAAAAACAAAAAAAAATATGAATGTGAAAAAAAAAATATTTATTAATCTTATATTTTTTTTAAATATTGAAATTTATTGTGTAACACCCTATAAAAACATCATGTCACGGTCACATATACACGTTCACACGTCTACATACACTCACACATGAATAAAAAATGATTATGGCTTCAGGTACATTTTAAAATATTTAAAAACTATAATTTCGCGCGCGGAATCTATTGTACCGATGCTCGCTTATTGCCGCTAAATGAAATTCCGTGCTAGTTCTTTATGATGAAATTCGTTATAACTTGGAATTATGGAAGAATCTCCGTACGCTGTTCCTAATTTAAATAGCAGATGTATTTTGTTGTAATATGCTTCAAGATTTTTGTCGATAGGCCCAAAATTGGGCCCTCTATAGGCCCAAACACATTTATTAGGATAGCTCCATTTCTTAAAATATTTAAAAACTAATTTCGCGCGCGGAATCTATTGTACCGATGCTCGCTTATTGCCGCTAAATGAAATTCCGTGCTAGTTCTTTATGATGAAATTCGTTATAACTTGGAATTATGGAAGAATCTCCGTACGCTGTTCCTAATTTAAATAGCAGATGTATTTTTTTGCAATATGCTTCAAGATTTTTGTCGATAGGCCCAAAATTGGGCCCTCTATAGGCCCAAACACATTTATTAGGATAGCTCCATTTCTTAAAATATTTAAAAACTAATTTCGCGCGCGGAATCTATTGTACCGATGCTCGCTTATTGCCGCTAAATGAAATTCCGTGCTAGTTTTTTATGATGAAATTAGTTATAACTTGGAATTATGGAAGAATCTCCGTACGCTGTTCCAAATTTAAATAGCAGATGTATTTTTTTGTAATATGCTTCAAGATTTTTGTCGATAGGCCCAAAATTGGGCCCTCTATAGGCCCAAACACATTTATTAGGATAGCTCCATTTCTTAAAATATTTAAAAACTATAATTTCGCGCGCGGAATCTATTGTACCGATGCTCGCTTATTGCCGCTAAATGAAATTCCGTGCTAGTTTTTTATGATGAAATTAGTTATAACTTGGAATTATGGAAGAATCTCCGTACGCTGTTCCAAATTTAAATAGCAGATGTATTTTTTTGTAATATGCTTCAAGATTTTTGTCGATAGGCCCAAAATTGGGCCCTCTATAGGCCCAAACACATTTATTAGGATAGCTCCATTTCTACTCAACTAAAATCGATCTGCTTGGACTTAAAATACTCGCTATCAAAACCTCTAAATGAATCTAGAATTTGGGTTCCCTGAAAAATTTCTAACCTCAAAAAATTTGAATTTTTCGTTGGTTAAAAATTTTTAAAATGGCGCTCGAGTTATGTCTTCGGGGCAAAATGCTTGAATTTTGGATATTATATGCAGAATGATGAAATCTTTTGAATAATCTTGTTTTTAGATTGATAACACTAGCATTTCGTCTGAAATTTGCAAAATACGGATTTTTCAAAATGACAGATTGTGACGCCAAAAAATGAGATATGTCAAAATACCAAAAACTAAATAAAAGAGGAATAAACATACCATCTTTACACCGAAACAGAATATGAAAAAACAGAAACTCTTTGACATATACTCAATTTTTCAATGTGCCAAAAAACACACTAAATGGGCCCTATCATGGGTCCACAACCTCGAATCGACTTGGGATCAAAGCCAAAAATCGCGTATTGATTTTTCCAACAACTTTTGTTCGAAACGTTTTTCCATAAAACCGAGAGTTTTGTCTCAAGACTCAAAAAATCGAAAAATTACCATTTTCGGGTCCAAAAAATGGACATGGTTTTTCGAGCACAGGGTTAATTCAAATTTAAACTACACCATCGTGTTCAGCGTATCAAAATACATAAGAATAGACCAAAATTGGACCTCGCGGAAATTCGGACAAAAATCGTCGATTTTCCTCCTTAAATGCCTGGACTACTGAGGGTAACCCTCTGTTTGCATTATTATCCCCAATTAATATTTAAACAGACACATTTTGATTCATAATTTAGTTTACCCTGATGATGGCTACTTGGTAGCCAAAAGGTCCTCAGTACTTTGAGAGTGATTTTAGGTGAATATTTCTTATTTATAGTGTTATAGTGTATGCACAGTGTGAACTCTTTTATAGTTTATTAAGACAACAGTAAGTTAGTTAATAGAGTACTTTGCAGTATATGTTTGGAGAAACTACGGTCTTAACGAAACTAGTCACATTTACGTATTAAATTAGTGCAAAACATATTTTATTTAGTTTATTGTTGTCATATTTTGAAATCTCCCTTTCTGCAATTATTTCTCCGGTTCAACATTGTCTGCTATTCATTTTTCAAAGCTTCAAAGTTTTGATGATTGAGTATGTCTCATGTGCGCTTCTTTTGGAAATTTCTTCTTCCTTATAAACTTTGTTTTGATTTTATAAAAATATGATCATTTTACTAACACCTAGAAAATAAAGAATCAGTCTTAGCGCTCCAAGTTCTGTCGGTCATAATTTTATTGTATTTCTAAATCAATAACCAAAAATATGAATATGGGTATCAATTTAAATTCAGATATATAATGTGAAACCATTAAAAAAGAATAGTTATTGTCGTGACTTGGGGTAAAATCTGAGTTATTGGCTTAGGGATTATTTACCCTAAATGGAAACCTAGAGAGCATAGTAAATGTAAAAAGCTGTGATCAATTGATCACGGACTTCCGTCACTTTTGCTATCAAAATAAGCTTTTGGGCACTCCTGCGGGTCAAATTTAAATGATTGTAGGAATAGAAAGTACATGAAGAACTGAGTTAGAGACCGCTAACGACACATTAAAGTAGACTCTTTGTTACATTGAAATTTTATCCAAATGGTCTAGATAATGTATTTCACCACTCTATGTTCCATACTGACAATTACTATCATGTTGACTTTCGCAAATATTAACAATATTTTATTAATTAATAATAACCTGTTTTATACTGACATTTGCTGTCATATGAACTATTAAAATGTACCACAGTCTAAAAACAAAATAGATCATGACGTCACATCGACGTTGACATAACATTACTTGAATCTTAAAATTTGAATGTCGGACACTTATTCAGGTTAAATATATGCGTGTGTCCTAAAAAAAAGTTGTCCTTATGGTTCAATAAAATACCATAATTCCATTCGAAAAAATGAAGATGGATACCAAAAATATCCCGCGAAACGGGGCAAAAGCATACAGTTCCTAATTTTAACACTTTTAAGCAATCTGCAAAATTTCAAATCTATACAACCAATAGAAACGGTGCAATCGTCTCGACAATGCGTTACGCACGTACACACATACAGACATCATGTCAAAAATAGTCTAGATCGATTCAGAAATGCTCAATACGGATATATCTGCCCGGAAAATGTTGCCCCGGTTACAATAATTGCCTTACACTATATACTACGTAAAAATATATGACTTCCTCATCTGATTTATAAGTATAATGTTTTGGGTAAAGGTTTTTACAATATTAGGTAATAAGATCCTGTATAGAATTGACTCTTATGTACAAGATATCGTAGAACGTTTTGCCGATGTCAATTCAAATTTAAATTTATCTACTTGCTAAATGCTTACAAAAGAATCAAGACTTTTATTTCTAAAGATAACATCAAGATGTCTGCCCCGCACCTTTGGAATCTCTACCTTAAATTGTCCAAGAGTGTATTAGACAGTACCACGCTTAGAGAGCTTTAAAATAGCTAATCGGGGCTGAAAGGATCGCTATTCCAAACCACATAATGATAGCTGTTTCTGACAGTTTGAGGGTTAGATTCCGAGAATGCGTGGCTCGTGATGTTGATAATGTTATCTTTAAGAAATAATAAGCTGTGATCAAATAATCACGTGACTTCCCTCGGTTTTTGTTGGCAAACTAGCTTTCGGACTATCCTGCGGATCAAACGTATATGATATATCGGAAAATAAACGTGAAACTGTTTTTGAAGGCGGACCATAATTACAAAACTCATTCGCCTCCATATAGAATTGTTGAATTTTGACTAAAAAATCATGATCTCCGACCCCAAATACCAATTTTAAATAGAATCTGACCATAATCACGAAACTCTGGGTTTCGCCACATTGGTTTTTCTCTTATAAATATGCCACAATACATCGTCACCCGAATGATGCACACCTGCAAAATCTCAGGTTGATCGAACGACTATAAGTGGGTCAAAATTCACTTGCAAAATTTCTCCCGAACCTACAAATAGATAGATCGATAGATAAATAAGACAAGTTGAATAAAAGCTTGTAATGATTTAGAAACCGCTGTCACATTGAAATTATAATGTATTTCACAACTATATTTTATACTGACAGTCAGGCTGACTTTCCATATATAACCCTTGTTTTTATACTGATACTTGTTGCCCCGGGACAAAGACATAACATAGACGGTGACGTAATATCGATGACGTCCCTTGGATTTTAAAATAAGAATTTCGGCCACTTCTGCGGGTTAATATATAAGTGTGATATATATTTATAACCGGAAAAACACTGTTGTTCATATAGTTTGATAAAATACTATAATGCAATTTGAAAAATCGGAGATGGATGTTAGAAATACCGCTCGAAACAGGGCTACCGCACCCGACAACAATACAGTTCATATTTCAAATTAATTAATTAATTTAAATATTAAAAAGCAACATGGATTTTCGAAAAATTGGTCAACACTGTAAACTTCAATTTACCTGAGAAATAGAAATGAACAAAAACGTAAAAATCTAAAACCTTTACTTCCTAAAGATTAACAAACCCACACATTATATAAATTAAATTGTTTAGATTGCGATGGGACATCTGGTTTGAAAGTGGATACTTCACCGTATTGGAGTTTGTTTTGTCAGTCTTATCCTCAAATTACAGGAGATGACTCCAATTACTATAGAAAAATTGCTTTGAAGCGTTTTTTTATATTTATTTACTTAGAACATCAATCTGTTTCTGTTCGCTTCGGCGACCTAGACATTTTTCATTGAAATTAATGCGATATGGACGCTTTGTGATTCATACAATTAGTTTTAAGAACCCCATTAAGTCTTCTGATGATGGTCGAGAGAACGAAATGTACGTAAAGACGAAAATAGTAAACATATGTGTTAGTGTGGCCTATTTTCCGAGAATTGATATATAATTCATACCTGGGTCAAGAATTAGTGGAGTACTACGATGTAAAGGTGATCAGGATCATTAATACTTTAGAATGTAGTGGGGGGACAGGAATATTTCTCAAAGCATAGTTATACAAATTAGATCTTCAAAGATATTATTAATTTTTGATATTATTTTTGGAAGAAATTCCGGCTTGGATATAAATCGATTTAAAAAATAAATGACGTCACAAATGTAATGATTAAGTCTTCTGATGATGGTCGAGAGAACGAAACGTACGTAAAGACGAAAATAGTAAACATATGTGTTAGTGTGGCCTATTTTCTGAGAATTGATATATAATTCATACCTGGGTCAAGAATTAGTTGAGTACTACGATGTAAAGGTGATTAGGATCATTAATACTTTTGAATGTAGTGGGGGACAGGAACATTTCTCAAATCATAGTTATACAAATTAGATCTTCAAATATATTATTGATTTTTGATATTATTTTTGGAATAAATTCCGGCTTGGATATAAATCGATTTAAAAAATAAATGACGTCACAAATGTAATGCTAGTTTTTTTCGTAGCTTTTAAGTATAATATTTATTAACCTAATAACGTCAAAGAAACATCCTCCTGGCTGTTACGGGGTTTTATATATCGAAACTGGAATTTGAACCGGAATCAGAGTAGGAACCGGAATCGGAATCGAACCTCTTATCTCGGTTAGACAGTACACGGATTATATAATAACGGAATCCGGATCAGAACTGGTTCTGAAAAAAGGACCCGGAACCGGTGACTATCACTGGATTTAAATATTGAAAAATTTAAAACTATTAGATTTTATAGATCACCAACTATTTAATGATGTCAATATCATATTAATGACGTGTACCTCACTGAGTGTAAAGAAATATTAGATCGGGGTATTACAATTGATAAATTCATTATGTTTTAAGAGTCATTTTAACAGCATCATTAATGAATCCCCCAAAATTCTAGGCTTTATAATAAGAAACTGAGTAAAATTTAATAACTTTGCGGCCTCAAAAATAATTTATTGTACTTTAGTTAGATTTAACCTTGAATATGCATCAATCATATGGTCACCCAATTATCAAATTAAAATCATGAAAATGGAACGGATACAAAATAAATACCGGGATATCAAAAATTATCTTGGCAAGGGTGGTTGTGGAATCTAAAACGTGTGTCTTACTTTACGTTTGAAATAATTATGTCACTGTCACACTGACATCATCAATAATCTACAAATTTCTTACCTATTTATTTCAGAAGTAAAACAATAATGAACTACAAATTATGAAATAACGGTTTTAGTAACAAGAAAAACTAAATTACAGTAATTGTTGGAAATGTCACCCGTTTTGTTCGATGCACAAGTTGACGCGCATCCTCATGCTGTGAAAACCGTTTTGCAGCATTTCTGGCGTATGGTTGCACATTGCTGAACTATTCTTTGTTGAAGTTCTTGCAAATTATTTACCGGAGTTGCGAAAATCTTGTTTTTTAAGTAAGGAAATATAAAATAGTCCATAATTGTCAAACAAGGTGATCTCGGAGGAAACTCAACTTCTGTATGCAAACTTATCAGCCGGTCATCAAAAAACTCGCGGTGGAAAGCAATATTTTCTCGTGTAGTATGTGCTGTTGCACCGTCATGCTGGAAATAACCGTACCGAAGTTCATCATCGTTTAACTGTTGCACAAATTCAGCCAAAAAGTTGTGTCTGTACCTTTCTGCGTTGACGGTGAAATCGAAAAAATGTGGTAAAAGGCATGATTCAAAAACTGGATCAGAAAATGTCAGCACAATGACTTAACAGGTTCTGACACAACAAAACATATTCAAAAATTTAAAGTAAGACACACGTTTTACATTCCACAACCACCATTGACCAAGATAATTTTTAATTTGTAGTTCATTATTGTTTTACAACTGAAATAAATAGGTATGAAATTTGTAGGTTATTGATGATGTCAGTGTGACAGTGACATAATTATTTCAAACGTAAAGTAAGACGCATGTTTTAGATTCCACAACCACCCTTGACCAAGATAATTTTTGATATCCCGGTACAAAGTAAAAGCAAGTTTGAATTAATGTTCAAAATATTCAATCTCGTCAGACAAGACACAATTCTTTGTTACATGAAGATATTCACCGAACAAATTATGTGTCAAATTTGCCACTCAATAGATTGACACTTCTTACCAATAATGTTAGTGATGACTTCGATTTCTTTGGCATTTCATTGAATAAATTCAAATTATCTCTTACAAATGTTTATCTAGCACATTAAAATTATAAATTTTAGTTTTATTTATATGAGAAACTTTGTTAATTTTTTGTTTCTTCTTTTCTATGTTAAAGTCAAACTTGAATATTGTATTATTATTTTTTGTGTGTGTTAGCGTCAAATTTGAATATTGTATGTTTTTTTTAATCTGCGGTCTCTGTATATATTAATTTTATGCAAATAATGGTGTTGATTCGTCAATAGTCAATAAAGAAATACATAAATAAATAACATCAATCACATTCATTGCATCGGATTTTTTATATAACTGATTTAACAAGATCTGAAATTTTACGGAATGTGTTACCGAAAAAGTGTCTTAATTTAGATCACCATTTAAATGCAGGTTCAACATTAACTCTCTTGAACATATTAGTTCAAGATCTGAATTTTTACTGAATGTGTTACTGAAAAAGTGTCTTAATTTAGATTAGCATTTAAATGCAGGTTCAACATAAACTCTCTTGAACGTATTAGTTCAAAATCTGAAATTTTACTGAATGTGTTACTGAAAATGTGTCTTAATTTAGATTAGCATTTAAATGCAGGTTCAACGTTAACTCTCTTGAACATATTAGTTAGCCTATTAGCGAAAGGATTATAAGTGAATGAATTGAATTAGGAAGACACAAACCGGGCAATACATATAGAGCGATAGTTTCAAACATAAAATTCCCAACTTATGGAGTTTCTGAATGGCTGGTTTCCCAATTCAGTGGACTTATCCCCTTTGACTATGTAGACTTGGCGACGGCGATCGACTTATTTCTTTTGATGTGGTTTCATTGTTTCCATGTGTCCCTACTACTTTGCATTTCGCTTTCTTAAATAATCTTAGTTTAGATTCTGTTTACATATGTCTTTTATAATGGCTGCATCACAGTTGTGAAGTGGTTTAGATAAGTTATATATTTAAGTGGGCAAAGTGTTAACTAAATTATATTATATTACATTTCACAGTGGTATCTCATATAGTATAATACCAAATTTTTAAGAATGATATAATAAGAATAAGAATATTTTCATTCTCCCAATGATTTACAAAAAAAAATGCTTATTAGTGTAATATAATAAACATAATGTTAAAAATATTTTTGTAGTAAACATCCACAGAAGCACAACAAAAGAGTGCTAGTGTGTGCCTGTCTAATACCAAAATCGAAAGAATATTTATTTATTTATTTATATTAACTTTCAGTCTCAAAGAAACATTTTGAGGATATCTACTTTTGAGTTACATATCCAAAATTTACATTTCTTTTTGTACTGTTGAATACTGTCATGAAAGATTTTTAATTCGATAGGTAATAAATTATAGATTTTACTGAAATAGTGTAAATAAAATTTTTGGTTAATCAACTTTCTGCTTCTTACTAGTATGCACTGTGAATTCGAAATTGATCTGGTTTCATAATAATGATCAAATAATGAGATTGGAATTTTTTTCTTGTAATGTTGTTTCAGGATTTCCATAACATACAATTCTCTCACAGTTAAAACCTTAAAATCAGTACATGTTTTTTGAGGGGTATGTCATGGATTTACCAAGCATATTTTTTATTATTTTCTGACATACAAATAGTTTTGAAATGATGGTGTCATAAGTACTTCCCCATGCTATGATTCCGTATACAATTACGGGTTGTACTAGTGCATAGTATGCATTTTTAAATAGTTGTTTGGTCAATACACCTTTTAATGATTTGAACATATACATAATCTTCCTCAATTTGTTATTTAAATTATGTATGTGTTCACTCCATTTTAAATGACAATGGATAGTTATTCCTAAGTATTCAATTGAAAATTCTTTTGTGATGGATTCATTGAAGCTACAATTTATATAATTACATGAAGTGTTATGTAATGTTAGTCTATTAAAAAGAGGTTCCGAATTTTCGTGACTGAGAAACAAAGAAATTAGTTTTTTTGATATTTAGTTTCAATAAATTATAATCCATCCAAGATTTTATAGTCTGAAGAATTTTTTCAGCCTTAGCTCTTACTAGTTCCCAAGATTTTCCCGTAATTTAGATTACTGTATCGTCAGCATATGCAGTTAACTTTACACCCTTAATTAGTGAAAATAGGTCATTTATATAAACAATGAAAAGACTAGGCCCCACCACATGACCTTGTGGCACTCCACATTTCATAGTGAAAAAATCACTTTTTTCCATACTTATTTGAACACATTGTTTTCTATTTGAAAGAAAACTTCTGAATCACTTTAGAAGATTTCCGCGAAAGCCATATTTTTCTAATTTCATTATTAAGCTATTATGACATACGGTATCAAACGCCTTTTCTGATCTAAAAACAAAGCCAAACATGGGGTTGAGTTATTGACATCATCATATATTAAATTCGTAAGAGATATTATAGCATCTTGGGAGTTTTTGCCTGGTCTAAACCCATACTGTGCATCTGATAACACATCAAATTTTTCCAAATATTTTATCATTCGCTTTGTTATAATTTTTTCAAATATTTTTGAAAATATTGAGCGATAGTTATTCATATTATATTTTTCGCCTGATTTGAAAAGCGGTTTTATAATAGATGTTTTTAGAACATTTGGAAATATACCCTTTTCACAGGATGAGTTTATGAGATTCGTTACTGGCTTCGCTATGTATTGTGCCAGAATTTTGAGAGTGAGTACATTGATTTGGTCTTCACCAGGTGCTTTATTATTTTTTAACATTTTTATTTCTGTTAAGATCTCCGATTCCTGACATGATTCAAAGAAAAAAGAGTTTGAGCTTAGTTTTATTTTCTGTGGTTCATACTGTGCGTCAGGTATTATTGACCGAGATACGTTACTAACGATATTGTTGAAAAATGTATTAAATTTATTAGCAATTTCTTTGTCAGATCTGAAATTTTGATTATCAAATATCCATTTGCAAACATAATATTCATATATTCATCAGTAGAATAATTTAAAGATGGAGTATCTACTATATTAATATTCATGTCACCAACAAAAATTTAATTTTCCAAATTATAGTGGCTACTCAAATAAGACATGATGCAGTTATTGAATTCGTTTACTTCATGTTTGACACTAAAAAAAAGATCTATATATTCCAGTAACACCAATTTTGTGTTTTTCTAATTGCAATACAGTACGTAGAAATCTAAAATTACCTATACTAACTACAGAGGTATCGTGAGAAATATCTTTACGAACATACATTACGATACCATCATTTCTGTTTGTTTTGCTCTCGTTATAGTAAATATTGTAATCTTGTATTAGAAATAAATTGATCATTTCAATTGAAAAGGTTTCTGTTAGAACAGTAACACTAAAACATTATTCAAATTGATGCAAAATCAGTTCAAGTTATTCAAAATTTGACTGAGACTTCTAATATTATTGTATACAATATATACAATCAATATTGAAATGTGCAGGTTAGTGTTGCAATGAAAATAATCATAATACTAGTAATGACTATGATTATAATTTATAATTTAAATCAATTGAATTGTTATGTTATAAGTTAATCTAAACTTTGGTTCAGTAGACAATTTCCTTTCGTTTACATATTTTATTTTGTTCTAGGTTTTGATGTTTCTAATAAATCTCATCCAAGATAACGAGGCTAATCAAAAACTTCTTTTTGATGCTAAAGCACCATCTAAATTAGAAAGCATTTATTCCCGTAAGTAATTTTGTATATTGGTTTTCTCGCTTTAAATTTTCACAGTGCTTTTCTGTAATCTTAAATAGGAAAGCAATGTTTAAAATCGTTTGAAATATTTTCGTTTCCACGTAATAATTTGGAAAAAAAATCAGAATTCTCGTGTTCACAGAATATTGATTTCGATTTGCATTAATACTTGAATTAAGAGTAGTTACAGTTACAGCATATTTGGCTATTGAAAGGTGGTGGTTGTAGAGGTTTAGAAAATGTGTAACTTTGATACATTTGCTTCATCTCTCAAAGGTTCCTATTACAAAAAATAATTAATGTAATGTATATACGAACGTGTCTGTCAAATCTAGTTATTGTCACGTTGTCGCAGTTCGCTTTTTTCATTGCAGACAATAATATCAATATGAGATTTCTGTTTTATCGGCCGATTATAATTGCCAATTCCATAGCTGTTAGAATATAGTAAACCCCCATAATCATCCTTTTACGAGACTACTAATAGAACGAAGTCAGTTATGTGTTTGACCTGGTATCCAATACATTAATTTTTTCTAAGAGCCCCGAAAGGTGACATCTACATTCATCTTTTCATTATTTTTTCATGTGACTTTAAATGAACAGAACATATGTGAAGAATATATTTTGAATATACAGCTAAAGTTTGTATCGATATGTCGAGAGCATTGTAAGTTTGGGCGAGCCAAAGGCATTGTATTGCTTTACAAGATAGACAAGTAGTACTTTATGTTTTAGCACAAGTGGTTGAAAATAATTTTAAATATTTTTGTTTCTGAAATTTTAGATCGCTTCTCATTATAGTATTCACGAAGATCTTGATAATTTTTTTTTTAAAGTAACCTGTTCACCTTTTAATCATGTTTTTTTATTACTACTGCTAGTAGGGAGTATTTGGATGGGTGGTTATTTGTTTATCTACATTATTCTAGGTGAAGAAAGTGCAGTAGAAGCTTTAATCACACAATTTTACCATTGGGAAGGGTGTGCAAAAATAGCAGAAAAACGGACTAATGCTATATTAGATGGAGAGAAAGATACAGAAACTAAGAGAGTACCATACAAGAGCAATGAAGAATTCATAGAAGAAACTGTAGCTAAATGTAAAATTAATCTCGAAATGGTCATGTAAAATTCTATATTTCATTTGTTTTATAGTGTTACAGAAAGCTGGAACTCACATGGAATATACATTCTTAGCTTCATACATCGTAATGCTCATAGGATTTTTAATCATGCAAAATGTTGAATATCAAAGTAATGTTCGACAGTTCTTGAAGGGTAATAATTTTGTAGATATGGTAGAATTACTGAATAAGTTCTTCAACTTCATGAAAATGACTGCTTCCGTAAGTGATTTTGCCATGTATTCTATTTATCTTTATACTGTAATTATTTTTCCAGACTGAAGCATCCAGTGTTTGTGCTGTTAAAACCACAGAGAAAATCATAAAATTCTTAGAAGAATGTGACAAACCATTACTAAATGAATCTATAGTTAATCATGAATGCATGGATCTTAGTTACAGCACGTCGCACTAGCACTTTGAGAACTTGTTGCATTTCACAGGGTATTTGTTTTAAACTATTAGCTATAAGGAATGGCGTTTTGATGGCAATCAGTTTTATTGATATTTGTTTAAATTACCAAACTAATTCAGTTTTAAATGGCGCAATTGCAAATAAGCTCTTTGGAAGTCATTTTAATTTCGACGAAGCTGTTTTAGTTCAATTATTAGATTAAGACATTTTAAAAGATGAATGCAAATTTTTTTTTTTTTTCGAATATGGACATGTTACTTACATATTTAGGCATAATGTATACATCAATCGCAATGAAAAAAAATCAAACAGTACAAATGAACATTAATGAAAATAATTTTTTTTTTTCTAATATGGACATGTTACTTACATATTTAGGCATAATGTATACATCAATCGCAATGAAAAAAAATCAAACAGTACAAATGAACATTAATGAAAATTATTTCGTTCTTCTTTCAAACATGTCATGGTTAGGAAAATGAATATTATGACTTACTCTTCGAAGGTATTGTGAAAAATTTTAATATCTGACCTATGATATCATATCTACGTTAGTTCATAGATCTTTGAAGAAAACATACCACCTAAAATGAAGAACATTGGAGGTCTACAAAACTCATATTTTGTATGGGTCAGTTTTCAAAAAGGAATTACAGTTTTTTTGCATTTTGAGGAAGGGTATAGAAAAATGATAAGACTTGGACGGGTTATATTGCATTTTTGTATAATAATTGAATAAAGTGTGAATGTGGAATATAATATAGATGTTCAATTGAATATTATTTATGCGAAAAAAGGGGAAATCATTAATATTGTAACTGATCACAGACGAGAATATAATTTTGATTTTTTTGAACATATTTATTTCCCAGATTATATTGTTGACAGAATATTTAGGCTTATGTTCTACATTAATTGATGTCTTGAATCTCGACTTTTGTTAAGGCGTTAATAACATTCGTTTAAAATTTTTTATGTCACTAAATGATGATTAGCTGTTCGAATTTATAGCCTAATTTTTGGACGTAATCTCGCTCAACGTATCCATGAACCGATATAGCTTGCAAGACCTAGGCCTTGCCGTCGAATCCTCTCCGATAGTGATGTCATCCCACCCCCACCAGTCAATGTTTTATGAATTTTAGTAAATTTGAAAGCTCGCCCTTCGAAATAAGGATTAGAATACGCCCATTTTTTTTCCTACATAAGCTTTTAAGTTTTATTTAATTTCTCTAATATAACAAAAATTTAAGAACTTCCAATGCGAATGTGGTACATTTAGAACATCTGGGAATGTGATGAAATAGATTTGCTTCATTATTGTTGAAAATAATTCTTAACCCATGTAAATTATATCTAAATTCTCAGGAAATAGGTCCCATTTACACTTACGTCTCACGAAAATCATCAGAAGACGTTAGAAAACCAATTCACATCAACTACAGCGCGAGATTTCTTAAACTACTTGTACTAAGCAATAAGCGTCTTTATTGCATTAATTTAAATTGAAAATTTATACCTAGCAAAAACGAACAAAACTCGAATAATTGAAATTGTAACACATTAATGGCCAAAATATATGAATGTGTATTGAAAAAGAACTACACAGAAATTTCTCTATAGTTGAAAACTTCAGCTTTTAGTATTCTGATGATGGTCGTAAGACTGAAATGTACGTAAAGATGAAAATACCATAGACATTAGTGTTAATGACACCTACTTCCCAAGAAATTACATATAAAAAATATCACTCAATCACTCATTACGGGATCTCCAAAACTAGAAAGTCGACCGACATTAAATATGGCAGGTAGGTCTTTATACGACGTAGGCAAGAGCTAAGAAAAAGCCGATTTTTCGATATTCAATCCCAAAGGGAGGGGGTAAAGAGATTCTATATATTTTGACGTTTTTGACAGCTAATATAATGACGTACAATTTACATGACAGACAGTTCGATAGATTGACGGGTCATTATCACAGGACAGACAGTTCCATCGATTAACGGATCATTATCACAGTACTAACTGTCTATGACAGATAACACTACCCTCGACAAGACAGGCAACGTTTACATGACAGACAGCAAATATATATGGACTGTCACGTGATACATTATAATTTTACGTTTTTCCACTCCTTTAGCGGTTACAACTCTTTTGAAATATCCATTAGGTCTTGAAACATGGGGACTTAGTACCGATCGAATTGAAATTTGATGGGTAGGTTCCTTATACGACTTAGGCTTTCGCTAAGAGCGGAGTTTCCGAATTCCATCCCAAAGGGAGGAAGAGGAAATCGTTATATTATTAAGATTTTGTTAGCTCGTATAAACATGTGAAGTTAACATACAGTCCTATAGATAGCATTATCACAGTTCAGACTGTCTATGACAGGACTCACATAACCCCTATAATAGTTATTGTAAATAATTATATATAATCTTATAACAAGACATCAAATAACGTTTAAATGACAGTCGCGCAATATCCGTGACATACCACCACATAACATGATATCCTTGTCAATTCAAATAAATGTTCACATGGCATGAGTCTTCCCACGCCTAAAGCTGTTTTTACTAGAAAGCTATAAGTTCACACTGTGGATACACTATAACACTATACGTATGAAACAATTACCCTTATTCACTAAATGTACTATTAACGACCTTTTCGGGTACTAAATAGCCACCATCAGAGTGAACAGATAAACTAATGATGGCTACTAGGTAGCTGAAATGTCAATAGTATTTTTAGTGGGTAATGGTGATTGTTTCTTATTTATTTTGTTTCTACTCATTTGAGTCTTGAATCATGAGGAAGAACATCGTCGCGGCGGAGTCGATGTTTTAACTATTTCTGCGGGCGTACTCGGCTGACAACAGCTGATTATGATTATAAAACAATTTTATGGCAAGTACTGTAGAATGAAGTAAATTTTATGGTAAAAGAAGGGAAATCAAAGTTCTTAATTAAATATCTACTCACGGTTACGTACGAATCAATGTACCATATTTACATAGAAATAAAGACCAATTTGATGAAGGCTTAAAATACGAATTTGAATCTACGACAGTGAAAGGTTGGGTTCTGACTCACACTATCGGAGTCAATTTTAGTTACACCTACTTCAACACGGTTTCGATGTCAAGTATTTCGTTGGTTTATACTACAGTGGCGACAACAAGCCCCGACCGCCATATTTTGGTAAATAAAAGTATTTATGTAATTTTGTCAAAATTCTCGTACACCCATAACCCCATAAGGTACAAGACCATTTAACACAAAAAATAAATGTATTTATTGTCTTGGTACAAAAGGCAAATGAGTTGCATTATTTGCCAAATCATTGCCGCCACTATAATTACAGTGACTGTAGTTTATTCTATTGTCTTCATAAGGCACCATAAAAGCATGTAAAGTCTGGTGACCGAGGAAGCCATAGAACGGATTACCTCGACCAATCCATTTATTTTCAAACGCTTTGTTCAATGGCTGGCAACTAAATGATTTTGCAACAAGTGATAATTATTTTCAGTCAATAAGCTTCTCGTTGACCAGTCCCCCGCTCGAACGTTTGTATGAAATCTGTGCTGGAAATTATTATCATGGATTTTTGACTGGCCAGATATGACTTACCTCGGTTGTTTATGCTTTTACGTATAACGTTGCTATATCAGTCGCCAATGCAATGAAGAAAAAGTTTGGAATTTCACAATGCTTTCGCAGAAACCATTGGAAAATTGCAAATGTAGATGTTCTTCATCATTGTAAAGCTTATATTTGTACATGGAAAGGTAACTAGTTAAGTAGTCATCGGGGTAGCCAATGAAATATCGTTGATGTTCTGGCGTGCATTGGTGTCGATCCCAATTTGAGTATCGGAGCGGTCTCAAGGAACATGTGTCCATAAAATAGGTTTCATCCGTATCAAGTTAATCCTAATCAAGAAAATATATTGGGGATTTCGACATGCGACTAGACTTCTGTCATTGGCGCTGTAACATGGAAGGAGACTTGCAGTTGTTGTCACGCAGAGAGGGTAAATCTGCCTAATACGCATTACTGGTCGCCACATAATCCACACTGGTTGCCGCAAGTTCACTATCAGAATCGTTGGCGCGTGAATGTATGGTGTGATATTGTTGATGGAAAAATAAAGTTTTATCTGTAATGTCAATTTTCATCGCCACCTTTGACTGCACGAGAGGGAAACCTATAATGTTCGAAGAACATCGTGTGAGCCAGCGGTGGAATGTTGACAGAGAAGGTAGGCATTCGAATTTTTCTTGAAGATTTGGAGATTATAGGCATAGGGAAAGACCTCTCTAAGCAAAGAGTTCCACGTCATGATGGCGATTCGCTCATTTTTCTCTATCAAACTCTACCAACTGCACGAGATGATATGGGAGAATTCAGAATGCGATTAACAGCATATTTATTCTACTGCAATCGAAGCACCAATGTTTTCAACCCTACAGAGTTGTATTGAGAATGGTTGAAAACATTTTGAACGTTTGTGAAGTCTGAGCTGTTCTCGCTAGTCACGCAAGAGTATTCAGTCCAATGTAATAGTTACTCATCAAATGCCTCCTGTTCTTCCTGATTTTATAGAAACAAATAATTTTTGATCAATATTTATATCCTCGTCATTGCACTCTATTGCCCGTATCTCGTGTTACATAAAACATATTAACGTGAGGTTTTCACTACTTCCTTCTTTTATCATTTGGGCAAAATAGTGATGTCATATTCGGAATAACCAAACCTAAGTAATGGGCATTTCGTTGAACAAATGTTCTTCCTTCCGGCGTATGGCCTTTGAGGCTTGAGACGCATGCGCACAGTGCACACTATTAAGGGGTAATCTCAATTAACTATCAGAATCGGAGATTAAAAATATAATAAATACTCTTGAAAGTTATTGAAAACATCAATCATCTTCTAAAATGCATATTATGCAGGAATTTTGAAACAAGGCAAAGTATTTGTTCAAGGTTTTCTGTTGATTCAATTTTGAGAATTAACGACTAATGCTCAGAACAAGAAGTTTGATTGACCTGGAAACATATTATGTATTGTAAATATTAAATAAACATACGATAGAAACACTACTTTAACATCTACTCTAAAAATATTAATCAACACACAGTCGAAATCCAAATAAACACGAAACGAAAATGTACGATTTAGAATAACAAACAAAATACAATGGATGTTGAATGTCAATCAATTCTCAATTGTAATTTTCAGATGCAAAATGCACATGAGCACCAAGCATTTTGAACACGACTCATAATCAATTTGTTAAATTCTATATTTATCGAAATCGGGAACTTTATCAAAGGTATTGCCCAAACGGTTTTCTTCTTGCATCTATAAATATTTTATTGCAAATGTAGAAATCAAATTAGGGAGCTTATTGATTACTGAAGGATGATGAGTGAAACTTTTGAATTATCTTCATCCTTCAGTAATCAATAAATTCCATTATTTTTTATCTAAATTTATTTTAAAAAAATCGTTTCTAGATACAAGAACAAACTGAAAAACCGTTAAGGCAATCCCATCGATGAAGTTCCCAATTTCGACAAATCTGGAATTTAAAAAATTGATTATTGGTCGTGTACCAAATGCTATGAGGGTCAAACTAGAACGAACATTTTAACTCATTATAAAGAACATTCTGCCTATATAAAGCAGAATAATAGTGAAAAATCAACATTAGCAGAACATATTTTAAATATAGGCCACTATTCCCCAAGAATGTGTATCATTTTTAAAACACAGAATGGACAAATATCTAGGTAATTTAGAAGGGATGGAAATGTATAATCGCAAAAGCAGTTTATCAAATTCAGTACTGTACTTTGTAATATCTGTTTAGAAGCTACGGCAAAATAATTTATTTATAAATTGATGAGAATATAACTTCTAATAATTGTTTTATATGCATAACCTTTACCTAAATTGTCGAATTCGATCGAAATAACTCAGAACAGACCCCTCCCCCGGCGTGCGAAATAGACACGCCCGCGAGTATTCGACTCCGGTGTTATATTGTGAACGTCCCATTCTAGAAAGAATTAATATACTACTTCCTCCTTGATTCTATGCAGATAGTTGATACAACATATCGTTTATTTTCTTTTGTAACATTATAATAGCAAATATTGTTTCAACTTGAATTGATACAACGATTGAATGATAATATTATTCAATCATACTTTATTATTCAGTTAATAACAGTAACAGATACCATTAAGAGACGAAGACTGTATATTTAATGAATGTATTATTCGATGGTTGTAGATAAAAAATAGTGGAAGATTAAAATTATTAATTACCTTTGGCAAGTATCTATAACAAAAGCAATGTTTTTAATGAAGTTAAATGTGCCATTCTTCGGAGCTGTGGCCAGGACGACACGTAGCGTTCAGAGTGCAAGACCATGGCTAAGGAAGTTTGTCGAACGAGTGTAGCTGTCTTGTCTGCGAACGTGGTAATTGAACAACTGAATTAAAACACGTCCGTATGCGTATAGTTAAAGGAGAGACCTGTGAGTCGGCTTTTCGTTTATCTCCCATTTACAATAAAGCAGCTGTCTTTGTGATACCGGTATTAAATGAAACCGCATTTATTGCGGCCGGCTTCCACGCGCACTTGCATGATACTGCATACCATGTTAAATTTTCGCTTTCAATTCAAACTCATAGTCGTTATTATGGCATACACTTTGAAGCACCATCTAGCCATCTACCCTCAGGCGACGAATTTATTAAGTACATATTGTACTGTGTACTATCCAAATTCCACATAGAATATAGCTATTTGTAAACTGGCTCAATTTCGCCTGGCTTTTAAGTGGGCTTTCCTATAATGGTTCGGGATCTCCCTATGAAGCGTTATAGATCGCCCATAAACGGTACCAATCTTAAGTATAATAATCAATTTCTATTACGACAGTAAAAAATTAGCGGGTATAGGACAGCAAAAAAAAGATGTTCTTATCTGTTCAGCGACGTTTCGACTATATATATTTTTGGTCTTCTTCAGGCTAAAAATATGGTATACACATAAGAATTGACACTTTACACTAAATTAGAGTATTATTCATAATATCATGTAATAACAATATTCACAAGTTTACAATTTGAACGTTTAATAAGACAAATGAAATGAAAACTGAAATAATCTGGATTCAACTACCTTCCAAATATAACATCATTGCTAAAATGGTGAAATTACATATATGGCAAATAAAAACATAAAGCTTGCAAATGCTTGATGAAATTAATTAAGAATCGCAGAATCAAGTCGAACTCTGTATGCCTCTCGCCACTACCAGTGGTTATCACAGTCTTATTAAGATGTTGGTATGTTTTAGTATAATAAAAAACAAAATTCTTGTTCCGAAGTAAATAATTACGGTCAATAGAACAGCATGAGTTTAATATGTTTAGAGCCGTGCTATACAGTTTGGTTTTTTGCCTTATTCAATAAATTACTATGAATATTACTAAGGTTGGTAACGTCAGTTCTTAGATTGATATTGTCAGTAATCTGTATATGTATTATTTCACTTATATATCGCTTCACATAACCTACCTCTTAAATTAAAATTAAAGGTATGATTAGTTAGAAAATGATGTTGTAATAACTCAGTTTTTTCAGCTTTAGTTCTAAAAGATTATGGATAGTATTGAGCTTGTGTTGAACTGGGTTGTTGGATAAATAATTTGATAATCTGCTTCTTAATTAATTTCATCAAGTATTTTCGAGCTTTATGTTTTTATTTGCCATATACGTATTTTCAACATTTTAGCAATGATGTTATATTTGGAAGGTAGGTGACTCCAGATTATTTCAGTTATTTTAGGTTGTCTTCTCAACCGTTCAAATTGTAAACTTGTGAATATTGATTAATAATAATATAATATAATAATATAATGATTATAAAAACTACTCTAATTTAGCGCAAAGTGCCAATTCTTATGTGTAAATCATCTGAAGAAGACCGAAAAAATATATGGTCGGAACGTCGCTGAACAGATAACAACGGCTTTTTTTTGCTGTCCTATTCCCGCTAATTTTTTACTGTCATAATAATCGATGCTTGTATCGAAACAACCCTAGTCCTAGGGTTAATATCGATCACGTGTTAAAACTACTAAATCAGGTATGTCGCTAAACGGCAACACTGCACCATTTTCTAAGAAAATGCATTAATTCCATTTAAGTCTAGTTTTTTCCTTTACTTCTAATACAATAATTATTGTTATGTTTAATAATGACGCTTATGCAGCATGTGAGTTGTGTAGCTCCCATTGTTCTTCTCACATTGTCTGTTTTCTTAAATAACATTCAATAATTTGCTTGGAAATTTCTTATCATCAATAAACGAACGTCATAATTGTTTCGGAGAGTAACCTGTATTAATAAACTATAAAAGAATTCACACTATGGATACACTGTAACACTATAAATAAGAAATAATCACCCTTATGCGCTAAAAATAAATAGCATTGCATTGAGGACATTTCGGGTACCAAGTAGACACTATCTGAGGAAACTAAATTATAAATCAAAATGTGCCTGTTTAAATTCTATTTGAGGATGCAAACAAGGGGTTGCCCTCAGCTGGAGCTAAATCGGAAATCAATGAATTGCTTCTTCCTTAATACATTTCCATCCCTTCTAAATTACCTAGATACTTATCCGTGCTGTGTGTTGATAACTTTCTTGAGAAATGGTGTGACCTGTATTCAAAATATGTGCTCAGCGTCAGCAGAACATATTTTGAATACAGGTCACATCATTTTATGTTTTATGAAAATAAATAAGATTTACGAAGAAATTAAAAGAAATGGGCAAATGTGTAAAATATTAAAAAAAAAACTTACATTATACATTATTATTATGCATTATACATTAGTTTGAATATGCCTAAATGCGTGACATTCCAACCGATGTTGGTGTAAATAAAATTGCCAGTTAGAGAAGATTAAGCTGCTTATAATATAATTCGTGAATATAAAACACGTTCTCAGATTCTAAACAAAATCAGAAACGTAAGAAAAGCTTAGATGTCATAAATGACTTTAACAGAATCGCCATCCGAAGAAAATACCATAAATTTTTTTCAACCACAATTTCCCAACCTTAGATAACGTTTTGCAAGTAGAGAATGATCTGCCAAATTTCAAGAGAAGCACATTTTATGAATTCTTTAAAATCGCTAAATTTAAATATCAACCTCACCGAAGAAATACCATCTTATTACATCCAATAATAACGTGATTAAGTTCATATTTCATGTAAATTATAAAAAGTTCCGAATTGACCTGACGAAAATAACGTGTTTTCAATAAATTATTTCGAAGGCGTAAATTAATCAACTCAACTGAAAATTACTTCATACATTTCTGTATAACTTCAGCTTTAATTTGATATGAAAATTGTCTACATTGTGTGCTTAATTTTTGTTATCAATATAGAATGAAATGGCAATGTTTTACATCTAATTTTTGGTATACCCGGACTGCAGCCTTAATTCTAATATTGTGAACTTGTTTCTCTCAATTATTCATTATTCTGAAGTTGTACAAGACGTTTATCTTGAAGTATTTGTTACTTGTATGTTAATTGTTTTACCAAATTCCAGTAATTTTGGTGACTAATCGGTTTGGGATGAAATGTTATTCGCAGCCACGCGTCATTGATTCATGAATTGAGTAAGCAATTTAATGTAATGAAATTCTGTGGAATGGTGAGATTGCTCATGGTATTTTACAAAAATGGCGAAATTTGTGTGTACACTGTTATAAAAGGAATTCAGAACTGTTTGAGTGGTAGATTCAAATTTCAAGGCATATCGTTTCTGGAATATTATTTGGACATTTATAATTTCCACAGAGAATGTTCTCTTATTAAATCGAGATGAGAGAAACGGTATCTTGGATGAATTCAGAACTTTGGCTACACTTATTTATTCAAGATAAAGTTGTTAGAAATGAGAGCAAAAAACTTGGGGAGTTAAAAACCAAAGCTGCCTGCTTATAAGCAATTATGACCTCAGGGCTGGAAGATCTCTGAAGGAAATGATCTGTTCTATTACGGTAATGCAATAATATTTGCACTTAAAAACTGTTATTGATTTGTACGTTGCTCTGTGATATTCCATTTTCCGTGAAACAAAAATATAATTACTTTGTTACATGTCACTACATTTATTAAACCGATTACAATTTCAAACGTTAACCATTTTCAAAAACAAACAATTGTTTCTTGTTTATTTTGTTCACATATTAGCAGAATATATATTCTGTAATCGATTCTGAGATGTGATTTTTATGTATGATTAAAGTAATCTCAAGTCACATAATTCTTATTATCAAACAAATTGGTTACTATAAGAACCAAGAATTCCATCTTTCATCTTATACAAAATCAAACATACCATATGCTTGAATAATTCAAATCATCATTGGTTATTTAATAATTCCAAAATTTTATATCAATTATTTAAATCATTTTCTTGTTCTTTAAAATAAAGTTTCAAACAAATATCCTGTCTACTCTGTAAATAATTTGATTTGTACATAAAGTGAGTATTAATTGAAAATTACATCGCAAAGTACCATACGTGCAACCAAATGAAATTAAAATCTTTTAAATCTTATTCATTATCAAATTACGTTGTTAGTATTATATATTTTACACAAATTATTTTATTTAATGTACCTTTTGAATTAAGAGAGTAATTTGAAATGATTTCTAACTATTAAGTCTGTACATATTTACAAATTCCATTTAAATATTAATTTTGTTTTATTTATTACACGTTTTTTAAGATGTAGTATGTAATGTTTTTGGATTGTTTAAATATTGTAAATAAATTACCATTTTTAATAAGTTCCGTTTGTACCTAAACCAATTATGAAGATCCCGACCAGATTTGAGTACAACTTTGATTAATTTAGGCAAACCAAAAGGTGCATGTCATACAAAAAAATATGGCACACGGTAAGTTACTTATTGAAAAATTATGAAATTAAGTCTGGTGGAAATATCTATAAAAAAGGGAGAGATCTCCCACTCTTCTACGATGTTCTAGAGATGTCAAAAACTTGACCCCTGTATGGAATAATCTCGCGAAATTTAAATTTGTCCATCTTCTTCTAATATACATGATTTACGAGGGCAAGGTGAAAAGTCCCTGAAAAATAAAACAAATGACGTCATAATCAAAAATCTGAATTGACATTTGTGATGTACCATCTTTAATTAGAATACATTAAAAGTTTCAGACTAATGTCATTCAAGTTATGTTTTGACAGCCATCGAAAGTAAGGAACCTTGGAAATGTTTGTAAACATGGGAAAAAGTGAATTTTGCATCTTAATTAAATATTATTTCTAACGTGGAAAAATATTACGCAAACCAAAGCATCGCTTATCAAATATTATGGGGACTCTTCACTATCGATTGGAGCGACTAACAAGTGGCTTACTGATTTTCGTTGTGGTGGTATGACCACAAACGACGCCGAACATTCTGGTCGTCCAATTGAAGTTACAACACCAGAAATCGTCGATAAAATCCATGGTATGATATATCAGCGAGTTAAAGTGCACGAGATGGCCGAGGCTATGGGAATCTCAACCGAACGGGTACGGAACATTTTGTATACATTTTAAAATATGAGAAAGCTATCTGCCAGATGGGCGCCGTATTTGCTCTCTGTTGACAACAAGCGTTACCGTGTGACAACTTCAAACGAGTGTTTGGCGATGTTCGAGCACGATAAGGACTTTTTGCGCCTTTTCGTAACCGTGGACGAACCATGGATCCATCACAACACACCAGAGACCAAAGAACAGTCGAAACAGTGGACTTGTCCTGGCGAATTGAAGCCGAAAAGGCCAAAGTGGGTTTATCGGTCAACAAAGTCATGGCGAGTTTTTTGGGATTGATCGTCCATATCGATTATCTCGACAAAGGGCAAAACGATCACCGGCGTATATTATGTAGAGCTGTTGGATCGATACGACACAAAAGCGGCCGCATTTGGCAAAGAAAAAAGTGTTTCCACCAGGAGAACGCACATGTCCGCAGTCTCAATGGCAAAATAGCATGATTGCGCTACGAATTGGTTCGTCATCCACCATGTTATCCAGGTTGGGCCACCTGCGATTTTTATCTATTTCCAAATTTCAAGAAATGGCTCGGCGGAAAGAGATTTGGCTCCAACGATGTGGTCGGTCATCACTGAAACAAACGCCTATTTTAAAGGGTTGCAGAAATCGTATTATTTGGAAGAGATCGAAAAATTAGAAAAACGTTGGACGAAGTGTATCGGGCTACAAGGAGATTATGTTGAGAAATAAAATAAGTTTATCTAAATAAATCATTTCTTGTTTCATTGTTCAGGGACTTTTCACCTTGCCCTCGTAGATCGTATCATGTTCAAGAAAACCACATACGTCAATGGAAATATAATAATATAGAAAGAGACAAAACATCCCCGTCCTATCGTATTTGAATCACATTATTTTTGTCAAATCTTATGTCTGACATCCATAGGTAAGGCACAGCCGACTAAAAACGGCTGTGGGTAAGGTAAAGTTGGGTTATTGACATCTGAGTTTTGTTATTGCGGAACAAGTCTATTTGAGTTTATATTTCAACTTTATTATCGTATTTTCAAAATTGTGAACAATGTATCAGTTGCTCCGTTATACTTTCTGAAATATGATCCTTTGAACTTCAAAAATTTAAGATGTCTCATAATAAACTTCTCCAGCGACAAGCGCGTGATTCGTCAATTTTCTTTTGAATATTATGAACGAGAAAACAACGGAGGCCCTTTAACAGCAATTTTGTCAGTTGGAGGAGTATGTTATTACACACAAATACATTATAAATGGTCATCTAATTCAATAATAATGTTTCCAAGGGTGTAGCAGAGGCCTTGAATATTTCTGTAAATACTGTTCCCAGAATTAAGCATAATGAGGCAACTCGGCCAGTATTCAGCGTACTTCTAGAAGGAAGAAGATTGAAAACTTCTATTACGGTAATGCAATAATATTTGCACTTAAAAACTGTTATTGATTTGTACGTTGCTCTGTGATATTCCATTTTCCGTGAAACAAAAATATAATTACTTTGTTACATGTCACTACATTTATTAAACCGATTACAATTTCAAACGTTAACCATTTTCAAAAACAAACAATTGTTTCTTGTTTATTTTGTTCACATATTAGCAGAATATATATTCTGTAATCGATTCTGAGATGTGATTTTTATGTATGATCTGAATTGACATTTGTGATGTACCATCTTTAATTAGAATACATTAAAAGTTTCAGACTAATGTCATTCAAGTTATGTTTTGACAGCCATCGAAAGTAAGGAACCTTGGAAATGTTTGTAAACATGGGAAAAAGTGAATTTTGCATCTTAATTAAATATTATTTCTAACGTGGAAAAATATTACGCAAACCAAAGCATCGCTTATCAAATATTATGGGGACTCTTCACTATCGATTGGAGCGACTAACAAGTGGCTTACTGATTTTCGTTGTGGTGGTATGACCACAAACGACGCCGAACATTCTGGTCGTCCAATTGAAGTTACAACACCAGAAATCGTCGATAAAATCCATGGTATGATATATCAGCGAGTTAAAGTGCACGAGATGGCCGAGGCTATGGGAATCTCAACCGAACGGGTACGGAACATTTTGTATACATTTTAAAATATGAGAAAGCTATCTGCCAGATGGGCGCCGTATTTGCTCTCTGTTGACAACAAGCGTTACCGTGTGACAACTTCAAACGAGTGTTTGGCGATGTTCGAGCACGATAAGGACTTTTTGCGCCTTTTCGTAACCGTGGACGAACCATGGATCCATCACAACACACCAGAGACCAAAGAACAGTCGAAACAGTGGACTTGTCCTGGCGAATTGAAGCCGAAAAGGCCAAAGTGGGTTTATCGGTCAACAAAGTCATGGCGAGTTTTTTGGGATTGATCGTCCATATCGATTATCTCGACAAAGGGCAAAACGATCACCGGCGTATATTATGTAGAGCTGTTGGATCGATACGACACAAAAGCGGCCGCATTTGGCAAAGAAAAAAGTGTTTCCACCAGGAGAACGCACATGTCCGCAGTCTCAATGGCAAAATAGCATGATTGCGCTACGAATTGGTTCGTCATCCACCATGTTATCCAGTTTGGGCCACCTGCGATTTTTATCTATTTCCAAATTTCAAGAAATGGCTCGGCGGAAAGAGATTTGGCTCCAACGATGTGGTCGGTCATCACTGAAACAAACGCCTATTTTAAAGGGTTGCAGAAATCGTATTATTTGGAAGAGATCGAAAAATTAGAAAAACGTTGGACGAAGTGTATCGGGCTACAAGGAGATTATGTTGAGAAATAAAATAAGTTTATCTAAATAAATCATTTCTTGTTTCATTGTTCAGGGACTTTTCACCTTGCCCTCGTAGATCGTATCATGTTCAAGAAAACCACATACGTCAATGGAAATATAATAATATAGAAAGAGACAAAACATCCCCGTCCTATCGTATTTGAATCACATTATTTTTGTCAAATCTTATGTCTGACATCCATAGGTAAGGCACAGCCGACTAAAAACGGCTGTGGGTAAGGTAAAGTTGGGTTATTGACATCTGAGTTTTGTTATTGCGGAACAAGTCTATTTGAGTTTATATTTCAACTTTATTATCGTATTTTCAAAATTGTGAACAATGTATCAGTTGCTCCGTTATACTTTCTGAAATATGATCCTTTGAACTTCAAAAATTTAAGATGTCTCATAATAAACTTCTCCAGCGACAAGCGCGTGATTCGTCAATTTTCTTTTGAATATTATGAACGAGAAAACAACGGAGGCCCTTTAACAGCAATTTTGTCAGTTGGAGGAGTATGTTATTACACACAAATACATTATAAATGGTCATCTAATTCAATAATAATGTTTCCAAGGGTGTAGCAGAGGCCTTGAATATTTCTGTAAATACTGTTCCCAGAATTAAGCATAATGAGGCAACTCGGCCAGTATTCAGCGTACTTCTAGAAGGAAGAAGATTGAAAACTTACCGGAGATAATCAAAATGGAAATAAGAAAGAATGAAAATAAATAATATGAGCTGTATTCTCAACATAGGTTCATATTAATGCTTTCTCTTATTATGTGCACATAAATAATTTGAAAAAATATGTAGGATATTGAAATAAAACAAATATAGATTTACATGAACTACAAAGTTTAATTGCGTACAATTGTTTCATCAGTTGATAACTCGCATTGAAAATGTTCCTGTGATAAACAATTAAATTTTGCAGTCCATGTAAATTTGAATTGGTGTATTATCAAGTAAACGCCAATTCCATATATTAATAATTTTTCTTCAGAAGTTGGAGAATAAAACTCAAATTTTACACAAAACTTTTAACATTTAATTTAAAAATGCTGACAAATTGTTTCACCACACTGTGGCATTATCAAAGCGAGGAGTTATCAACTAAAGCTAAAATCTAAAAGTATGTCCTTAAATATCAGGGATCAGAATGTGGTGCAAATTGAGGGATGGCGGTGGATAATGGTGGGAGTGTGTTTACAAAATTGTTAACAAGCGGTGAATTATATGTGTCGATTTGATCATTTAATATTACATTATTATTGTTTTTTGCGTGTTTCAAAATTTCTATGGATTCTAATATATTAAGTTTATGTCCTTTTTCCTGAATATGTAGAATATCAGGATTAAGGGTGAAATTGTGGTTATGTTCTAACAGGTGATTTACCATATTAAATGATCAAATCGACACATATAATTCACCGCTTGTTAACAATTTTGTAAACACACTCCCACCATTATCCACCGCCATCCCTCAATTTGCACCACATTCTGATCCCTGATATTTAAGGACATACTTTTAGATTTTAGCTTTAGTTGATAACTCCTCGCTTTGATAATGCCACAGTGTGGTGAAACAATTTGTCAGCATTTTTAAATTAAATGTTAAAAGTTTTGTGTAAAATTTGAGTTTTATTCTCCAACTTCTGAAGTATTATGAATTTACACTACGTAAACGCCGAAACCATAGATATAGATATATTAATAATTTTACTACTTTTTAGGCAAACATGTGACCACAGCTTTTCTCAATAAGGAAATAAAACATAAAGCCATTGAAATAAGTGACACTAGTCTTAAACGTGTTCTGCATTTAATTGGTTTTAAGTTTCAAAAGGATAACCCTAGGATACATAAAAAATGTATTTTCCCTTGGCGAAGAGCTGTAGTCTTCTTGGACGAAAATTGGATTTTCTCCATAGGAACTACTATTAATTCTTGGCAATATAGTAAGGTTAAAAGTGTGCGAACGACTCAATTTCAACGAAGTCGATGTAGTGTTCTTCATCCTGGTGGTAATAATGGTTTCACAAATGATGCCTCGCTAGCTTTTACTACTAAATCCCAAATGCTAATTATCCTGGCGATATGAATCTTGAAACTAGATTAGGGAAAGTTCATATCAAATTTAGAAAAGCCTTTTTATTGTGATGGACAATGCCCCATACATATATAATTGAAATAACTCGATACATACCTACCAACATATCGAAGGATGTGATTATTATTAAATAATTATTTCATGCACTTTCACATGTTGCTTTATTTTCCTGCATAGAAATCTTCATAGCACATGTATAAATGCGGAAGTGCATAATTTAAGATCATTAAAAAATTGAATAAGTAAAAGGAACACCGCTCGATTCATTATTTATTAAATCAAGATATAGAAATGAAACATTAAATTAAAATAAATTTCTCTAATAGGAAGAATGTTGAACTACTTGAACCAGATGGCGACGCCAAACCGATCCAATGTAACACTCGAGATACAAATGAATGTATGAAATACATTAATCTGTTGGCTAGCGCTCAAGTCGTTTGATATCCCCTGTACCTTTGAAAGTACGAGAAATCTATTTCAATGTGGCACTTGTTTGACTTTAATTGGGCATATTCATAGATGATGTTAAATAAGTTGGTCTTTTTACCACGCTTGTCGCCTTCATCAGAATGATCGGTCAGTAACGTTACAAACTTTTTCGTTCTACTGCTCTATGAGAAGAGCGATACAGCTGTCTAGAAATATTAGTTTGTAATGTTACTGATTGATCTAGACTAGAAAGGCCTTATAATTATCATCTGTAGCAAGAGCCAACTAGAAACAAGTGAATGTATTCATATATTCATTTGTATCTCGATTGTTACATTGGTTAGGTGAATTTAAAATAGGGTATCAATCCTACACTGTAAATCATTGCTCCTAGAAAACAAATATTATAAACGAACTGAAGTGACCCTATATTAACATGCTAAATACTCGCAATAAAAAATAGTATGTACAAGTTCTAATTAGAAGTGATAGGTTAAAAAAAGTTGTTGAGTCTTAAATAATATTTACGGGGTTTTTACTGAAATACTTCCTATTTTATGATGGATATCACAATAATTAGGTAGATTATTAGAGGTGTTATGTTTACAGTTTATTTTGATTCTAAAAGAATAAAATTTCCAACGGTTTTTTTATGTACGAAGTGCT
This sequence comes from Endomychus coccineus, assembly GCA_958510875.1. Classification (NCBI taxonomy): domain Eukaryota; kingdom Metazoa; phylum Arthropoda; class Insecta; order Coleoptera; family Endomychidae; genus Endomychus; species Endomychus coccineus. The sequence goes on from OY294067.1 coordinate 132,376,791, forward strand.
ATATTATGTGGTTGAAATTTGACCTATTTTCCGTTATCCAATCGGGCTGAAATTTTGCACACAACTTGACAGCTTTGGTCTGAAAACAATACAATAATATCCAATATCGTTCTAAATCCAGGACACCCCAAAATGGCGGATCGCCTTTTTCTTGACAGTGCTATTGAATGAAATGGAGGTTGACGAGTAGAATACGATAAGTTACGTGACGTCATTCTAGACCCAATATGGTGGACGCCCTTTCGTCACAACCACGTTGACAAGAGTATCAAATGAAAGAATTTTATGCGTAGAATACGATAAGCTATGTACGGTCATTATCAGCTCGAAATAACGAATGCCGGATTACCTTTTTCTTCAAAGTCACCTTGACATAGGTATCAAATGAAAGGATCTGACGAGTAGAATACGATAAGATACGTGACGTCCTTCTGAGCCCGAAATATCTAACGCCTCGAGATGGATGATTACCTTTTCTTTACAGCCATCTTGACATGGGTATCAAATGAAAGGGTTTGACAAGTAGAATACGTTAAGCTGTATGACGTCATTCTGAACAAAATATGGCGAACGCCCTAAGATGGAGGATTACATGATCCATCAAAAAATAATGAACTAATCTTTCACCCAATGTCAATACAATCATGTGTTTGTATGTACCGAGAACTGAATGACATGGGGTTAGCTAAAAATGTCATGTCGCTAACGTGCAACTTGTTGCGATTCTGGTGTGATCAAAATATGAAACCAAAAGTTGATAATGTTTATCACCGAGTTCTATTTTTTTATACCTTTTTTATAACTTGGTAACTATAGGAGATACAAAAAAATGAAAGTCACTTTGAGACAAATACACTGGAGGAAACAAAAATTTGCTAGGTATAGCGAAAATAATGTTTTACTATACTACTTTTAGCGCTTTTTATATTTATTCCAAGTAGGCGATTTTGTTTCCGTTTTAATAACAATCATGTAATCGTAAAAGTGGAGTAATATGTTAGAATGCTTTATCCAAAGTAATAACAATTGTGATATTGCATCTGAAATATATTTCAATCGCTATCCAGAAAAAAGACAACCTAATAAAGTTATTTTCAAGAGATTAAAAAAAATCTTATTAATTGTGGATCCTTCAACAAGCCAAGACCTAAAATACAAATATTTATATATCTTATTTTATAATACATTACAACTACAAAATAGAAATACAAATTAAAGTAGATGTTCAAACTGATGTCCGTTATGTTCGATACATAAATTACACCTTTTCATAACACTCTGAACTGCATTATAAACATGAAGATTAGAAACGTAATTCACCCAGTCTAGATCATTTCTCTTCAGTGGAGTTAAGTCGGGTGATCGTGGTGACCACCTCACTGTTCCGTTATTTCCAATATTGGTATTTAATAATTCTGGAACGGTCCTGATATTATGAGGTGGTATGAGGCTCCATCTTGTTGAAAGAAATGATTTCTTGGCCTCAATTAAGTCCATACATTCCTCAATAATTTTCTAGTTTAAGATTTCGTAGAACCGTTGGCCATTAAGATTTTCTTGTATGATTACTGTGAGGAAAACAGTCTTTATTTGAATTTTGAAAACACCACATTTCGTGAGCAGTCTAAATCAATCATATCATATATCTTCCCATCCCTTACAAAATGTCACGGAAATAAAGGATTTAGGAATAACAATCGATTCTAAAATGCTTTTCGATAAACACATATTTTACGTTTCTAAAAAAGCTTATAAAATGTTAGGTTTCATAATGAGAACTTGTGAATTTAAGAATATTCAGACTCTCCGTACTCTCTATATGTCATACGTCAATAGTGTTTTGAGTTATGGTTCTGTAATATGGAACCCTGGATACGACATTTATATAAATAAACTTTAACGGGTTCAGAATATATTCATAGATTATATCAATAAAAACTGCTTTCCATCCAACCTCAACAATCGTATCCACGTTCGGAACTGAACATATTAACACTAGCGAATAGAAGGAAAATTTCAGACGTGAAGTTCCTCTTTACAGTCATAAATAATCTAGTTGATTTGCCTGCTATCCTTAGTAACATATATCTTAATGCTCCTACATATATTACTAGGCATCAGCATCCATTCAGTTATGACCAATCTCAAACAAATTATTTTTTGAACTCTCCAATGCATAGATGCAACATATCATATAATACGCTATCAAATTCTATCTCTATTGATATTTTCTCTTACTCTTTCTCAAAGTTTTCCTACATCTTGAAAAAATATTTTTTTGCTTCACAGACTTAATTGGTATTTATGTGTATATATTGTAGGGAAAATATAGCATGATATTTAAGTTATTATATTCATGCTGAATATGTATATATTATTTAGAACAATTATTATTGATACACTAAGCAGTACGTCACCCGTGACAAGAGGGGCGAACGTTACCTTTCAGGTAACACTTACATTGATAGATATAGATGTCTCGATATTCTACCGAGAACGACATGGTACTATCCTGTCACGGGTACTATTGACTTAGTGATGTTTCTTATTGTGCATCAGTGAATAAACCACCTTACCACAACGTCATCTTTTATTCTGCGGTGTCCACGCAGATATCCCAACCTCATATAATCAAAAAACCACCAACTAACGACATTTACAAATATGTAGCGAGGTGTGACCAATGTCAGCGGAATAAACACGATAGACATACAAGACAACCTCTAGTAGTCACAACAACTGCGGATCGAGCATTTAGAAAAGTATTTCTAGACATTGTTGGACCACTAGACAAAGACAATGATGATTTTACATACATACTGACGTTACAGTGTGATTTAACTAAATTCATAGAGGTTTATCCACTTAAATCAAAGGAGGCCAATGTTGTAGCTAGAACATTTGTGGAGGATTTCATCCTAAGATATGGGACGCCTACGGAAATTTGTACTGATCGCGGGACAGAGTTCATGTCAACAGTTATGTGTGATGCAGCGAGGCTCCTGAATATCAACAAATTAAACAGTACAGCATATCACCATGAAACAATTGGGGCGCTGGAAAACACCCATAAACATTTGGAAGCTTTCTTACGTATAATGACGGGGAATCAACCTGAAAATTGGAGCTCGTGGCTTCGATATTGGTGTTTCGTGTTTAATACTACAGTTCATACTGAGACTGGTTACACCCCGTTTGAGCTAGTTTTTGGTTTTCTGGCAACATTGCCATCTAATTTGATAAACATTGAAAAACTGATCCCATTTATAATCATGATAATTATCTAAGCGAATTGAAATATAGGTTGCAACGAGCAAGGTTGGATGCTCATCAGAATTTGGTGTCGAGCAAGGTAAAACGTAAGGAACACTACGATAAGAATTGTTATCCTAGGTCTTACAACAAAGATGATTTGATATTAGTTAAGAGTGAAACGGGAAATAAACTTACCGAAGTGTACGAAGGTCCTTATGTTGTGATCGCGGAACGCGAACCGAATGTTCTGTTTCTAAAAGGAGGAAAAACTATTGAAGTGCACAAAAATAGAACAAAGACCTATCGGATTTAAGTGCGCGACGATTTAATTCAAAAATGCTGAACTATGCACAAAACGGGATGTGTTCGAGAATGCATCGCAACAACCTTGAATTACATAATTTTAGTAGAGCATTGATGTTTTTATAAGTAGCTGTGAACTTGACACTTATTTTATGTTTACTATATTATAGAGCTTACCTTGAAAAAAAAACAATCGACATCAAATATTTTATTTTATTATAAGAATTTGTAAATTATTATATTTATTGGTATTATGTATCGTATTACACTTACTCATATTAACACCGATACTGGAGAGAAAAGAAAGATCTTAGAATCCAAATTTATGATAGGAGTGTTATTGTTGTTTTGACGAATTTATTCACTTTAGACATAGCAAATAAATTCTTTTCTCTGCAGGGAAGGTGTAGGGAAAATATAGCATGATATTTAAGTTATTATATTCATGCTGAATATGTATATATTATTTAGAACAATTATTATTGATACACTAAGCAGTACGTCACCCGTGACAAGAGGGGCGAACGTTACCTTTCAGGTAACACTTACATTGATAGATATAGATGTCTCGATATTCTACCGAGAACGACATGGTACTATCCTGTCACGGGTACTATTGACTTAGTGATGTTTCTTATTGTGCATCAGTGAATAAACCACCTTACCACAACGTCATCTTTTATTCTGCGGTGTCCACGCAGATATCCCAACCTCATATAATCAAAAACCACCAAAATATATTGAATAATTATATAAGTGTGTTTTTCATTTTTCATTTTTTTTTCATTTTTATTTCATTCTCTACATGTAACTCAATTCATTACTTGAATTCTTTATTGATTTTTATACCTATTTAGTAACTCCTTTTAGAATACTATAGATTCACTTCATTGATAAGTTACCTATCTGTGAATACTGTTTTTGGGTCAGTCCCGTTTGTATTCGTCCTTTATAAATAAATAAATAAATAAATCAATAAATAAATAAAGTCCATATGTGGGGCAACAATCACTTAGTAAGGATGCAGATGAAATCAAATGAGGTTTCGCGCATTCAGTATTAATGAATTTCAAAGCATCCTTATTCGACAATTTCAAGTCGGTTCATAAAACATTTATGACAAAAAACAATATTTTTACATTTAAAACAGAAAATTTCGATCAAAATAATCCCTGTCTTCACCTTGTTGGTGCAGCTTCAAGTATGTATGAAATGCACACTACTTCTCAAATAAAGACAATTGTTTGAATTACAGATACACGTGTAAAAATTCATCTCTTCTACGGTATTAGCATGTGGTATGCGATCTCCAGCAGAAGTCTTCAAAATGGCGGACGTATGTACTCCACAGATATATATACATACAATATATTATATCTATGATGTACTCTCCTATTATAGAGCCTATTATCACCAGAACTCAGACTAATATCGTTGATTGAAAGAGTTGAGACTCTTTCAATCAACGCTAATATTTAATAATTTAATCTGAGCACCAGAACCATACTAGACAGTCACAGACCCAAGGCAGTCTTGACATGGCAAAATTTTATTAATCAGTGATTCTATGAAAATGTGTCATTATTCTCTGCTTAAAATCTGCTCGGAATGACATCAATCATATAAATAACAAATAATTAATAACACAACTGTGTTGAGTGATATATTTTATTTGGTGCTGCTGCTGCTATAACTTTAAATAATGAAAATTGTTGCATTTTGTGTTTTACTTTTAATTCATGGAACTTTTAGTGCAACTAATGGCCATAAGAAATATAGCAAAGAAGCTAATTCTGCATCAGAAGATCTGGATTTTAGACCTGTGTACTTGAATCATTTGGACAGACCTTTTAGAATGTCTAAACTTAACATGTTATGGTCTAAGGCAGTAATGGTAAGGGTGACTTAGCAGTAAAAGAATGTTTGGAAAATGTAATTTTGCCGATACTAACAATCTTTTTTGTATAATTACAAACTTAATTGAAAGACAAAAAATATATATAAGCGTTTATTTTGAGGACTATTCCGAACAAAAAGAGTTCTATGATGTGAGAAAAATATCTGAGTGAATTTCTGGAACTAAATAGGACAAAATTAACATTGAATCTGAAGGCCTACCCCACTAATCTCCAAAAAAATGTTTAATGGCTTCAAGACTACTTTTCTTTGTTCTAGAGAGAATTAGGTCACACAATTCTACATAAAAACTGTTCTCATTTGCTGTGCTACAAAGTATAGCAGATTTGCAAATATTTATAGACTTCTATGCACAAGTATCTAACATAAAATTGAAAAATTTACATTTACACTATTTCTTTTATATATTTGTTATTTCAGACCTACATTATAATGTGTCTGAATCAATCAAAAAAAATTATTTATCTTGAAATGACATACCTAATATAGATAAATGTCCTAATTAAATTCTGATTCTATATTATATTATATATTAATTGTAATGTATGCCCATTTTTCAGCGTTTATCTGAAACTAAGCTTAAATCTTTATTTGGAGAACTGAAGTTACATGATAAAGAAGAAATTACTTGGAAGCATCTAAGAGCTGAAGGTAAAGATAAAGATGGCCTCAAAGAAGCAGAATTAAGAAATAAATTGAAAATAATAATGACTAACTACAATTTAATTGATCAAATTGAAGATGTTGATAATCCTGAGAAACACAAGAGACATAAAGCATTGAATGAAGCTTCTGATAAGTTCATTAACAAGAGTATTTTCAAAGATAAAAAGTTGAATAAGTTATGGGAAAAAGCAGAAATCGCTGGTTTTACTTCAGATGAGTTAGGTGCTTTGAAGGAAGAATTTGATCATCATCAAGATAAAATTGATCAGTACTATTCTTTGCTACATGATGTAAAAAATGCAACTGAACGGGAAAGTGATGATAGTAAGTTTGTGTTGGTTTTGTATTTTTAATAATTTATAGTTTCATCTGCTTTGAGAATATTTAAGAGATCAAATTATTCATTCAAATATATTCTGGTCCCTCCTAGCTTGGGAGGTATAGCTACTTGATTCCTCCAACTTTGATCTTTAATACTTTGGTTGGTTTGATTTTTGACATATTTGACCTCATTCTGAATTTTTATACATGCTTGATTATTGTATTTTTTTTAAGATTCGGTAGATGAAAAGCTTGATAGATACAATATGATTGAAGTGGAAGAAGAAACAGTACCAAATAAAGATTATTTAGATAAAGTAAATCTTCTAAGAGAGCACCACAGAAGCATAAAAGATGGTTATGATCATTTGTTTGTATTGGCTGCTAAAGGCCCGGCCAGCAAAGAATTTGTTGAACCCAAAGTTCAAGGATTATGGAGAATGGCATTAGAAGCAAAATTCAGTCCAGATGAACTGGAGTCTTTGAGGGTTGAATTATTACATTATGAAAATAGGTTACTTAAATTGAGACATATTCAAGCTGAAGCAGCTATTAATGAAGACAAATATCATAAGAAACTGGCCATTTCAGGTAGTAAGTCAAATGGCCATTTATTAATGGAGGAGAATATCAAAAAACACTCAAGAAAAGTTGAAAAACTTCACTTGGATTTGGAAACTCGCATAATGCAGAAGCATATCGAATTATGAGAATATCAGCCATGACTATTATTTTTAAGATTAAACCAAATATATTTATATTAATTGTGATAAAACTTTCAAACTTTTATTGTTCCTTTGTTTAGTATTCAATGATTAACCAGAATTACAGTGGTAATTTTTGTAACAAAAAAAGGTATGGTTTTATTTATTATTTAACTCAATGCATTGTTGATTCATATAGTTAAAAGTTGTGTTTAAGAATTATATCTTAAATATGTTACTTAATTCAGTTTGGAGTAATTCCGGAACTCCGATGTATTATCATCGTTGAAGTTAATTTGGTTTTCATTTTTGATGTTTGACCATCTCACCTATCAAATAAAACGTAGTGAATAACGAATGAATTGTTGAAGAAGTACAGTCTATAAAATAAGGCGGTAAGTTTTTGAACTAGTTAATTATAGCTGCTACTGTTGGGGTTTGTTCTAAAAGATTTTCCTTAATGTGTTATTTAGTAAAATTACCAAAAAGAAGGGTATCAATTTGAAGTTAGGAATCAGAAAGATGTAAAGGGTTTTCCTTGTTAGATGATGCAAGACGCCCGTAATAATAGTAGGTGTTTTAATATAAGGTATGTAAAAGAACGGGATAATGTAAATTCTTTAAACGAGTAACTTCCTTTGGTGCACTAAGCAGCCGGAGGAAGATACTAATAAGTAATTGGGAAATAGAAAAAGTGTCGAATAACAGTTCAAAAGTAATAATAATAATATTTCTGATGAGTTAGCGGCATTTTGTAGATACGGCAGCGGTAGTTTCCGAAGTGCGAAATAGATATGGTTCTAATTTTAAAAGCTAAATTACCAGAGAACCAAGTTTTGATTGAACCAACGTATAAATTAGGGACATGGGTGATGTTTGCTAAGAACTAACAATTCCAAGGGAGTGATAGTAAGGGTTATTAATGTGACATGTGACCTTAAAATAGATGAAGGAATAGTTAGATTACGGATATCGAAATACAGAATGTAATGGTGGAATTAATGAAAATAGTACGGGTTGTAAACAAATATTGGGAATTAATACTATTATGGAAAGTAAAATGAAATTTAAAGATTTTGATACGGATCATTCAGCGCCGAAGGTTAAACACAATTTACAGGATTTTCGGATTCCATATAAAATGTATTTTGTACAGAAAGAATTATTATCAAGTGGCAAGCATAGGTAAGAGAAAATCATTCATGGTCATTGAGAGTAGTATAAAACGCCATTCGAGTTGTGTAACAGTGGCCCTACTTTTCAAAGAATTATGAATATGACCATGACAGGGCTCAAATAGCTAATGTGCGTGGTATATCTAAATGATATTATATATTATTACTCGGGGGATATACAAGATCACTTTGAAAAATTGAAACACATTTTCGACAGGTTGTTAGCTGCGCATATAAAGTTGAAACCGAGTAAATGTAAATTTTTGGTAAAAGAGGTAATGTTCTTGGGGCATGCAATACCTAAGTAAAGAACGTCTGAAACCAGATCTGGAGAAAATCGAGTGTATAAAGAAATTTCCCGTACCATGCACAGTTAAGCAACTACGAGGATTTTTAGGACTAGTAGGTTGGTATTATGGAACGCTTTATTAAAAATTTTCGAAATAGCAAACCCATCAATAAATTTAACTGTGTGGTAAAACAAGCTGAAGAATTATCTTACATCCGAGAGTGTATTGATTTATATCAAAACTTTCCTGAGTCATTCATTTTATCTACTTATGCCTGTAAGACGTGAATATCAGCTATTTTTAGTCAGAACCGAGCTGAGTTTGACAAGCTCATCGCGTATGCCAGTAAGAAATTAAATACAGCGGAAATGGACTAATGTTGTTGGAAGGATTAGCAGTTGAGTTTGGTGTTAAATATTATCGTAATTTGTATTCCAAGCGTTTTCGGTTGGTCACTGACCACCGTCCCTTGAAGTGTATATTCTGTCACTTAAAGATCCAAATTCGCGTTTAGCCCGCTGGGCATTAACTTTATCTGAATATGATTTTGAGGTAGTACATAGAGCAGGTAGGAAAATGGGTAATGTAGATGTGTTAAGTCGAATGTATAAGAAAGAAGCAATTAAGATAAATGAGGAATTTGTAAGTCATTTGAACGGACATAACTTTTCTATGAGGTTGGAATTTAAACAAAGAGACTCATTTACAGGACCATTAGTACATTGCGTGTAACAAGAATTTAAAATGAGTACCTAAAAGTATAGTATTTCGTAAACGATTTGGGCAATTGAAGGAACTAGAAGCACAAGATAAAGAGGTCGAAGAGGTAGCTGCCAGAACGAAACGTACATTACTTGATTACGAAAGGGAGATATTTGCAAAAATCTAGTTATCAGAGCCTATGTGACTGTTTATTGGAATTGAAACGATATTGTTTAACTAATAATGATTTCGAATTTGGCTATGCCAAAGATAGGATTTCGGAATAGACCAATTAAAATGGGAAATAGTATTAAACATTATTGAAGCTGTATTTCAAAATACGCTGATTCGAATTTGTATTTATGAATACGATAATACAGATAAGTTGTCACTTGTCATTTGTACCAGTATCGGAGTTCGATGCAATCAAAGAGGCGTAATTAAAAGATGAATTCTGTAAATCAATTAGAAGTAGATTTGGTGATGAGTTACTAGAAAATGATGTTGATGAGGTCTTTGAGAATAAGGAAGGGCTGCTTTATAGGATCCCAAAAGAAGGGCTAGATCAATTGATAATACCATTTCTAGGCTGAGGGGTACCGATGCGACTACTTGATCTAAGTTATTTATTGAAAAACATCAGACGACCCCATATCAACCTTAGTCTAATGTTATGCTTGAAAGGACTTGTCTAGTATTAAAAGATATCTTATCTCACAATATTTCACGCGGGCAAATGGATTGGCATGAATGAATTCCATAATATGTCATATAGGTTGCATTTACATAGATCTACCGGACTATAAATAGGAAACATTTACCTGAATTATTTTAGTGTTAGTGTTTACACAGTGTGAACTCTTTTATAGTTTATTCATCTATGGCGTTTGGTCCATTTTTCATAATGCACGTATTCGGTACGATTATGATTACAATTTCGCGTCAGAATTGGTAGTGTAACGAGGCAAACCCTTGTTACCAGATTCATTCATGGAATGACGTCAGGTCGCCTAAATTAACAAACTTTCGTAACGAAGCCTAAAATTTGATTTTTTATTTTGGGTCAGGCAGAAAATACGGGTATTACACTTAAACTTCGGTTAAATATTTATTATTTCAACAAAAATGTGTGGACTCCGAATGTTCATTGCGTGGTATTACACGGTAATGAATGTGTAGTGACTTTTCTAAACCTCCGTAATTCCGAATAAGTGTAATTATTTCAATAAATGAATCGCACATACCCGCTTCAAAATTTGCATTCATTCCGATTAACTTATGTTGTAAAAAACGGGGATCTAGGAAATTAACGCATCAAAGATTGAACAACCTTATGTGTAAAACTGCGTACAACCAAAAAAACTCGAATAAGATACCTTTCCCAGCAGTAGAGGAAATGGTGGAGCAATTGCGAAATTTATTGTTTCGTGAGGTGTAGAATTGTTAACTACACCTTTGCATTGCAATAAACATTTTAGAGAGGAGTCTATCTGAATTTTAAAAGAATAGCATTTAGTAGATATAAATTGTGTGCAGTCTCGTCTGTCCGCTATTGAGAGATAATTTCACCTATATTTTTGTGTCTTGGTGAAGTTCACAGTGTCCGCGTCTGTTTTATGGTGGGTCCGTTATTAAGCTTATCAACAAAACCCCATTGCGAAATTCTTTGTCCGCAATTTTGAGGTGTCCGAAATTCGGACACCTTAACCGATATATATTTAATAGGATCCACCCCTGTGAACGACGTTCACTTCACAGTTGTATTCAGCATTACCCAATAATTATTTTTTCGTTTTAGGAGGTACTAACGATACAAGATTTTTCCATAGTTTTATTTTAAATTTTTAGTTACCTACATCTCAACCTATGCATGCCCGATAATGCACTATTATTACAAGGCCTTTTACCTGTTAACTGTGAGCTAAGGGAAACTGCAAATTCTAGAGCTCATTTACGGCGTGAATACGATTGTTTAATTGTCGGGTCGTTTGGGAGAGATAATGGACATTTTTTTCATAACTTTTTTGTCTTTTGCAAATTTGTAATTTTGACATAACATTAAAAAAATTCAATGTTTCCTTAAACATTTGATCTTATCTGAAGTCGCTTTTATGTCGTTTTCGGAAAAAATAGGTTTGAAGTTTTCATGTGTCAATGCCTACGTTTCCATTGACCAAAAAATCTAATTATGGAAGATAGCTATGAAAAATGAATAAAATAACAATTGAATGATGAGAGCTTAATTTTTTGTGAAAAAATCGAATTTTGTTAGATTGCGAAATTTTGAAAGACAAAATAGGTAGGTATGAACATAAATGTCCATTATCCCTCCCAAACGAACTGATTATGACTACAATAAAAAAAATCATATTCACGCCATACAATTTGTCATATTCCACTAAAAAGGAAACCGTTTTGGAGATGGTATTTGAATTACTCCGATATTAGGGCGCCATCTACAAAGAGCTTAGCTCCCTTAACAAGAACTTTTTGGAAGTTGATTTGGCCGTATTTAGTTTGAAACTGTAAAGATTTAGGCTGAATGATGTGAATACGGTCCTTTCAAAAGTTATGTCGACCGATGGCGTGCCTGTGTCGTAAACATTTCGCCTCTTAGTTTGACTCCTGAATCCGGAGTTCTTCCTCTAGGCTAGTTTCAGGTCAACGCTATAGCGACACCCATTTCACTGGACAGTAATCATGCTGGTGACATGATGAATTAACTTTAACACAACAGAATTCCTACAACGAATCCAACCATATCATCGGGCGCCATCGGGTTTATATATAGGTACCAAATGTCAGCCTATTCCTATAACGATTTCTAACACGTGTCGGCCATATTGGGTTTCAAATGACACATAGCTTACTCTATTCTACGCTTTCACTTGATACTTATATCAAGGAAGTTGTGAAGAAAAATGTAATCCGCCACCTTGGAGAGTCCGCCATGTTGGGTTAAGAATTACTTCACATAGTTTATCGAATTGTACAACATTTGCGTTTGCAAAATACGAGAGCTTGAAACAAAAGTGGATTAGACCAATTCCTAGAAATTATTTCGTTTCCAATAAAAATTCATACGTATATTCTAATCATTTTCCCGACTGAAATTATTAGAGAAGACAAGATACTATTCTTCTGAATCGACTCTTCTATTTGTCAAAGAAGTTCCAATAAAACGTAAACATAGGAACTGAAGAAAGACGATTAACCCTTGAACTATGCGATTAGATTGATTTCCAAACCTGGCTCAAAGAACATGATATTTTGAATTATAATGATTATTTCAAAATTCAAAAACAAAAATTTTAGTGAATTATTTCATAAAATTTCCAAAAACAGCATTTGTTTTTATTTTTGATGAAAATATGAATGATGTTCCAAAGATTGTTTCCTGTTTTAGTATCAACAGCAATTTAAAGATATGACTGATCAAAAATGTTCCTTCCTCAAATAACCTTATTAGTTAGCAGTACCGAATGGCTTAAAATTGTTTTTCATATCATGAAATTTTATCCATTAGAACTGACCAAGTAACTCAAGGAAATGATACAGTTGAAAGTCATAACAGTTATGCTACATGTGAAATATATTGAAATATTCTTAGTTACTGCTTACAGAACCATCCTCCACAAGGATTCAAATGCAATAATACAGATAATTCTTAAGATTACTAATACCAATTAAACTAATGAAATAATACAATAAAATAAAGATCTAAATTCCTTCATTGTCAATATCACAGTGTTTGCTTGCTTTATCATACTTCTCTATCAATTTTGATGTAACAGTTCTAATTTGCTGAATGAACAAAGATTTTAATTTCTCATTTTGCTCATCTTTATCAGTCACAAGATTGGGCATTATGTTGTGGTACATTTCACGTAAATCTCCCTTGATATCCTTCACAAAGTTGTTTCTGGCCAAAAGCAAACTATTTGGAATTGGGTCAGATTTTGAAGAAAGCTGTTGAGGAATATCCAGTTTTTCTGTACATGGCTGATTTTTCAAATATTCCTCCATGATAGTTAAACCATCATCAAATTCTTGACTGAGATTTTTTAAAGTATCCATATTTGTACATATATTCTTTATTCCAGAATCAATTTTTTCTAGCTGTTGTTCATCTCTTTGTGAATTAGCACAGAAGGTCTCTATTTTATTGAAACTCCGAAGTTGGAATAACAATTCAGAATTGAATTTTAATATTTGAGTGAACTTATTTTGCAATGTGGCCATTTCACATTCGAGATAACTAGATTTTAATTCCAATGTGTTTATTCTTGTTTCAAGAATGTTGTCTTTATAAGAATCTTTGTTTTTTCCTTTCAAAACTTCATCTAGTTTTACCGATATCTGGGATATGTTTTGCATAATTTCTGAATGATTTGCATGATTTTGAGCTTGTATTGAATTGATAAAATCAGGTGGTGCCTGAACATAAGATCCACTACATGTTTTATTAGCTGTGTCAGATTGGTACGAGCTATTATCTGTTTGTCTATATTTACTATCAGTTTCATTTTCATTCTGAGTATCCAAAATTTGTTTAAAATTTTTACTCATTTCACCAGTGCTTGATGGCAATACTTGTGAGAAAGTGTTCTTTGAACTGTCAGTAACTGTTTTTAGAGAGTCATTATTTATTTTGTTGTTTTCAATTTTTATATTGAATGGTATATTTCGTAGCACAGGAAGACCATACTGAGTTACTCTTTGTAAGATGTCGGTTTGATTAGAGTTAGTCTCTTTCTCTTCATGTATGCTTGGAACATCTGTAGAACCAGAACCATTTTCTATAGTATTTAAATCTTCAGACTTTTGTAGTTGTGGCAAATCATCTATATATTTGTTAGTTATTAATTCACTGTCTTCTTTTTCAATACATTTTCCACCCAGTTTTACATATTGACTTACAAATTCATCGTAATCTTTATGTTCGTAAAATTTCATTGACCATAAAGTCGAATCTTCACACAGTAAGATACTGCTAGAATACTTTTTTAAAATAGCATATCTATCTTTCAAGTTCCTTCTAATCAAAATATTTTTTTTTGACTGATATACTAATATTTCATATGTATCTACAACAGACTTTATCAAGCCTGCTACATGCTTTCCAAGGTTGGTGTTGACACCATTGCATCTAAAATCGAAAATGTTCATAATTATTAACCTATTTAATCATACATGTTATATTCTCTCCCTCATCAATTAATCCACCGTCGTTTACAATAGTCACATACATTACTCAACTTAATTTGCAATGTCCATTATTTTATGAATTCCTCAAGCTATTTTGGGGTGTTTCTGATTTTGTCATATATTTTCTTAGTAATGAATGCAAATGAGGATTAGTTTAGGGGGATTGGAGATAATAATGATAAGATTTTATAATAGAATGATCATAAAACTCTAGATATTCTCAGATCTAAGATGTTAACTTGATACTGTTAATTTTTAATAAATACTCACTCTTGATGCAAGTCAACAAACTTATAAAATGTAGCTTTACTTTGTTGAATCTGCTGGGATGCAATAACATTCATTGTTTGTTCCTTAATCTTGGGTTCTGTTCTGGGTTGTTTTGGTGCAGTATATGTAAGACAGTTAGCATTTGCAGAAATGTCCGATTCAAATAAAGATGACAATTTTGTGCTAAAATAGATCGGAATTAATTTTACTTATGAAAACGTTACTCATGCGGTGCAGTATAAGTACGTACTTTACTGTTGGGCAAAAGTCATAATCATCAGAGCTATCAAACATTGTTAGAAACGAAGAGAGAATTCTATCTTTTGCGGATCAACACGATAATGCGGAATGCAAATATCTAACGAGGAATGCAAACATCTAACACTAAAGGAGTATCAAAGTTATTTGAAACCATCTACTTCTTATAAGAGCTCTACAAAATTCAAGTAAAATAAAGGTTAGGTGCAACTGACAGTGACAGATAATGTATAACAAAAACAAATCAGGATATTATGAATACAGAATAGCATGGCAGTTACCCATAGAAAATATCAAATAGTTATAGGCGGAGTCTGATTACGGCACTAACCTAGGCACTATAATATTACTAGAACTCTAAAATTATATAGGTATTCTCGTCCGCCGTCTCCTAACCGATGACGGAAATCGTCTGTTTCTTCTCTTGTTTCAAATGTGAATATTCTAAACGCGCTGCAGCAGCCGCTGTCTATGTTACAATTTTTTTTTATTGCAGGATTTTCATTATGTCGAAAAAGGAGCAGGAAAAAATAGCCAACGTGGATCAGCCAGAAACAAGTGCAAAGGTTTTGCAACAACGATTCCTACTACATATTATATGATGTACGTGAATAAGTTCTAAACATTTAAATTTTTTGCTTCTTTATTCGAATCAATACAAAATTTTTATTTAGAAACTTTTAAAAATTGTATGGTTCAAGAATTACACAAATAAAATTGTCAAGGGAATAAAAAGTAAAAATATAAATTAATATTATATAGAATAAAAACGGTTATTAGTGACTTGAAATGTTTCCGCATATTCTTCGTATCAAATACAGCATATTGTAAAGTCAGAATTATTATAAACATAAAGGAAAAAAATTTACTCCGCGTGTATCTATAATATAGCCGCTGTTAGTTATACCATTGATTAACATACACTAGATTGATACCGCCTGTGTTAGGAAGCGAAAAGCTTTGAAGAAGAATTGTATAATGTGTGAACTGCATTACAGGAGCTAAAACTGTTGATATTAATTAGAATATTCCAGGGTAACAAACCTCCCTCACAAATATGTATTACGAAGTTAAAAATAACAATACAGTTCGTAGAGAGATGGTTTTGGTTTGTCACTTTGAAAGATACACGATTTGTTATCCTAGGCCGACATGTGCGTAGAACGGTAAAATATTTACAAACGTTCAAGGCGGTAAAT
The DNA here is from genome assembly GCA_958510875.1 of Endomychus coccineus. Lineage (NCBI taxonomy): Eukaryota > Metazoa > Arthropoda > Insecta > Coleoptera > Endomychidae > Endomychus > Endomychus coccineus. Next base: position 132,393,059 of record OY294067.1, read on the forward strand.
GCAGAGAAAAGGGAATACTTCACATGTAATTTCACCTTTGAGACATTGAAACTATTGGGATGCATGCGCACAATACTTTCATTATGTGGTAATATCCAATTCAATATTCTTTTATTATTAGATAATAACTCAAAACTCAAAATATTAATGCAATTTAATATTAATCGATAGTGATCTAGAACGTCGAAAATCGATATTTAGAACCAAAGTAGGTATACCTGTCAGTTGTACCTCAATTAAGTCATTTAATAAGTTACGAGTTGTTTTTATATTTTAATATTTATTCGTAATTATTGGAAACGGATATATAATATATCATTTTCAGTTATAATTAATCCCTCTATTTCCAAATATTATATCGTCAACAATATGCAAATCGAATAATATCGAAAACAAGATTTGAACCTTACATTATTTATATAATTTTTTTCGGAGGTGGTGAAATTTTGAATAAGACGCATATTTTTATATTTTATCGAAATACAAAGTACCCTCATTCTAAATAGATTTCTTTGCAGTAATTTAATTAATGTTGAACCGGGAAATTCAAAACTATATAGGCAATAAGATTATAAAAATGTATGGATACCTATGCTTTCTTTTTAAATTGATAAATCAAAATAGATAATTCTTTTATAATGGTATAGGCCAAGGAATTATTGAAAATTAAAATCTATTTGAAAATAATTTAATTGCAAAGTATACAAAATCGCTAATTCCTGAAAGTTATTGAATGGTTCATTAGATACTCCCTTTCTTCTAAATCAAAATATAATACTGATCACAGTTTTATTATGTTACAGGGGTTATTAATAAAACACACAGATAACTTTGTTTTCTTATATTAATACTGTAAGAAGGTGATTGATATTAATTTTCAATAAATTGACAAATTTTTAAATGAAATAAAATATTTATAGTAGTCATTTGTTTGTTCTACTTTGTTACTTCTAGTTCATGTTCTCAAAAAATCGGAGAAGTTTCAGTGGATTTGGAACTTCCGAGTTGTAAAACATATTATCTTGTGAAAAGTTCTCATGGTACATCCACCCATTATGCTTTTATGTGATGGCAAAATATGTTGCATGGATAACACATTTGAAATATGCATTTGAATATTTTTTGCTGTATTTTAGTTATAAATAATTGTTTCTAATCTCTTATAATCATTTTCAATAGAATTGATTTATCATTGAATCGATTTTAAAATCAAGTATTTACATCCGAACACACCACGGGGAGGCATACAGCTGCCTTTGAAATGTCTTATAAAGAAATAATAACAATTTTTTTGTATTTTTAGGATGAGAAAAGTTAATGTTTAAAGAAATGGTTGTTATTTCATGACATGGAAAATACCAAGACTGTGTTCGTTATATCTTTAGTGCGATATTCGTTCACAGTGTCATTCAATAATGTAGGTATATTAATTAATGGCAGTGTGAACCCTATGAGCCATTTTTGTTTGCAATCAGCAAACATACTGAAATAGAGATGAACAACAGGCGCACCCACGAATATTTTTAAACAGGCTCAAAATTTACGAAAGTTGGTGGGTAGGTTCGAAGCAAGAAGGTTTCTGGTTACTTTCAAGGTGTGCCTATTACTTCCTGCCCTTTAGAGACAAAATCGTGCCCACCGCAAAAAAAAACGGTCAAAAAGGGCAAAATCTGAAAACAACAATTATATTTTCGTATTTTTTGAATCAGAATGTACCTTTTTTTACCCCTGTCATTTTTTTTAGAAAAATTCACCCTTTTCGCGTAATATTGTTTTGAAAATAGACCATCAAAACCCAAATCGGTCAATAATGAAATAACTGCAAATTTTATAATTGGAAATTGCTTATTGTGAAAACAAGAATATTTTTTTTGTATCATAACTTCTACCCCGACCGATAATTCCTGAGTTATTCTGAAAAAATGAGAAAAAACTGTTTTTGGCTATCAGTTATGAATTTCAGAATTCAAAATGTTGGCCCCGAAATGGAACCTTTTTCCATATTGACCCCATACGAAAATGACCAGTCATTTGAATAATTTTAAAATGGTATAAGATATCATCATTTTTGGCAAAAAATTAGACTTTTTTATTTCCGGAATTTTTCGAAAAAATGAATACCTCCGAAGCTATACGCATCTGAAAATTGTTTTTGTAGTTGCTATAGTTGTATATGACCGAAAATCCAAGATACAAGTGCAACAAAAGTTTTCAATGACTTTTTTAAATTATTATTATTTGTCAAATAATTTTCCATGAAAATATAAAAATGTTGATCAAGAATAAGTATTTTATAAAAAAATGTAGATGAAATGAGAAAAACCTTTCAAATTATGTTTCTTGAATTCTCGCGCGTATACAGCAATTATAAAAACAATTTTTAAATGCGTATAACTTCGAAGATACTGATTCTTTCGAAAAATTTCATAGATGAAAAAAGTCATATGTTGAGCCAAGCTATATACCATTTTGAATTTTGAAGTTTTTTCGACGGATTCATATATTCAGTCACTGAAACACGATAAGTTGTAAATTTCCCGAGAATTTTCCTAATAATCGGATGGATAGAACGCGATGTATCGTCATTTTTCGCATTTCAATTGCCCTGGCTGCTGCCCAATTTCAAATTTCTACAAAAACATCATTGCTATCTCGGTAACTATGCGTTTTTGAGAAAATTATCAGGAATACAAAAAGGTTTTTTGGAGCAACACGGGAAATGTCGGTCGAGGGAGAAATATACATTTTTTTTTAGAATAGACAACTTCCAATTATAAAGTTTGCAATTATTCCATTACTTGCCGATTTGGGTTTTGAGGGGCCGTTTTTCAAATAAATGACAATCATGAAAAAGGTGCGTTAGGACCCAAAAAACACAAAAATACCATTTTTTCATAATTTTTACCATTTATAGACCTTTTTTTGCGGCGGGCACGTTTTTGTCCCTAAAAGTGCAGGAAGTTAAAAGCACACCTTCAAACAAACCACAAATAATCTGGAACATGCCCTGAACCTACACAACAAGTTTCGTAAATTTTGAACCTGTCTCAAAATATTCGTAGGCAAGAACCTTTATTTACTGGACTAATTGTTTGGATGAAAAAATTGATTTAAGCGTATGTAACTGCGAGCCTACAATTGTAATGAGTTAATGACTTGAAATGAATATATCTGGTTATTTTATGTAAGTTTTAAAAAATACTTTTGAATAATAAAACCATATTGAGGGAAATTTCAATTAATTGATAGCGTCGAAATAAAAGATGTTTTTCTTTAAAGTGTGACTATGCGGTCTCAATAATTTTACAGTAGAAATACGAACTACAGCTCAACTTTATGAATAATGTTTTTAATATTATTTAATATCGAGAATTTTGCTTCATGTTTATCAGAAAATATATCTTCCTTTCCGTATCTATATAATTTACATACTAATAATTAATTGATCTAATAATGTTTCGAAGTGATTCTCACAAGAAAGTGGAACTGTAAAATTTTGAAGAGTTCTTTTAATTTTCTCTTTTAAAACTAATCGAATATTTTTGATGTGGCATTTCTCAGATACAAATGAGTATAAAATATGTTACACTTTTTCAACGAATCGGGTTAAAGAAGGATTCGGGCAGTTTTGTCGGTACATTGGTCGCGCTAGAATTGTAGCTTCTGAATTGAATTAAAATCAAGTTTTTATTATTTAAATCCCCTTCACTCGAGCACAAAATTGTTTAACAATGCACGCATTTGTGTTTATTCAAAATGAAATTGATTAAATAACCAGCAAAGTATTGATTTGAATAATTTTCCAACGAATCTTCAGGGCATAAGCATAGCGCATCTCTAAATATGGACGAATCAGAATCTGATTCATCATCAATTCATCAACATTATTAATATCAATAGATTCGTTATCTATTTCCAAGTTATTAATGCTACCTTGCAACTGATTGTGGTCTTCAACAGTAGTTAGTCTTTCTACTAATAACTCGTATTCATCTGCTTCGCAATTAGCATTAATAGACGGTTTCATTAAATATGAAACCGTGTTCATTCTAACTGTCGATTTTGCTGTAGAAATAGGATGCTGTAGAAATAGGATAGTACACCCTTTGCCTAAATATCGAAAATAAATTTTCTACAAAATCTTGATTCAATCTGTTGGTTAATAGAAACGGATAATTTTGATTTTCATAGATAGCCAATATTGAATTTATAGACCAAACCATTCCGTCCAAGCACGGAGGTCTTAATAAACCTTTCTGACTTTCTGTATTTTAGTAAATACTTCCTTTGCTTGCTGTAATGTTTGTAAAACAATAGGCCTATCATTTGATAGGGCACAATTATATGGGTTACTAGTACATAAAGTTCTACTATTTAATGAGTCGAAAAGATTATTTAAGTATTCTACAAAATCTGCAGTATCAGAGGCAGTTTTAGTATTTAATTCACCAGACCTTACACATGACCTTATTGACGCTGCAACTTTCGCACTAAATATTTGCAAAGCTAACTTGCAGGACATTTGGCACTACACATTCGATAGTGTATAAATAATGACCATTGATCAATCAATGTAATGACTCAGAAAAACTATTCCTACACATTCCTTAATCTTCTTCTGTGCCACTAAATCTACAAATTGACTTTGCAGTTGTACGGAGTAATTATTATCACCATCAACTACTAGCGTACAACTAACTATGGATCGACCAAAAGAAAGTCTTCACAGGAAAAAACTTCACATAGGAAAAGTCAAAATTTATGAATTTGATTGAAATTTGAAAATGCAGACAAATTATACGAGATTTAAAGCAGTTAGTTTCTAAAATTGAATAATTTAATTTTGGAAATGGCTATTCTCAGTTAAAACAAATAGCTTCATCACTGGATTTGACAAGCCTAAGAAAAAATCTATACCAAATGACGCACACGATGTTCTTCGAATATGATAGGTTGCACCCTCATGTAGTCAAAATATGAAGCAAACGCATTTCAAAACGTTCAGGAAAGTATAATAGTATAAAGTAAATTATAATATAATATTACATGCCAGAGTCGGAACTCGTATATTATCACGAAATGAAATTAAAATTTTGGAATTACCTTATTGAATTACGTTGGTAATGGGCACGACACGGGTTAATTAAAAAACGAGATTAAAAGTTAGTGGAAACATGGATTAGAATACAATCAAGGGTGGAAACAAAAAAATATTCCAAATTGATTTAGTATTAGTTAACATTCCCTACTTCTTTCTACATACTCGGAATATATTCTACATTCGAAAATGCACCTATCTAAAACAAATATAATTTGCGATAATTGTTAATCGAAACGGTTCTTTGTTATGTAAGATTCCCTTATAACAGTCATTTATAAAAGGTGATTTGCGAGAAGTGTTTGTCAAAAGCTTATGACTTTCCGAGCTGTATTGATATCTGAAAATTTAAACCATCTCATACAGAAACATGAACTATCTAATGGGAATATTTTGAATCATGTTGCATTTCCGGTGATACCAGAAGTGACTACTAACTTTCTTATTTTAAATAGAATGCTATATCACATTTATATTACACATTTTGGATTGTACGTATAATTTTAGGCTGATTCCCATGAGTTATCCCTAAATTTAACCATACCTGAGATAACTTGATTTTTGTGTGAAAATTTGGTTTTGCACTGCCACATAAAAAATTTAATTTACTCATTTTTAAAATCTCAGTGAAGTAAAGAACTTACTTTTAATGTATAAACGGTCAAATTATTCTTAAGATCTTCAAAATTCAGTGACATTTTTGTCAGTTTTCAATCTGTAAAATTTCTTTCAAATGTAGAACGCCTGTATATTTTACTTTTTCTGATGTAGGACTGAATTCTGAGTTATGTACAAAAGCTTCCTATTACACTTATCTGCATTAGTTTGTCAATTATTTGAAGTTTCACATAAAATTTCTTAGATTCATCGAAATTCCAATAAAACGTTGCAATAATAGATTATTGGTCAAGTCATTACAACTGGTATAATATTGAATGTATTAAATGAAACGATAATAGAGAAAAATAATCCATATTTAAGTGAATATATTATGAATTTATTATTTATGGTGAATAGAAGAAAATTACCGACAGAACACGTCGAATATTTACTGAACGATATGATATTTGATGTCAATGAACAAATCAGAGTTTAAAGCAATAGTGAGTTAATAATTAAAATTAACGTTAATACTTAAGTAAACATTAAACTTTTTCAAGTAAATATTTAAAGTATTATCTAAAGTTCTAGATGTCCACTGTTTTGATTTAGAAACTTCAAAATTTTAGTCCTGTATCAGAAAATTTAAGAATATAGAGAGTTCTATTTGAAAAAATGGTATCTAGAGGTTTGAAATTGGGCAAAAATGTCGGAGTCTTTTGAACATTCTGTTAATAACTGGATAACCGTTTATACTTGAAAGATAAGAGAAAGGTATATACTTTTGATTTAAAAAAGATGAAATCTGAGAATAAAAAATTGAAGAGTGCAAAACCTAATTTTTACACAAAAATCAAGTACATATCTCAGGAATAGTTTGTAGGTATTTGGGCAACTGATGAAAGTGAACCTAAAATTACACGTACAATGAGAATTTGTAACAAAAATTATAGCGTTCTATTTAAAATAAGAAAATTAGTAGTCACTTCCGGTATAACCGGAAGAGCAACATGATTCAAAATATTTTGGTTACATGTTCCTTTATCCTCCTCCTTTATGAGGTGATCTGGATTTGTTCGGAAGTCATAAACTTTTAACGAACACTTCTCACCCTGCATAATATGTTATTCCGAATATAATTACATGATGATGATAATGGTACCTATTTACCTGAATGTAATATCCATTTCCGGGCTAACATTTGCTCCTTTGGAAAACGATACATTTTCAAACCAGGGACTAATCTGGTATATTTCCCACAATAAATGTATTGACATTTATTTCCTTTCGTTTTTGTGTAATTTTTATTTTTCGAATTCATTAACGAATTCATGTTTAATAACACAATCAATTAAAAATCGATGATAACACTAACTGAATAAACCAAACTACACACTATAAAATCGCTAATTAAATAAACCAAACTACAAACTATAAAATCACTTATAAATAACTTTCAAACAATATTTAACACTAATAACAGTTATTGGTTTATAACAAACTTATAAGCCACTTACATACAATAAATTATCGAACTTATAATAGCACTTTTATGAAAATTCGGATGCAAATGTACAATGGAAATAAGTGATTGATTCCTCACACCATTATTAAATTTTCACTTTAAAATTAGTTTAATTGTCTAGCGGCAGACGGACACTTGGAACGAAGCGTCTTCTACCGTTAGGCGCCGATTTTATGAACTACGTTATAGTAATGGAAACTATTCAAATTCCAAGTAGAAGCCAAAGAGTTCTATATGAACTCTTTGGTAGAAGCACCCTGTAAATTTTCTCAATTTCAAGTAGCGCTCCTAGTGGGCTCCCCTATAATGAAATGAGAGCTCCCTATCTAGCGTTATCGTAGACCCATCTTATGTATATTAATCAATGGTTATACCCAAAAAAATTTAATGATAAGGGGGTAGACAAAATACTTCGTTTGCCATATTTTTCAGGTAACATAATTATCTCCTACGTATGCTTGCTGCTTATGCATTTTTACCAATATCAACAACAGTTATTTAAAGGTGTTATCATAATGTAGGTATACTATTCCTACTCAACCTTTATTGTATATCACATATCTTGGAGGTGCTTGCTGGCAGTTTATTCAATATACACAACGATGGTGGTAATTCTTTTAAACTCACTAAAAGTTGAAATGTAAACCAATTTAGGAAGACACATTACACCATGATGATGGACATCCTTTGTTTTTGAAGAAAATATTAGTTCTGCACTAAGAATAAAACCTGTTGTACAACCAGCATGAAGTACTCATTGTTTTACAAACGTTCATCGTTTTCACAGTTTTAGTGTTAGAATCTTGTAAGGAATGACCGACAGCACCATCTTCGAAGATCCATGTCCCGTCGAGATGAATAAATATCCGTATTCACGTAGAACGTAGAATTGCAGTCCTGGGAAGAATTGTACAATTTTTATAAGAAACTCTGTAATGTGTTGCCAATGTGAGAATGCAATATACCAGGTTCGACGAAGATAGCGCGATACTTACTCCGGGAAATTGTTCAAATGAATTGATTGCAAAAGTAAAATAAGTATAAGGCTATATCATCCTTATTGTAAAAATACAATATAGGTGTTTTCAATACTAAAAAAATCACGTCACTATGCATTAGTCGATGACATGGTTCATCGCTGAAGTAGTAGTAAACCAATTCTTTCTGGATCATCGATTGATTTCCTTATTTTGATGATGAACCAAAAATACTATTGATCTTCGTAGTGCTTAAACTCTTTCAATCAACGGTAGTGCTTGAAAAGGAAGAGGACCTCTCTTTCACTTGAAATACATTCTTTTTGGAGCTACCTAAAATATGATACCAACAGTTTAATACAGAAAGAAAATCTTCATGATGTTTATTAAGACATTCAATGAGTGGGGCCACATTAATTACATTGTTATGGCAAATAATTTTGCCTAGGAATACATTACACCCCTCTCAAAACTCCTAAGGGGTACGCTGGTATAGTTGAAAAACCGGTTGTTCGTATGCAATTGACGTGACTCAAACATTGCCTACAATTAAGTGACCTGTAACAAGATACACTATATGTTCTAGAAGAAGAAGAAAACTCTCTTAAAATTCGATAGATGATACAACTGATACGCATACCTATATTGTATGAAAAACATTCTATATGTTTGTATTTGCAAATCACGTGACTCACAGTTTGCCTGTGGTTTAGTAACATTTAGCTGTAAGAAGAAGATTCTAGTTCTCAAAGAAGAAAACTTATCAATTATCTCCAAAACGACTAACTTAATTCTGAATTTTGTACTGAAGTTGCATGTAATAACATGTGTAAAATTCTTCTCCCTATAAATTATATTGCCAATAGTTAATATTTAAAACTAAATATCAAAAGTTGTATCGTTAAATGCAGCAAGTTTTGCTTTATAATGGTAGGCCAGACTTAACTAAAGGAAATTGATTGAATACATTGTAAAATCTTGGCTTCTGAATGAATTCCGCGTCACAGTAGCACGACTTGAAGCCGACGTTTCGCCAACCATTACAGTTGGCATCTTCAGGACAGGCTTAAGGCTTGAACTGAAACTGATTATACTAGTTTCCCTAGCCATATTTATTGTAGGAAAAAATCCTTCACGCTACACAGTTCACTGCCTTCATTCCGGTGGTTAACTCCGTTCTGGTACCCGACCCTTCCGTTGTGTGATCATGTGCAAAGTGGAATTTTCGAGGATGAGTTTCCAAATGTTTGTATGTATGTATTACCTTCCTTACTTTTCCTACAATAAATACGGCTACAGAAACCAGTAGAATCACTTTCAGTTCAAGCCTCAAGCCTGCCCTAAAGATGCCACCTGTAATGGTCGGCGAAACGTCGGCATCAAGTCGTGCTATTGTGACGCGGAATCCATCCGGAAGCCAAGATTTTTCAAGATTAGCTGTCCGCGGAAGTATACTATTCAAGATATACATTGTAAAACAATTAAAAACATTAAAAATAACAAGTAGGTCCCAAATACCAAGTTATACATATAACATGAAGTGTGTCGCAGTCGACTGATAAATGCTAATAAAAATCGTCAATAGTAAATTTCACGTCCAAATACTCACTTAGCGTGTATTAGGCTTCCCGTCTTAGGAATCGACACAGTTTTTAACTGTGTGGTCTGCAGATTTTAATTTTTGTTGGTAATTTGTTATATATCTTAGAGATCATGAAATTGACGTTTTTTTGTAATTATGCAATCTTTATTCCTAGTGGGATAAGTATGAATCTCTTTATTCTTGGTAAATAATGGTTGATTAGTTTTTACAAATATTACCTCTCCATATATATAGAGGCTATATAATGTGAGAATGTAATATTGCACAAATAGTGTTTTACAGCTGTCTGTTTTAATCAGCATGAACATATTTCTTAGGCATCTCTTTTTTAACTTGAATATTCTGTCGGCCTCTGTAGAGTTGCCCTAGAATATAACACCGTATCTCAATCAAGAGTGTATATGAGCATGATAAGCTACTAGAGCGCTCTCAGTGCTGCTAAAATTTTTAATTGTTTGCAGCGCAAAACAATATGACGACATACTTTTTGCGAAACGATCTGTGTGATGTGACCACATACATTCTAAGGAAGTACTTCGTGACGTTTTGATCATATTTTGTGACCGCCTTTCTTGGTAAAAGATAGTTTTTATAATTGCACAGACAAGTAGAAAGGGGTCACCACCGGGATGAGTGATCCAGGGTCGTATATTTCCCGTTGAATGAAATGTGACAGATATGAATTGATAGATTCCTCACCAGTAAAACACAGATGTTTGTTTATATACAGTTTATTGAATGAAAGGATGAATTCTCGAAAATATATATACAAAAGAAAGTAAATGCTTACAACTATTCTTTTTACAGGAATAACAATTTCATGAACATCACATTAATTAATGAAATCAAATATTTGATCGGGTCGGAGTAGTTTATAACAAGTAGACAATCGGAATTTCTAGAATCTAATTTAAATCAGGATTTCTATTCGCGTGATATACTTGTTTACTTCGGACAGATGATATTAGAGGAAAAAGCGGAGGCGCCAAGTAGTGTACGTTTGGAACGTTGACCCCTAGTAAGAAATCAGCCGAAATACGTTAATAGTTCTTCAGTATCGATCGCGTCGTCGACACAAGTGGTAGGTTGATTTCGAATCGTGGTAATTTACGTGTTCGCTGCTAATATTTGAGTTCTGGACGCATCAGGTCTTTTCCCCAACACAAATAACAAATTATTGGGTTTACGGGATGTCTATTTGATCGGCGGGATGTCAGGTCGTTTCTCCAACACAAATAATGAATTATTCGTTTTACGAGATGTCTATTTGATCGGCGGGATGTCAGGTCGTTTCTCCAACACAAATAATGAATTATTCGGTTTACGAGATGTCTATTAAATCGAAGGAATTTAAGTTTCCCCAACACAAATAATGAATTATTCGGTTTACGGGAAGTATATTTAATCGGTGGAATGTCAGGTCGTTTCTCCAACACAAATAATGAATTATTCGTTTTACGAGATGTCTATTTAATCGGCGGGATGTCAGGTCGTTTCTCCAACACAAATAATGAATTATTCGGTTCACGAGATGTCTATTAAATCGAAAGGATGTCAAGTCGTTTCCTCAACACAAATAATGAATTATTCGGTTTACGGGAGGTATATTTAATCGGAGGAATGTCAGGTCGTTTCCCCAACACAAATAATAAATTATTCGGTTTACGGGAGGTATATTTAATCGGAGGGATGTCAGGTCGTTTCTCCAACACAAGTAATGAATTATTCGGTTTACGAGATGTCTATTAAATCGAAGGGATGTTAGGTCGTTTCCCCAACACAAATAATAAATTATTCGGTTTACGGGATGTCAGCTGAAACTGGAGTTAATTGTAGAATATTTACCTTCGGACTTTGTCAAAGTAGCGGAGCAGATCCTGTGGACGAAGTTTATAATAAGAAAAATAAAAATAAATTCTCGGAAAACTAACAGCGTTGAAAAACAAAAATAAATTCTCGGAAAATTAACAGCGTTGAAAAATAAAAATAAATTCTCGGAAAATGAACAGCGTTGAATTAATTTATACAGTCGGTAATAATATCGGAATCGGAGTAGCTTAGCAGTCAGACGGTTGATTCTGCAATCCCTTTCGTGAGAAATCCGTTCTCCTTTTATACTGCTTTTGTGCCAAAAGAAATAAAACGTCAGAGGTGGCCTGAGATTCTGGCAGCCGGCGGTAATTTGAATACGAATTTCCTTATCTACTATTAGCTTCAACTCTTTCTACATAGGATGTACAAAACTTTGATGCGTTAGAATCTCAGGCTCGTCGGTGTTATTTCTTTTTAACCAGAGGAGTAAATTAATTTTTAAGGAACGAGGGCACTTCGTTACAATTTGTATCATTATTAAGTGCCATTTTTCACTGTTTGTATGATAATTAAAGTAAATTGCATTCGTTTTCTCTAAATTCAACTTTAGCGGATCTAGCGTTTGAAACAATTTCACTTCTAGGTCTATCATGGTCGCTTCAGACAATACCGCTGCAATATAATCTGCATACTGCTTATTGAGTCATTTACTAAATCAGGCACTTCATTTGTGTAAATTATATGTAAAACAGGTTCAAGGATTGAGCCTCGTGGAACTCTCCTTTCAATTGATAATAAATCGAATTTGAATTTTTCGCCGTTGCAGCTCTGTTCTATCACCCAAGTATGACTTTAATAACAGTCAAATGCTTTGGATAGTCAGAGATCCTGGTTTTTTGCTGGTATATGTATTCACAATATCCCATACCACCTTACTTTTATTTTTTACCCTATAAATGTGAGTTAAATTTGCCTTTTTTTTGCAGCTATAATTTCAGTTTATAGATCTTTAGAAAATTTGGATTTATGTTCTTTTGGTATAAGACCTTCACATTTTAATTAAGCCACTAACATTCATTGCTAATTTGATGTACACCACAGGTATTTTCTCAAATACACTAAACTAAAGCATGCTCATATAAGAGCATTTTATACAAGAGAGGAGATAAATATAATATCTGCAGTTATAGACCTATAGCGGTTCTACCATGTCCAAGCAAAGTACAGGAAAAACCCATATATACTCCTATGATAGATTTCATTGACAATTTCAGAACCATCGGTGAAAATTAAAATTGCTTTAGGAAACATAAATCTACCTCTGGAGCTATGTATCTAGCCTTAAAGGGAATTACTGAATCCGTCAATGATCAAAAATACTTTAGGAATGTATTTAGAATTGTCAAAATCTTCTGACAATGTTCACACAATATACTCCTTCCAAAGTTAAAAGCATATGGCATAAGAGGAATTCCTCTAAACCAGAATCATACTTGTCTGGACGGCCAACTGTTGTTGTAATCAGTAAAATAATCGACTCAAAAACAAGGGTCAGTTTTGGGTCCTCTTCTACATTTACTATACACAATGATGATTTAACAATTAATACTATGATTCAATTCGCGGATGATATTTTGTCAATTTTAGTGCAATTTAGTGTAGGCCTGGAACATAAGGTAAAATAGCATTGATTAATATACACATGTATATTAATCAATGGTAATAGTGTAATACTCATAGACCTATTAACAATATTAAATACAAGTCAGGAAACCAACGTTCCAATAATTTTGATTGTCTGACTGCATTGATCACATCAATTTCGTGAAATCAGGGCTACATGTTTTGCTCAATCTGTCTAACTTTTTACAAATTAATGAAAAACTTTACACCCTTGTTTTGCTGCTGCAGGTTTACATCAAGGCAACCATGTAGGCTTCCAAAATATGATAACAAAGATTTCTACATTTTGAGAATTTCCTCAATGCATGGCTTCAAGCTCAACCACCTCATCACCACATGGTGTAACAACTCTTTAAGCTCAATTTTCAAAAATCTGAAAACTCACATAATCACTCTCCTTTTTGCAAATTGTGGGAAATGACCATAAAGCTTTAAAACTAATATTTTCAATAGCATCACCTAAAATTTCAATTGAATGTTTTACAGCATTGCATGTGCAAGACAATTTTCCTCTACATTTTCATACTCTTTGAACACATCTGGGGTATATATGGGCTACTATCACGTTGTTACATGGTAATTCGAAGAGCAACACCCGATGTATGGGCAAAGGCCATATAACATACTGATAAATCGAGTAATTTTGTGTTATTGTTAATGTGCAATATTTTAATAAACTGTATGTTTGAAGCAGTGAAGTGACAATTATTATTTTAATACTGATGTTTATATAATACTCATATCGATTTAAAGCCAAGAAGATCAATTCTTAAATCTATATCTAGAACTTTTAGTTATCAGAAGTTGTATTGTTTATTTCGATTAATGAACCTCATTTGTAAATTATGCAAGATGTAATCGAAATGAATGTTCTCAAAAATATTTTCTTTTATCTTCCTCTCCTTATTCGTTCAACTTCAGTACCATGAGTAATCTGTTTTTATTTGGTGCTACAAATCGAGTTGAATATTTGCTGAACTTTCATTCTACTACTGAACATCATGGATTGTTTTGAACATTTTAATAATCGTCCATTTTAAGTGTTGGATTAATAATATCAATTTCAAGATGAAAGTCAAACTCCTATATCACTATCTACATCTTTCAGGTGTACGATCAAATTAATTTTAATAATCGATCACGTAAATTCTTGAAATAGCAGCGATAAAAATGAAACTTTTTTGGGTACGCTTCAAACGTCAATGAGAAAACAAAAAAATAAAGTTTAGTGAAACTGACATTCAACGATAAACGGCAAAACTATAAGATAAAAATTTTACTATAAAATTCAAAAACTATAAACAGATTTTGTGGTTATTCATTTCGGTACAATTTAGTTGTTGTATTTATTGATCGTGATCGGCTCTTTTTTTGACAAATCTAGGTTTTTCATGGTTTCGTAATGAATAATTTTTTAACATTAATTTGATTAATTGCATGGAGTGCCCATCTATAGGATCATCGTCATATAAATGTTCTCCAAAATTATCAAAAACAGACAGTGGCAAATGTCTCATAGTTTTGTTGATTAAAATGCCATTTAATTTTTTTATATTTCTATTAAAAATATTGGTGGAGTTGTGAAAGAACCGAAAATTCTTTTCACCTGCTTTACAAATCTCTGCGATCATATGGCTGGATTCAATAAGTTTTCCATATGTTTTCTTCTCTTGCAGAAGGAAAGTTCATGAATCATTCTCAAGTAAATTTGAAATATTTCAGATATGTCACACATGATTCAAGTCCTTTTACAACAAAACCAGATTTGTAACCTACAACATCCTCCACATATGGAGTGAAGTTCTATGCAGCAGATCCTAAATAATCATACTCTCCCAAATCATTTTGAAGTTTTTCAATGGATGATATGTACATATTCTTCATCTTCCTTCAAGTTTCTTCCATCTGAAATGTAATAATTCTAATTTCGAAGCCAAAATTTTTATTTGTTCTGAATTCATTGTACTGCCAATATCAGAAGCAGCTATTTCACTATTAACCAACAACCGTTTGTAGGATGCTTCGAACTGCCTTGCTGTTGGGCGTTGATTGAAAGAGTTGAGAAGATACGCAACGCTAGTGCATTTTAGCGTAAACGAAAAGGTGGCCGAGATCTAGATGGCGAGGAACGGTTGAGGTGGCCGAGATTCTCAGTCTACTAGCGACTGCCGTGAGGTTCACAGCTCGCGCTACGTTCCGTCCATTTTATATTCACACGCTTATTATGCTTGACTATTGCCGTGGATAATTCCAATCAACGCTATTATACATTTACTATGCCTTCATATCAGTTCTAATAATGGCTTCGGTATCTAATAATAGTTGTTCAGATAATGAGATACACTTTGATAAATTTTGTTTCTATGCTCTATATATGCATTATTTTATATGCAAATACTGCTTCGACGTACCACTACATGTACCACCAAAATCCAAACATATCTATTTATTTTGTTTATCTTCTGGTTCTTCCAGTTAAAATATTCTCAACAGTTATCCACAGCTGAGGAACGCGAATATTTAAGTTTTTTAGTCAATACTAATTTATTTCAAGATTGTTAGGTAAAATTTGGTCATTTGGTATCTGCATATGTTTATGGCGTTGAATGTTTAGGAAAAATCTGAAATAGCCATTTATAAAAGTAAATAAATATTTGTTTGTATATTTAGTGGAAAGTTGTTTTGTTAACAGATAAAATTTATGGTGTCCCATGTTTAGTATTCCCAGGAAGAAACCCCCTCTGGGTATTTGCAAACATATTCCTTTCCCCGAAAATTGGTAAGTCGAGTTAAAAAGTCTTCCTATTAAAGATCAAATAGGTATCTTATAAACCGTGCCTCTAATAAGAATTTTGTAGGAATACCTCCTTTTCTCCAAATTAATGTATATGTATATTGAATACTGATACAAATTCACCAACCCGTATACTAGATATCAAAGCCTACACTTCATAAGAAAAATTGTACTGATTTCCTTTCAAATTTTTACTCATTTGACGACACTAGAATACAACTGGGATGTCGCCGTCTGCTTGAATTTCCTATCATATTCATGCAGAAGCGTCACTGAAAAAGTCAAGTCGTTTTTAACACTTAAACTTCTAACGCTTAAACATCTTGCAATCTAGTTATGTCCACGGCCACGCGTAAATCAAAGAGGGCGCACCAAACAGTCTACTACTTTACGAGTTTATAGGCGGAGGGAAGAGGGTATGGTACGCCACGATAATTTACATATGGTTGCGCATCTTCTCAACTCTTTCAATCAATGTGTTGGGTTATTATCGAGGTTATTATTGTAACCCACTTTACTTCTTATGGCTTCAAAGAATAATTCCAAATGGTCCTGGGAAAGTTGTTAGCTTAATATGTAGCTCATTTTTGTTTTCCAGAACAAATATTATACATTTTTTTGAGACTTTCCATGCAAATTAAGAGCCCTAAAAATCCAGTTTTTCTTGCCGATTTTAGAATTGATGTGCCATTCAAAGTGAGACCTATGATATATCTTTTTATTTTTTGTATGGATATTTGGTAAATACATTCCTAGAATTTAATATGTCAATCTATCAAAATTGTTGAAGTTCAATACGAATTTAGACGTAGTCCCTGAGCCTTGAAAGTTAGGAAATTTCAGATCTTCACGAAGAAAGTTCATAGCAGTATTCACACTCCTCAATATTTGGGTAGCCAAACGGACCATCATCTTTTCTCGTGCCTCATTCTGACCTTCGTTGCTGCATGTAATCCTTCTATATTCGGCCTTTACCGTAACTGCCAAGGCATCCAACAAAAAATATCCAACAGGAACTTTCCAAGATTTATGCAGACAGGCATAAATACTAACGCCTCCTTCGCTTCTGGTAGTGTATTCGAATCCAGATCGGTACCAATGTCTACCAGTAATTTTTTTCCAGTCCATTCAAATTGTCACCTTATAGATATTTTGTCCAAGACTAAGTTACACAGAAGAGGTGTTGGAGAATTCTTTTGTTTTAAAATCAAAGCAATTTGTGCTTCTTTGGTGAAACCTGAACTACCATCAATACACCATTTAGATATAGTCCCTGAATGAGGTTCTCCTCACAAAATCATATGCCTTTGGAGAATAGAAGGATCATATTTCTGTTTAGTTGGCCCCTTCAAGTAGCTCCAGCAGTTCCTGAAATTGATGCCTGTAAAAATTTGAATTTATTACTTTCACATTTTTTTTCACATAAATGATATGAAACTGTTAAAATACATTTGTAAATATACTTATTTCGTAATCATTTTTATTGGTGAAATAAGGATTAATACTTTGAAATGGAATGCTAGGAGTGTATAAAATATGTGAGTATAGTCAAAATTAGTGTAGTGAAGGAAATTTTCTAGACAATTACCGCTCACATTTTTTGCTAATCAGCATTATATGTTATAGATTTAAAAAATCATATGTAAAGTGATATATTTGCACATTTGGCATGTCTACAAATGTGCACTGGACTAATTGTATTTGGTGCCTTCACTCTGTTAGTTGCCCAATCTTGTATTGATAAGCTTGCCAAGCTGTATATTTATTATAGTGAAAGGAATTAAACTTTTTCTTAAACACTATTTTTGCCAATCAATAATTAATTTAAATTACCTGTCATACGTAGTAGTGGATTTGTATCTGGCCTTATGTATTTCAAACCATTCCTCTTAGTTATAATATCACTTGCATCAAAATGACTGGAACATACATAAAGATATTTGTTCGGACGTCAATCTTCCTGCCAGTCAAGGAGAGATACCCAAATTTTTTTCCTTTCACTATCAGCCTGAAACCTGAAGTAGTAATACAAAAATATACTAAATTCCGTTGCAATGTATCGAACGCAATAAAAGAAATTCTTCCATATGAAAAGTCGAAAAAGTAAAAATTTGTTCAACAATACTGTAAGCATGTTTATTTTAATAGAGAAATCGCCATATCATCTACTGCACCAGACATAGTGAATGAAAGAGTTGAATATTTAAAAATTTAAATATTCTATAATTCGATTGTATATTCCAGGTTATCATAAATTGTTCAGAAGAAACGACATTTCAACAGTATTGCTTCTAATATAACCAATCAATAATGTTATGGACATTTTATTAATAATTACAAATCTCAATCCGGCACACAGAACAACTAATACGGCAATAGCACATTCCAGTCGGCCATACTTGTAATATACAGCGGTCTGAGTAACCCGAAATTTGACAATGTATGATCTTGTTTAAATGTAAACAATTCTATCTCCTTAGGATAATATGTCTATGGTACTTCTATAGATTAATGGAAACAATGATTTGCTTTGAATGGTTTTAGCATAAATGTAGGTTATATACAAAATGTTATATTCAACCCCACAGCTCATGAATCACTCCCTGATATCATGGGTGGTTCAAGAAAGATAAAAACACAAGATAACATGACTTACCTGGGACTAATAATTGATAGTCGCCTTGATTGGAGAGATCATATAGAGCTCTTACCAACAAGGCTAGTAAAATATCATTCTGGAATCAGTTCTATTTCTAAAAAAATTCAATTGCTATTTGATAAAAAGGATATTCACAATATTCGGTCCAGTGATTAAATCAATCAATGCTCGGTCTAAAGGGAACCTTATATCTAACACGATACATTATAGCTTTCAAGAAAACATGTACTTCACAATGATGAAAATATTCAATTCAGTCCCATCAAAAATGCATAAGCTACTGTATAAAACTTTGAGAAATTATTTAGAAGAGTTTCTTTCAGCTAAGACTTATTATTCACTGAGCGAACTCTTCAACGATACTCTCTAAATGGATTCTATTTTAATACATACTCTTTGTTCATTATTATTGCTAATATTAGTCAAAATTCAATATAATGCAGCCAAAACTTATTTTAATTCAAACATGTTTTAATTTTAAATTTTATGTTTTTTTAGTAATTTTTAATGTTAATTTTATCCTATTTAAGCCAATTGGTTTGTCTTAAACTTAAAGTATAGACGTATACATTTTGTTAAGATATTTATATGGAACTAATAACAATTACTTACTTACTTACTTACTTACTTACATCAGATAGATGACACTACTGATACGCATATTAATTAAGAATAATAAATAATAATCATGGCCTATGGTTATAGTTAAACCTGATATATTTTGGTTTCCGCGTCATTTATGGCTCTATTATGCACCGAACATTAAATCATTCCTGGGAGAATTTTCACGGCATTTGAAATCTAGAACTGAGGACAAGAATCGTAGTCCGCTGATGTCTACAATTCAAAGTAGTTGAACCTTTTGATACCCATATTAGTAAATAATAATAAGAGTATTGTCGATGGATGTTGTCATCACCTTGATAACTAATAGTGTTCTTACAATAACTATTCCCGAAACACATTTAACATTACAGATTAAGCGTTTGTGCTTCGCTGCATATAAATGAACAATTATTGCACCATAAAAACACAATTGACATGACAGTGCCCCTAGTTTGTTAAGAATGATAAATAATGATAATTGGTTATGTATGTAGTTTAACCTCCTTGAGAATTAATATTGTAGTTTGTTGGAAAAGTGGACAGAATCTACTCACACAAATGTGTATAAAAGTTTCCATGTTTGTGCAATACCCCAATTTTTGTATGTAGTTGAAATTTTTTTCATAAAGGTGGGAGTGAAATACATGTCTTTTCAACTGATACGTTCCACACCTCCGCTCCACCATGTTCCATCCTTCCATCGTCATCGAAGCTGTGATCGGAGGTAGCATGTTAAACTTCTGAACAATTCTTATAATATCTGTCTTGGTCCACGACTGCATACGATACCACCGTAACTCCGTAACACATAACACATGCGTTATAAATCAGAACGACTTCAAGCAGACCCTGTAACTATGACAATTCTAAACAAGGTACCATCGATTTTTTATTTTAGTGAACCTGTACTATCTTTGAACCAAATAAAACCATTTTTATGTTATAAGAAAACATATTCATACATATGTTCTGGATCGTCTTTTAAAAGCCTGAAATTTGCGCATTTCCTAAATTCACAGAGGTAACCATTTCAAAACAGGTACCTCATGATTTTGTTGATGTGATAAGTGAATCTGAAAATTTGCGTCGTCACTCATAAACAGGTGAGTGAAAAAATTTGAGATATCAGTTTGGGTACCCTTAGATGTTATAGTGAAAAAGTGCTGATCTAACTAGTGCATGTTCTAGTGAATTGTAAATGATTATTATTCAAGGTGTGTCGAAATGTAAATGAAACGTTCAAATGTATATAAAAATTTAATAAAATTATAATTGGGACACTTTAAAATTGTAATATCTTCCTATTATAAACTAAAATCTTGGTGTCTATATCTTATTGCACTCATCTCAAATCTATTACACACCGTATTAGCTTGCAAACTGGTTGAACAGTAATTGAATGGTGATGCTGGGAGAAATCCACATGTTTGATTGGTCAATGAATTGTTGAAATTATTTGCATATAGATCTGATTGGCTGTATTGTGAGCATTTCCAAGGCATAACGTATTGTAAATCTGTGGTAGTTTGTGATGGAATTGATTGATGACGAAACGAAGACTTTTCCAAATTTTCTAGAGAATTTAAGGTGTTTGGTAATTTTTCCATTTTGGCCACATTTTGTACGTTTTGTTGAATACTGAGGCTTCTCTCGTTTCTTCGGAATTTAGCTCTCCTATTTTGAAACCATACCTGGAAACATAAAAAAGTATGAGCAATGAGAAATTTATGTTCATAATAGGAGAGTGTCAATCAGCTTCCTGTATATTCGAAAATGTCATCAAGCAAGTATTTTTTCAATGTGAACAATCTTCTCTAAGTCGCAGAGTAGAGATCTCTACTCTGTGGCTATGCTGACATGTGAGTGCGATAATAAATGCCATGATATGCGGTAACTCAAGAATATTATTGATCATTTTGGTACCATGTGTATTAAGGTTAGAGACCATGGATCTATAATCAATTTTAGCAAGTGACAACTGATATTTTTATTACTCGATATATAAAGAACAATTTAGGGAATCCGTAATTTGAATGGTGCAATTTTACTTTATAGATCTATACTAGATTGATGAATATTTTATTGGATTTTTAGTACAATATATATAGACAAATACAATTACACAATAATTTAGATATAAGTCCAGTCAATGATGGTAAAAAAGCGAATTTTGTGAACCATCATTGATTTTTATGAAAATTTGGAATTAGCCTCAGGAGGAAGTAGGCCACTTGGGACAACCCCTTTCACTTACCTCTAGGCTCCGCCCTTTTAGATTCTCTACTCTATAGATCAGAGAATTCGATTATCGTAATTAATGCAACACTGGTATTTTAGTAGTTTTTGATTAGAAATTCTCTTATGTCTTTTGTATTGGCAATATTATTATAATCTAACTTCGATGTTTCTTGGTAATTATTATCGTTACTTCCTACATATTGTGCTTTCGCAATGCAGAGTATATTTTATTCCATATATTCTCCGTTCGATCGATTTTTCACCGTCTTTCCTGTTCATCATTATTTTCTCACCCACAGTGGAACTTTTTTCCATCACTACACGTATACTATCATGTTCGCTGAATGCTCGGGTAAAACTGTTCGTAGATGTGAATCTGATTAAGTAAAATCTTTCCTTTTAGTTAGTTACAAGTAAACAACTTTCAATAGTGTACCATTAAAACATGCTCTGTAATTAATTAATTTTTATTTATTTTCAATATAAATAGTAAATATTCCACAAATTCCCCTTGAACTCGTTCAATACTATTCAGATAATTCCTGATCAGCTATGTCTCCCTTCAGATACTACACATTTAAATCAAATCACATCCAATCGTTTAAGAAATGTTGGTTTTAAACATGTAGAGAAATTTTAAGTACGAATTATCTATTATTGATATTGATATTGTTTTTAGAAACAAGAAATGTACTTCCTGCATAACATAACATTATGCTAGTGTAAGGTGTAAGGTATTGATCATCACAAATGGCGAAACATTTTCAGGTAGTGTACGAGAAGTCTAATTTTATCCACAATTTCATATTAAGTTCATATTTCGATCAGCTTGTGAAGTTCTGAGACCAAAAATTTAAATGTATGCTACAAATGTTTTTGTCTTTTCTCCATACAATGAGTAAGTTCGTGTATTTTTTTCGTCTGAAATAATTGTATTATATCATGAATAATCAACATAGCTATAACGTTTTGATTGTTTAACATCCCAATCTGATGGCTGTTTCTTGAATCAATTCGAATGCTAAACGTAAAGCACCTTCCAATAGTGTATCAGCCGATAAAATGTCATCCGAATATCGTAAAATTTTAGAATAAGCTAGTAATCGAAATCATCACTATTATGTGCCAAATGAATACATTTTTTTCGAATTTATTGTGTAAAGTCAAGATGTGGCCAACGAACTTGAAACCGGATCATCAATTTTAAACAAATTTCAGAGTTATTTTTCATACATTCGTCGCAACATTGTCGAAAAACACAAATTATTCACGCAAATCGAATCCTAGAGTTAAGTAAGTAAGAGTGTTTGGATGCTACAAATCTATTTGTCTTCTTTTTATACAATGGGTGAGCTCGTATATGTTTTCATCAGCAATGATCGTATCATATCATAAGTCTTCAACATAGCTCTAACGTTTTGATTGTTTGGCACACTAATATAATAGATGTTTCTTGAAGGAAACACCGTTAATCAATTATCAGAGAGATATTGTTGAAACTGTTGGAATTCAGGAATATCACAGCCACTTTCTGAATCCTGAATCATCCATAAGTTTCAGAGCTTTTCGACTCTGTATTTTTCCCCATTCCAACCATATGTTATCTCAAGGTCAAGGTCTTTACTCACATAGGTTGAAGCAGCTATCAAGGCAAGAGGTTGACACAAGTTATCATTATTGTTGATTGCAACAATTCCTCTTCGCTTACTATACTCATTGAAAGAATTGAAAGAGTCGTAAAAGAAATAAACAGTTCAATAGTAGAAAAATACTCATGTTATCTACGTTACATCACACCAATAGACTTCAGGTTAGTTCTATTGTAGCTCCATAGGTGAGGAGAGAATCATTTACCAAAATCTTTTGCTGTTGTGTCTGCAATAATCGGAAAATATTCAGGAAGTATTTACAGACTCACGAGTATGGTACAACTTCCAAAAATAAATATAAGTGTAGTAAATTAAAGTATACTTTGAGTTCACCATCGTAAAAATATTCAATAAATCGCCTTCATCACTGAAAGAACTGTCTACTTTAATATTGAAAAATAAGAAATCGATTTGGTGTAACATTTCAAACATACCATTACTCATTGTACAGGGAGGTATTAAAAGAAATTGTCTATTGCGTTAAGATTCATGTGTGCAATTTAAATGTTAATCATTAATCATTCTAAAATTAAGACTTGGAGGATAGGCTGTAGTTTTAAATGTTTTATAAAGTGTGCTATTTCATCTTTGTGGAACAATTTTTTCGATTTTAATTGAATATTTCATTTTATCACATTATAATACTATATTTTAATTATCGCACTGTGTTCTACACCCACTGAGGGTATCTTTGTAATTTGAATGAATAATCTATCTATCTATCATAAGAGACAAACAAAAGATCGCTACATTTATGTTTACCCGTATCCGGTTGAATATAGCATAAATGATTTGGGTCTCTCTCTTTCTTTGACTTTTTCGCCGTTTCATGACACAAGTCACAGAGTTTAATTCAGTCACAAGCGGTGTCTATACCCAAGGATCCCTGTTATTATGATTATCATAACAAGTACGTAAACAGTCTGGGAAATTTATTTGAATCCTGTATTTTCACCCTGTCCAACCGTATTTTAACAAACTCAGGATCTTTATTCACAAAGGTTATAGCAGCTACCATTGCCTAAAGAGCAGATACAGA
The DNA here is from genome assembly GCA_958510875.1 of Endomychus coccineus. Classification (NCBI taxonomy): domain Eukaryota; kingdom Metazoa; phylum Arthropoda; class Insecta; order Coleoptera; family Endomychidae; genus Endomychus; species Endomychus coccineus. The sequence continues at coordinate 132,417,342 of OY294067.1, forward strand.
AAATTTATTCATTCATAGGGTTTTAGGTGGCGTTACAGCAGAAATAAAAATCACTTCTACACTTTTAGAAACTAGTTCTACTATAGATTCATAGGTAGCGTTCCATAATTGATACAGAGAATTCCTCCATAGAGTAATAGATCGTTTGGTTCCTCCATAGAGTTATAGCTGGCGTAACGACAGAAGTCTACAATCACATCTAAAATTTCTGACACTAGTTCTCCTATAGGTTCATAGATGGCGTACCATAGCAAATACAGACTTAGTATAAGTGGAGGGATCAACCAATGAGAGACGAAGGCGAAAGGCTGGAAGCATCGTTAGTAGGTTAGCCAATAAGAACGAGGTAAAAAACTCACAGGGGGAGGAGCTTCGTAGTAGGGATTAGCGAAAAACTGAAAGTACACCAAGAGGGGGTAGCCTCGGGGTGAGGTTAACATAACCGGGAAATTAGCAGACCATCGAATCTACCTCGGGGTGGGGATAGCCTAGGTAGGAAAGGGGCGGAGCCTGAAGGTAGAGTGGAGGGGGTGTCCCAAGTGGCCACTACCTAGTGCCTTAAACATTTTTGAACCTGTCCCGCTATGTTACCATATCGCAACCAAATCATGATGTATTTCTGCATTTCAAGCCGTTGGTTCAGATTTTGAGGAAAAAATTAATGTAAGTTGACTCATCCGGTAGGACAAAAATCTAATTTGTAGGGAATTTCAAAAGCTCCTAGTCATGTGGTGAGGAACCTTGTAGGGACCTTATTTTTCAAGATATTCAAGTTCAAAAATCTCCAAAATAGTGCTTCTCGTACCCTATCATCAACTTAGGGTTGATGATGAAATTGATGGCATTCTCATCAGTATTCCAGTATTTTTTTAAATAACTTAAAAACAGTAATACATAATAAAAAAAATTTAATTAAGTCAAAGCCACCATTTTAATTTTTTTATGGCTCTATCATGAAATCATCTGAGATATAAACGTTACATCATCAACTTGTAACGTTTTTATCTCAGATGATTTCATGATAGAGCCATAAAAAAATTAAAATGGTGGCTTTGACTTAATTAAATTTTTTTTATTATGTATTACTGTTTTTAAGTAATTTAAAAAAATACTGGAATACTGATGAGAATGCCATCAATTTCATTTTATTTTTATGCTTGAAAAGTCGTAACTGATTTTATTCTCGTCATTTTTCATTTATTTTGGTCCATCTTCTGAATATTCCCAAAGTTTCATATATTCAAATAATTCGTAGGTGAAAACCTTCATTGATTGAACTCTATAGATGTGGCACATACAATTTTATAATTGAGAACCTACAATATTTTTAATTTTCAAATTAAACTGAAATTTCCTCTGGAACTTGTAATAAATAATTTAACAGTTAATCAATCAACTGTTTCACCACACTGTGGCATTATTAAAGCGTGGGCGTCATCAACTGTTATGAATTAGAGGGATTGTTTGAGAATTATTTGGTTGGAGGTTATTTACAAAATTGTTGACAAGTGGTGAATTATAGGTATCATTCAATATACTATATTTTGTATCTTATGGAAATTTTAATTGAGTCTAGAATATTGAGTTAATCTCCTTTTTCCTGAATATGTAAGATATCGAGATCAAGGGTGATATTACGATTATGTTGCAATAGGTAGTTTGCGCAGTTGAGCACTCGCGTTTCAAAAATATATTGTTTGCTTTATAGAGAGTTGATTTTATTGGTGTTTCTATGTACGTAGAAGAGAAGAAGAATGGACGTTTGTGATTAATAAAATGCACTCGCTATTTATCAAAATATATGTTCTTACAATGGTATTTGGAAAAGGGTATAAATATTCACCTGAACTCTAGCTTCACTTAAATTAACTTTCGTAGCTAAATCTTCTCGAACAAATGCATCAGGATAATGAGTTTTTTCAAAAACTTTTTCTAAAGATGCTAATTGCACTGTTGTGAACGTCGTCCTATTTCGTCTTGGTTTCTTTCTACTCTCGTGTGACGTAATCTCTGCAGAATCTGCAAAAAAATTGCTCTTGAAAACCTTTGGGTGTATATTTATTTGAAACCAGTTCTCAATTCTCCAAAGAAACTCACCAATTTCGAAATGCTTCCTATTGAGAACCGGCCCAATCGGGATTGAGAATCAATTCTGAGAAGTGAGGAAAATTGAAGTGAATTGGAAATGTTAATTTACTCTCGTTGATTTATGTAAATAGTTTCATTCCCTCTAATTATCATAATACGTATTTCGAAGCTGGTAAGGCCAGATTCAAATCAAATTTATTTCTCAATGATAATTAGATTGAGTCGCCTAAGCATATCGCTTGTTTGCGGCATCACACAATAAATAAATTTTCTTTAAATTATAAATATTTGATTAAAATAACAAAATATAAAATTGAAAAATGAAGATGCGAGCTTACAGAGTGAGCTTGAAAGGATAGAATTTTCGTTACAGGGAGTAGGTAGACGAAAAGCTTATTGTTCTGGTGAATTATTCAGAACAAAATTGTGACTATTGTTTCACTGAATACTCTAGAGTCTAGACTATGGTAATTATTGTCAACGTATTTCGTCAATTTCTTTTTAAAGTATCAATTGATTTTATTTCTTTCATTTGTTTAGGTCAAAATAATTTTGGTATATAATATAATAGACAACGTTGTATGTACGATTTTTTGATCAAAAGAACAACTATTTAAATGTTTAGTATAGAACGTGTAGTATTATATGAGAAGGTTGATCAATTCATCACCTATAAAAGCGATTGGTAAGTACATAATTTACACACATCTATAATATTAATATTTATTTCTTTGTAAAGTAGCTTTATGCTCTGAGGGATATCCTGATTCCTGATGATGAGTTATTATAGATCATAAGTATGTAGTAGTTATTCATTGAGAATGTCTCTCAGATGATAAAACTTCTGAGGAAGTCTTCTAAGTCTGTTCTCCAGAAAAATTATATTATCATTCAATTTCAAATGCTGATCAACTATTAATTATTATTTAGCGCCATCTGATCAATAAATTACATTGTTCTGCGAAACAATTTCTATTATGAATTTATAGGATTTCTTTAGTGGGTTGATGTCACTCGAGAGACTATTTTCTAGTCAGTTATTGACATTTAATATTCCTGATTCGGCCGTTTTATAAACCGACTCACAGTCATTGGCAATAAAAGTTGCCACTATTCAGCGCTGGACTATGATAAATACAATTTACACATTAAACATTGGAAATAGAACGGTACACCTCTGGTGACTATTGAAGGATCGCTAGTGACTTTATTTATGGATTTATTTGGCTCGTACATATCGATCTTGCTGGCAGAGGGGGCTTCTCTGGGAAGGGAGGCGAGGCAGTGCCGCACCATACAAATCAAAACCAGGAATAGGAGGTATTATTATTAAAATATTGCAGAGTATTGTGAGCTAATCATATACTCGAAGGTGAATATGTGTCATACATTCAGAGGTGTATATCCTTCATCTATTCCTCGCATAAAATCTGCAATGCAACCAGCCATATAGTCGGTCATTAAATTGGCTCTCTATATAACACTGCGGACATGTCGGATTCTGCCTTGATAGTCTAGGAGCTAGACTGATTTTGTTTGACTGAACATTAACCCGATGGCACTATGGTTTATCGTTAGAGGACGTTTCAATGACCAATTCATCTCACAGACCGAATTTCCCTGGCTGCTAGATCTCGAGATACGGCATCCGCATTTTTTTTTTGACTGGAGGTTAACCCCTTCCAAGTTGCGGTTACTTGAAAAGCATGACATTCTTATACACTTCCACCATGTGCCATCATTTTTTATCGTGTCCGTTTATCAGGTCGACCAGTTAAAATTTAACCAAAAATGGACTGCAAGTTAACCCCCCCAAACCTGGTGGAAAATGTTCATTGGTGTTGGCAATTGTTTACATACCCTATGCCATCAAAAGTTATCGGCCCATTTCCGAGTAATTGGCCATTATTTAGACCAAAAATGTTTCTTTTTTTCATTTTGTGGATAAAACTTGCGGGTTACAAGGTAACATGATGGCACCATGTTAAATAACTTTATTGGAGATCAAATAAACATTTAAAACTATTGCCATCACTCCTTGCTTATTGAAACCCCAAAAACTCCCTAAAATCATCCACGAAAATGAAAATAAATTAAAAAGAGCCGTTTCGATTTTAAACCCAGCCAGAGTCACAATAATTTACTAATTTATCATAAAATTGGCCATAATATCCATATTTTTCATATTTATGGTTCATGTTACCCCCTACGACAACTTATCATACCCTCCTCACGCTGAATTAACGCCAAACATATAAGTTACTAACGAATTGAAATTTGTCGACTCTTCAGTTGTATTTTTAAAGAAAATACAACAATTTTCATTCGAAATTTTTTTTTATATATTGCTTCCTTTTGATGTTATTTTCAATTGAAACAAAATCAATTTCTGCACCTTCAGATATCGATTCTCAGCTTATATTGCAAGATTATAAAAAAATCATAACAACAAAAAGTAATTTTTTCATGTAGAAAACGATTATATAGTTCAAAATGTCGAATCTGAAAAAAAAAATAAAAATTGCATTTTCATTTTGCCTATCAATATGATTAGAATATTCATCTAAGTTCATAAAAAAATTGAAGCTCTCGTCTTAAGTCATGGTGATGATACAGTAAGACATATGGGAGGTGGAGGGAAACTGAAGCTGTGATTCTGATTTTTATTCATAGAATAAAAAAGTAAAAATAACTACAATAGGTAGAAAGTACATAATGTGTATCAATTTATTTGTTAACAAAACGAAATTAATTTTACAATCTGACAATTTTCCCACTCTCTTTCTAAGAGAGTGGGAAAACCGTTATGGTATCAAAGTCTTCAAACTCTGAGTAGATGGTGGATACACCTTGGGATTCGAAATCTATACAGGACGAGAGGCAAATCCAGAAGTTGCTGTCTCTGAGCTTAAGCAACAACCATGATGCAATGAAACACCCATTTAGAAGGAACCCTTCGCTCTAATCGTAAGAATAATCCTGCCGATGTAACTAAGGCCAAACTTATAAAGGGAAGGTTATAGCGCTCCAAAACGGAAATAAAATAGTAGTATTCAACTGGAAAGACGAAAGGGACGTGCTTATGCTGAGCACGAAGCATGATGATTCAGTAACAGATTATTACCATAAGGTAAAGAAGTTAAAACACAGATATCACTAATGCTCTCCATATATACAATAAAATTAACAGGAAAAAACTACAAATAACAGAATTCAGAGAAAAAATTGTGGAAAAATTGATAAAAGCAGAAAGCGAGCTTGAGTGGCTGAGATAAACGTGCATAACCAACCCTCAACATCAGAAAATAGACCTTCTACATCGAATGAAGCTGTTACCTCTTCAGCTGAACCTTCAACATCTACGAATAACCTTTCCACATCAAACAAAAATACCATAAACTAAAAGAAGTCGAAGGTCAAAAAAGACTGACGAGGTAAATATGCACATTTTGTTACAAAAAGTTCAGTTCTGAGTAAGGTGCGACCTATGCCGAAAGCACACCAAAAGGGTAAACACCACATGTTTGGGTTGCAATAACATACCAATGTGTATTTATTGTGCTTCAATTTCGTAAAAGAAATATTCTTTTTGAAAATGTCTTCAATATATCTAGCAAAACTTGACAATCTTCCTGACCCACACACAACTCTACTAACTACTTGCATCTGGGACCGCAGAACCGGTTTTGTATAGAAAAATCAATAAATATCATGCCCACCCGTGGACACGAGGGCCTGAAACCAAATCTTACAAATGTTCACCGGTGTTATACGCGGCGCTCAACGTGAGAAGGATGTGAAGAAACAGGCAATGTGAGAGATTATACAGACATAGTTAAGTATTTAGTAAATAATTTAAATAAATGTCGCTTCAGAAATCTTCGTTAGGCAAACCAAATCGTGCATTCAATAATTCGTGGTATGAAAGAATGATGGCATAAGGGAAATATAATTATTATTTTAATCTTGTCTTCTTTCGGATGTTGAAAAACCCATTACATTAGTTTAAATCACTTGCCGGGCGTTATGTTATTTGAAACATCCTAGAAAATATCACTTAAGAATAAAAATAGTGCCTAGCTAGGCCTAGGCCCTAAGAGTAGATGTAGATTTTGATTTTAAATCAGAGATGTAATTTGTAAGCGCGTTTTCAGATATGGGTTACCTACTCACACGAACAAAGAATCTGTTGTCTATATAATCCAAAGTCATAGGTACAACTTATCTTCGTAATAAAGATTACCGAAGCGACATTTAGTTACCTTGTAAAAATTGTACAAAAACGTCTATACAATCATTTATTACCCAGTTAATCACATCCTTCTTGGCTAGTTGATCCCATATTTACACCGTCACTTCACTTTGATTTATTAGTTAGATTTCATTTTTCGTCGCGTACCAATACCTCAGCATTGTAACAATAAAAATCATTTACAATTACAATAATAATAGTATTAATAACACCAAACACCGGTAATATACCGATCCTACAGATACATAAGTTAAAACAGAATACAAAGCTTATCCCAATTTCTGACTGCTTTCCGCCGTTCGCACGAACTACCATCCTGCTATTTTTTCTCAACTCACACCGTCACATGGTGCCTGCAGAGTCTCAGAGGGAACTTCAGTTCATCGTAACAACGCTGTATGAACATGTTCTTGAAAACGAAATCGTTTGACCGAATATGATTGGTGACTGATCAAAGTTTAAGCATATTCTCGAACTGCCTATAAGTGAACTATTGGGCAGGATTTCATGATTTTGGCTAGTTGGTGCAGATTCAAAGAGTGTGGTCGATTTGTATGGTGAGACACTGCTCCCCCTATCTAGCCGGAGAAACCGCGCCACTGTTATGAAGCAACCATGTTTAGCAAACATTTGGCTGGATACTATTATTTTAATAAGTTGTTATTGTCCATGTATGAGTTCATTATAATCATAATTGTAACGTTTGAATCGGTACCGATTGAAACCAAATTTTCATTATAATTTATGACTCTTAATTCATTATCAATTTATACATAGGTACTTATACATTACTATCAAAATGTATAAATTTACAATGTTGTCAAATAAGGAGAATGAATCACATGTGGTTATGTTGCTTTTGTTATCTAACAATTTCAAAACTGTGTTTTAATACGAACTAAAAAATGTCACATTTCAGAAATACGTTCTGTAACTGAGACTATTTATATTATGTTTGAAAGTAGTTCGCGACTTAGTTTACAAACAAAATGTGAGCTTAATAAAATATGGTCGATGGGTGCATCCGTTTTTGAAAAGGTACGTGTATATATCATGTTACATTGCAACAAGTAATTCATTGAGAAAGATATAGACGTCTTTGATCTAGCCACAGTCTTTGATCAGAGTTGAGATATATTCCGCCTCGCCGCACCAACTACCGTTCATCATTATAATCACATGATGTATTACATTTAAATGACTATGAACACATCTGCTCACTTTTATGTGGTATGTGTTCTCCTATTTAATTAGTTTATTGGTACAGCGTACGATTTAATGTCGCTAGATATTAATTAGATTCTTTTATTTATATCTTCATTGCATTCTAATATGCCGTTGGAAGGATTTGAAAACAAATTATACTAAGCATTAAAGGCTGTCTACACGAGCTTAGCGCTAATCATTAGTACTAACCATTCGCACCATTATCGGGCCATGTGAAACAGAATTATTATTAACAAGCGATAACGACCCAGGTCGGAGGTTAGTGCTTAGTGACAATTTCACATCCCTGATGAAAGATGGGCCTTCCCCCTCATCAGGAGTGTCTGTAAATGTAGTAAATATCCGAACAGAGACCACTGATAATAATTAAAAAGTAGTTCAAAACGTAATAATTTTAGGCAATTGGTGAATTGAAAAAAGTACACAAGCTATTAATTAAATAAGAGTTAACGCCTAATTTTGAATCAAACAACCAATTTGACGTATTTGGTAGGAATGTGACTGCTAATGTAATGTAACTAAAATATTTAGCCCGGTCAAATTAGACAAAAAATAGTATTCGAGGGAAAAAAATCCAAGTTTTGAAAATTAGTATGTTTATTTGTTGACTGTAGTACAACATTATTAAAAGCACTGGAGAGTGTCGGGCGATGGGGGTGATGATGGCTCGTTTTAAAGGTGACTTTTCTCGTCTGTTGCGTGTATCTCCGTAACTATGAACCCTACGAAATATTAAAAGTTGAAATAGACAAATAAGGTCTCGTAAAAATCACACTTTCAAAGTTGGAGGGTGGACATAACATTTAAAAAAGCCTTTATTGGCATTTCATAAGTAAATGTACAGAAAATGTATATTTGAAAGAAATTATGACATTTACCGTCACCATATTCTCATTCTACATTAAGCTATGTAAAATCAAATTATTTTTGGGGAAACTCAAAGATCCGAGTCTTCGGCTACATCTTCATCGAAATCCTCGTCTTCGGGCTGTGGGTTATTCCTGCAGTATTCCTCGATTGCCACATACTGAAATCCATGTTATACCAGCATTACATCTGCATCGTAGCAGGTCTCAGGAGTCAATTGGTTTCCCAACCATATTTGCACTTGCCGAAAGTTTTCAAGAAAGCGGAGTATCTGTTAGTTAATGTCCAAGTCCGTTTGATGAACATTGTACATCTTCTATGTTTTTCTACTTTCATTTTGCATATATGGATAAATTTACCGTAGGGGTGACAGTTACGGCGATATGAGCAAAAAACGAGGAAAAGTCACTTTTTAACAGCTCTCTCATCCCCCGCAATTCTAATTTTCAAAACTCTTTGTCCAATTTATGTGAGGTACTATAGGAGGTGTTGTAGGTAATTGCTCAATCCCTAATTCAGACGAATTTGAATCATATTCCATCGCGCATTTGACAAGTGTGCCATTGCATATTTGCGAAGAAAGTAATGTGCATTGCAATTCTGAACAAATATCATTACCAGGATCAACAGTAGTGCAGTAAAGTATTCCTAGAGACCAAATTTTACCCTATTCAGAATAATTCCTTCAAACATATTGTATTTTTTTACTATATTTAATTGTTTATTCAACAGTTAATACTCAAATCCCCGATATCTTGCCAATTTTTGTTTTTCCTCAATACAATTTTGGAGCTTATCCTGAATTAAAAAAAGGTCCCTGGGTAGGTACAAGTTCAATTTTATTCTGAAGTTACTAGACTAGTAGTTTTAGCAACTCCCACTAGTAGAAGCATTGAGAAATACTCTTTGCGAACCATATCTTATCCAAAAATTTGGGAATTGTTTAGTTTGAGATTTCGTCAATAGTATGTTGAGTGATTTTATATGTTAGTTGAAACGAAGGTGCTTATATTAATATGAGGGAATGTTTTAGCGAGTAATGTAAATATTTCGATTAACACTATTCAAGAGTTGAGTACGTGGTCTGACGATGCCCAACTATCAAGCGTTATTTTCAGAGATTAAAATTGTATAATCTTTCCTAGGATGAAACTGTAAGAACATCCGTAACAATAAAACAAAAAATTATTTGAATTCATTAGTTCTAAAAATTCCCCGCTTTACCGACGGATCCTGTATTTCAATATTGATACACGCTCGTCACATATACTGATTCACTGCAGCTGGCAATTTTGACATTGCTGTACCTAAATAAGTTTGATTTGAATGTTTCTGGATTTAAAAAAAAATAAAGTTTAATTGTCTAGCATTATAACTAACTCATATTGAATCAGAACGATTTTGGCTGGTGTTCTCTATGTTGTGAAATTAATGTTCTTCCAATTTTCTCAAACATTTTAACACACTTTTTTTTACAAAATGCACGATGTGCACTGGAACACTGTTCCATCCTTTGTGGATGGTATCACATAAGAGATAAATGTTGTCAACTTCAGCGATTTCACCAAAAGTCAAATGAATCAGCAAGCTTTTCAATTTCTGTAAAAGACATTTTCGTTGTAACTGCTTTGTGGTAAAATTAAAGGGAATGCGAATTTCTCAACGTGAGATTTGTATATGTTCGTTATAACAAATATGCAGGGTGGTTTTCAACATTTTGTATATTTGTCAATGCATTGATTGCGTGTAACGTTGAACTGGGACCGGAAAGGTTTCCATAACATTGATTTTTATCCCAACAATAATACTATAGTTTATTGGTTATCAAAAAAGAACTAAAATAAAATACGATAGTATGTAATATATACCTAATAAACTACGATCACTCACAAAAGTATAGAATTATACTTGTCTGTGAGCAGACAAAACCTGTAATTGGATTACCTATATAATAATACAATTTTATGAAAATAAATAATTGTCTTCGAAATAAATAATTGTTTTAGAAAGATCCTAGATCTTTTTATGTTCAATTATTTTATGAAATAAATCCCTATCTGAACTTAAAATAAATTGCTTGAGTTTTATTTGAAACGGGAGTTTTTATATTCCTTATCCTCGTACCATACTGATGCGCAAGATCCGTGGCTCCACAATTTGAATGTTGCTAATAGCGATAGCTGACGAATATCCAGTATCTTTGTAAGCTTAAATAGTTCCGTGGAGGGATGTGTATTGGTTTTCTGAAATATTAATTTTAAGAATCTGTTTTGTTCCACCTCTAATTTTCTTAAAATCACATCTATTAGCTCCTCCCAGCCTATAATCCTGTATACCAGGGTAAAATATAATATTCTCATGCTGCGAATATCTAGAAGATCTTTGAAATTTCAAAATTTATGCAGGGTTCCTCTTAATTTACGCACAACTGAATCACTATGTTTATCCCATCTTAAATGACTTTATGCCTAAATAATTAATAGCATGTGCCCCAAATATTTCAAAAACTGCGTTCGTTTCAAATTTTAATGAGTTAAATGGTGGCAAATTATTATAATAACAACGGAAGGGTAAATATTTTGTTTAATTGTAATTTACAATTTGTAATCGAATCAATCTTTTATGACTTTTAGTTCTATTTCAATTACGTCTTCCCGATCTAGCCAGTTTTCTCTTCATAAAATATCGCAGTATCATCTGCAAAGCTGTCCTAGAATTGTTCCTTGTGGAACCCCGAATTTCACTATTTTGCTGTTACTTGAAGAGTAATTTATTTCTACTTGCTGTGTTCTATTATTTAAGTAACTATTTATTAGTTTTGATGTTCTCCTCTAAGTCTTTCATATTCCCAAGGAAGAAGTTGACGATGGCTTAATGTGTTCAACGCTTTAGACGACAGGAAGGCAGTTGCGTCGTTGGTAGATTTACCCGTTTGAAACTCAAATCGTCTGTCCAATATAATATTAAACTTTTTTATGAAATTAGAAAATCTTACTTTAATTATTTTCTCGAATACTTTTGTAAAATTAGTAATCAATGACATTGGTCTATTGCTGGAAATTTCTGCTCTTGGTTCATTTCTATACAGAGGCTAAATTGCAGCTATTTTAAACGCGACATACATCTGTTTCAATTATTTTATTTATGATAAAGCTTGGAGGCGGAGCTATAATATCTTTAACTTCTTTTAGTGTTCCCGCTTCAATTTGATTAGACTTACGACCTTTTTATTTTCAAGCTCATTGATGATGTTTTTATTTCAAATTGATGATGTTTTTATTTCAAATTCGTTCGTTGGTCTTAAGAAAATGTAGACTGGAATTGTTTTTGATTTATGAGGGTATTTGATTGGTTGAATTATTTTCCTTGCTACATTTCTGCTTAAATTGACATAATACTTATCAAATTCATTTGCAATAGTATTGGCATTTTTAATGTTGAATCGTCATTATTTTTAATATCATTAAATATTATTTTTTTTATTCCCGGCTTATACATTTCATTTCCACAAAGTTTTACAGTTTTTATCTTTATCAATCGTATTTTTATAGTATTCTATTTCAATTTTTTTATCAGACCGTTTAGTTTATTTCTGTAATTTGAAAAATCATTGTTTGCAACCTCGTCTTCTGGGAGTTTTTTCATCATATAATTTATAATATTTATAATATTTAAGGTGTTAGTCTTTTTAAATTTTCAGAAGCCATTATGTGTATGTATGTATACTTTTGGGAGAGGATAAAAATTTTGGACGTCCAAAAGACGAAGATAACCTCTCCATAGCTCTCAAGAATTGGTTTCATTAATTCACTCATCCATCATCTAGTATATGCCATGTCATTGAATTTCACTTAATACAGAAACAATAAAGCTATATCAACAAAATTGTACTAATAATTTCAACTAGTTTGGGACTGTATTTGAATTTTACAAAGAGATATTGATTAATCTTCAATCTTACTGTATAGAGAAAAATGCACTCAAATAACTTTACAAAAACTAAAATATAATTTTAACTTTCAATTCATATCAATAACATAAGCTTGAAAATAGTTAACAAAATTAATGATTTGGGTGTTATTATTGATAGTGAGTTAAGATCATATTGAAAATATCATCAACAAAGCAAACAGGAACCTAGGTTTTATTTTAAAAGCAACTAAATGTTTTCGGTACACGGATTCTATAACAATGTTATATAATTCATTAGTCTGGAATTATCAATACTGCAAATATATTAATAGAATAGAAAAAAAAATAGCACTCGACTCAATTTTCTTTATAACAGACACCTGCATATCCTACATATGAGCACAATTAGAAATACTATAAACTTCTAAAGCTCTCATCAAGACGAATAACATTATCTAACATTCTTGTTGAAATTAATTAATAATCATGTTGACTGTAGTTACGTTCTTAATAAATTACAAATTAACTTCAAATATTACCCATCTAGATCAAGACAAGTTATTCTCACCAATTTGACTAGAATAACCCACCAATGTTGTATGACCTAGTTTGTTAAATAAATAAATAAACATATAGGTATTCTTTTTCAAAAATATGAACAATAAATCCGAATACATCTTTTATTTTAATAGTTTGAACTCTTAAAATAACAGAAGCTGTTTCCTTAGGAATAATCCTCAATGAATAAGCAACATTGTAAACGATGTTATCCCCTTATAGTAGAGGTCTATATTTTTCACTCATTTTTATCGTAAAACAAAAATTACCCTTCACACGTTACAAATGGAAGATTATTGCTTTACTAATGTTTGGTTAATACCTTGAGCACATAAATTTTACTGTCATTTCATGTTTTGCAAATTTCCTGATATTATATCTGTCATAAATTACTGGAAGAAATATGGCACATCTCATTTTCGCAAATAACTCGTCGCATGTTACATTTACGTTAATTTCCGTTCATTAATCTAATAGTCTGTTACGCTCCTCATAAATAACTTACTGTTGGTTGGTTTCTTACAGACTGGTATTTTTGAATGCTGAATTTTGAAAGCTTGTTTCTGCTGGGACAAATTTTGTTCTATATTATTTGAAAGAAATTTTTCAATATCTATAAAAATAAGTTTTTATTGCAGATTCTTGATTAACATCGGTTTATTGACCTGAACTGGAGAAAGTGAATATTGATACAGATAAAAACAAGAAATGTTACTTTGTCAAATATCAATTTCTTTAAAAGAACGTTGATTGCAATTTTGAACTTTACAGTTCATTATCAAAACATACAAACTGTAAAGTTCGAAATTGCAATCCACGTTCTTCAAATGAAGTGATATTTAACAAAGTAAAATTTCTTGTTTTTATCTGTAAAAATGGAATATCTCAAAGTAAAGTACAGCTGAATTCAAAATGTGGATAGATAAATCCATGAAGGGGAATAATTTGTGATAACGGGAAAATCGTGCTGAGAGAAACTCCAGTTCGTTCAAAAATTGTTAACTTACCATATCGGTGAATATAAATATTTTGGTACATATTAAGAAAGTAATTGCAATTTCTTTTGAGTTTTGAATTATTGAACAAAATTATGTTCGGAAATTGAGACGGTAGAAGATTCTAGGGAAGAAGAAATAGTCCATAAGGACTGATTCCGAGAAATTTCTGAAGATGGATTCTAACGTATGTGCACTTTAGGATATCTCGAATGAAAATGAAAATTTTCTGTGATCGAACTCCACAAGTTACCGAATTTAATAAATAATGATTATTCTCAACATTAGAGCATGTGGTCGAGTCCTGATGAATTATCATATTGCTTCCAACATTTTAGTTCCGTTCTGAAGCATGAATAACATAATTTATTTTTTTAAATATAATTTCAACCTAATTTAATGTTCCTGCTACTTCTTTTTTATCGATTTCCCTGGTATATGAAAAACTGAATGTAATTTTATATAAAATTTCGAGTCGGTATCTATTCCATCTCATAGAACTATTATTTTGATGAAACCATTCGAAATCTAATGGGAGGAACCTATAATGTTCATGGAACATCGTGTTACCCCGAAGTGGAATGTTGGAAGAGGAGGTAGGCGTTGGAATTCTTCTTAGTTTGGAGGTTATAGGCATCAGTTTGAATTTAAATTATATATCATAACATCATACTTTTGCTCAACTTAAAATTGTCCGGCAGTATGAAATATTGGACAGAAAATTGTTTCAAATAATATGTGTAGAAAGTCGTGTGACTAGTTGAAATTTCAGAGTAAGGTAGTATTTTTTTAGCGAACTGAGTTTCCTGCACTTTAAAGTTCCAACAATATGTGTTCATTGGATATGATGTATGCTATCTTAATCAACCACTTTTGAGTCCAATTCCTTAGAATCTTTTCGATGTTTGGGATTCAGACGTTCCGAAATGAATTGTATTCGCTTGAAGAAGCAACGTACCTAATCGTCATCAATATGTATATTTCTTGTCTTTAATTTAAGAATCTCATGTTCTTCTAACTATTCCAATTCCAGGAAGACATCAAAATGAAAGACATAGATCTTGGCAAAATATTTATTTCATATTCCACAACATGTGTACATTTTTAAGTATATACTTACTTATCGGTGGCAAAATGTCGTTTTATATTCCGCTTTAGTTTGCATCTGCGTTATCAAAATAATACATGAACCTCCAAAATTCGCTATTAATAATGCAGGTTGAATATGGTAGATACTTTACACCATTTTTTACATTTTGCAATGCTTATTTCTCAAGTATTAATATTAATATTGCATACATTCTGTTGAGCTTGAGAAATTAACATCACACCTAAGTAAAGTTTCTCCAAACTGTATTTACAATGAACTTAGGCCTTTGGATTGGGCCCATTGTGCGCCTCATGATCAGGTGTTCATTCGAGCAGACTCGCCAATAACATAGAATTCAAGGCATAAATATAAAATCCTTTTCGGTAGCAAGGTTCACTGGAGTATTGTAGCCTGAGGTACCCTAGATATGCCAGAGCCAGGTATTCTCGTATTGAGACGTAAAATTACTTCCTGTCACCTCATCATGAAGCGGTGTATTCCTGCCATTGAAATAATTACGTGAAAAAAAAACCATTAACACAAATGATTTTCTGCTAGCCTTTAGAGTAACAATGATGAAAAAACTTATGCTGCCAATCGTCATTCGACATGAACTGGCTTTGGCAGGATCTATCAAAGTTGTAAATTCGTATAATTAATATAGGAAATCATTTTACGTATTTTGAAATATCGTTGAACAATATATGAAGAAAACTTTAAATTTTTCTGACATTGACACTATTTTTAAATATAATTAACAAGCTGATGATAACCATTATCCCACCCACGAGGTAGCAGGAGTTGATTTTGTTGATAGGCTACATTATTACGAAAAAAAGATAAACCATGCTTAGTCAAATGTAGCAAGGTATCGCTGGTTTCCGGTCTCTATCCAAGCTTCCCTGTTCCGTGTGCATGCACCGATCGTTACATATGTCACTTCACTATAGGTACATTCTCCAAGTAATTATAGAGAATTATTATGAAAAATATGCAGATTAGAATGTAATTTAAATAAACTCATTATTCTGAATACTTTGAGGTTACCCTACTGGGTATCGAATTCTATTTACTTCACGTTACAGAATAAAATATGTACCCGTGAGATAATAACTTATTATCCTATTCATTTTGCATGAGATAAGGAGTTTATTACCGCACGCGTTTTTTTATCCCACTGCCTTTCATTCAATCAACTTGGCAGGGCATTTTTTAAGGATTCTTCACTAGGTGGCCAAAAGAAAAATATCTCCTCAAACACCCCAAAAATTGGTTGTGGCCAGATTATTATTACTACGTGGCCACGGCGGACTACTACGTGGCCATTTGACCACGTTCGTATTACTTACAAAATGCCCTGCAACTTGAGACAATGAAAATAGCAGTAGTGTAGTTACCAAGGAAACGAAGCGTTTCCACCCAATTTTTAAAAGCGCCATCTCAATTATTAGTTCTGGTTTTCCCAATAAATCATGACAAATTTTAAATTATAATTACCGTTAATTTCCTTTGTACTACGTAGTCTCTGTGCAATTTTCGCATGCGCGCTTTAATAAAACTCATATCCCACTTATATCGTGAAAATAACTATTAAATTAATGTCATAAAACACGGTCACAGTATATAAGACTTTAATTCGATTGGAGAATATTGCAGGAAAATGAAATGACCACTTTTGCAGAGATAGGGAGTCATGCAGATTGCGTTGGACCTTATAGGACTCGGACTATTTGATTCTGAACATAATTAAGTTTTTGTTAGAAGTATCAATGTCCTATACGTTATCATGGATGAATGCAAGAATAGGAGGGTAATGTACCTTGTTGAGGTTTTGCCGCCGACGAATGTATCAAAGAATGTACACATATTGTGAAATATAAAACACATATTCCAATATTTTATGCCTATCATTTTGATGTTTTAACGAGAAAGGCTACGAAAATAGATATTGATGATATTCTAACTCCCTCCAGTTACTTTTGTTTTTTGTAAAGACTTTGGTTTTCTTGATTTTCCAAAAGAAATAAATTTTGGTGACAAGACAAGATTTTATTTATTTGACTCACACAAAATTCTATTTTTACTTCCCTTCAAGGAAGCAAAAAATTGTGATGGTCCAAAGAATTACTTCCGGATTTTGCTGTTTGAGCCTTTCTGAATCAATCTAGACTATTTTTAAGAAGATGTCTGTGTGTGCGTAAAAACTGTGGTGACGATAGCGCCTTTTCTATTGGTCGTATGAATTTGAAATTTTGCAAATCGCTCTGAAGTGGTCAAAATAGGAATGGTATTGTTTTTGGGCCCGATATATCTGATTCAAGGGGTATTTAATTTTTGACATCCATCTTTTGTATTTCAATTGGAACTATAGTATTTTATTGAATCTTAATCATGACAGAGTTTTTCTTGTGATGAATTATATCACACGCATATATTTAACCTAACTGCAGAAGTATCAGAAATTCACATTTTAAGATTCGAATGACGTCACAGTCTATTTTATGTCTTTCTTTGTTGAAAAGTTTGATAGTTCTTGTGACAGCACGTGCTGTATAAAACGAGGCTATACCATGGTGTGAATAATTTGAAAGTCAACTTGAGAGCTGGAGTTAGTATAAGACATATAGTTGTAAAATACATTATATAGGCCATTTCAAAACAGATATTTCCACAAAATGCAGTAATTCTTTTAGGCCGATCACAAGAGTTCCCCCATACTGATATTGAGGGAGGTAGAAAAATCCAATGAACACATATTGTTGCTAGGCTAAGAAACTCTATGTGCATAAGTCGGTTAGCTAGAGAACACAACCTCCCTCTCGTATCAATATATCAAATCTCAAGTCGGCATGTATTCTATGCTATGGTATTTTTGGCCGTCCCCGAGGTGTAAATATGAAAAACACGATTGCGTCAATTCTTCGAAATTGCTATCTAATTGTGGAAATCACACAAAACCTCGGACTAAAGCTTTTATTTTGTTAACTCCAAAATGTATCAAATGAGTGAGTAAAATGTAGTTCGTTGAATATTAATTTCTGCATTTTTCAGGAACAAACCAATTATTTTCAATCGATAACGCGTTTCGTTTCCTCAAAAAAAAATTATTTCGTCATTATCCGGTTCAAGTTCAGACCAACCATCTTCACAATAAATTATTATTTTACTTAACGTTTCATCTTCTCGTGTACATTTTTGAACAATTTTCCAATCGAGGCTGGCAAAATCATATGTTATTATCAGGTTTAAAAATATTTTAGGAGTGTCTTCTGATATTGAACATTTAAAGTTGTCAAAAATTTTATTATTATTCGGTAATCTGCTCAGCCAGTCAGCAGATTTATGTCCAAACGCGACAAAGTCCAAAGAGTATATTGCATTTACTCAAGCTATTTCTAAAATCGTTGAAAAATGTCTTAGAGCTTAAGCAACTTTGAAACAATCCGTCTTGTCTACACGATAACTCAAAAAAGTTTGCTATTTGGTGATAAACTCTATTTGTTTTTCAGGGAAATCAAGTAATAAACACGCTTTTCTGAAGGGTTGAAAAATTAAAAAAATCGTATCTTCCAAAGTATACATTGAATTTCAACAAAATCGTTCAACAACAACAACAAAAACATACTGGGCTTACCTCAGTAGACTGGAGTTCAATTCCAAGAAACGGAATATTTGTTTTTGTAGATTCTCTTAAAAACATTATTAATTTGAATATTCTTCAGTTGATAGAGAAACAAATAATTTATTTCATTATCTTTACACAACTGCGAAGATTATCTTACAGAACGTGAAACAATATAAAAATCAACAATCAAATCAAATGATTTTCGAAGAGTACCTTTGCCATGTACACTATTTATCTATTCGCCAAGTGGCAACACATTTCATTAGTTCATTCCTTTGATATGTTTGATTTTATATCTGAATGCAGATGAAATTGTTGGTCTACAATTCATGACACAAAGCCGTATTGTCTGTATTTAATGTATTGTTGTCCGAAAAAATATTCAAAGGAATATTTCACCCCAAATATAACTGCAAGACTTTCTTGGTCTAATTGAGAATAGTTACATTCTCTCGCATTTAACGTATAGGACTTGCATAATGTGATGAAAGATCATTGTCAAGTTTGTGTGCCAATACTGCTGAGACGCCGTGAGGAGAAGCATCGCATGTTAAACTGACCTCTTTTTTCGGATGAAAATGAAAAGAATTTGAGTTAATTGTTAATTTTTCATTAATATTTTTTTGTAAGCACTCGTAGAGGGGCTTTAATATTGTCGTTAGATCGGGTATGAAACAACCATAATAATTGATGGAGCTTAAGAAATTACATAATTGGATAAGATAAATTGGTCGCGGGACTTTACCTACATTTTAAACATTTTCTCTCATCGGAGAAATTCCATGTTTATCTATAACCTAAATATTTATTATTATCCTGGAAAAATTGAAATTTTTTTGTTTACTTTAAAACCGGCATTAAAACTACAAGTAATCGAGCCAATGTAAATTTGGGTGCCGTTATTACAATATCATTAATTAACAAAGTTAGTCGCCACTGTTGGATTTTGGGTATTAATGAATCTAAATGAACACATTAATTATGTGAATGTGTTACAAATAAGTGATCTGTTACCTACATTGATTGATTATGTAGAAAGAACTCCAGATTATATGCTGGTCCGTCCTGAACTTCGACAGAGATTGTTCAGTAACGTTGCAAGCTTGCTCGTTCCACTGATGAGCTCTATGAGAAGAGCGAAACAGCTGTCTGGAACTATACATTTGTGACTTTACTGATCGATCCGGACTAGAAAGTCGTTATCAAGGTTGTGATTTAATATTCTTATCATTTTTTATATTTACATTTGTCCAAATTCAGTCTAAGGCGATTCAGCCTAAACCATTTGTAAAACCAGTTGATGTCAATTTGATCTCCTTTGTTCGCAATGCATTCATAGATTTTATAATCATCAGAAATAAAATAAACTTTAAAGTAAATTTTACATCATTAACAAATAACAGAAATAAAGAACAACAACTGAACTTAGTTCAGTTGGGAAGGAATTTGTTTACGGATGTTCCAGAATGATACATGATACTAAGGGTCTAGAAATGATAAATTTCCAGTTACAATGGAAGGAGATTGCCGTGTGCTTGGTCAAATGCTTTTTGCGAATCTGATGTGGATACACAGTCTCTAGTGTCTTGGTTGATTTTCTGTTGAGCAGTATTAGGTTCGTTTCGGTAGTTCTATCGGGTAAAAGGCGAAGTTGCGATGATTTTTGACGTAAGACAGAAGAATTACGATATAATAATATTAGTGGTACGTTCATCGGTAATTACTATTTTGTTCATGATTTATTTACATGAACGAAATTGGAATTCATCAACAGGCAAGAGAATTCGTCCTCACTTGGACATTTATTGAAAATTAAGGAGAGAGGAAAAGCTAAATTGTAGTTACAATGTTTTACATAATAGGTATTGCATTAGGACCGCTGTTATATTAATTCTGAGATGAATGATGGTATTAATTTGTGAATTGAAGATACTGTGATATTGTTAAGTTTTATGGCGATTATTTTGCTACAATCAATAATTTCCTTATTCCGAACAAATAATTAGGAATGTATATCAATCTTTGCTGAAAAGAGATTTTAATTCAAGTGCAAATGCTTTAGCCGGAACGTTATAATTTCTAGAAGAAAGTGAACTACTCTGGCACATTTGGAAGTACTGACGAGAATGATGTGGATTTCTTAAGGACAATTTATAAAATGTATGAAGAACAATCTGTACCTACGCTGGTTTTCCTAAAAATAGGGTGACCAACGACGAAACAAATATCTCCTGTAGCATTTCAGGTCTAAGGAGAATTTTGCTTAAAATGGGTTTTAAATATCACACGATTGATAAAAGACATACCCTAATGGAATCTTAACGTTAACGGGAATGGCGTTAAGAATATTTGATGGCTATTAAATAATATAGAGCAGAAAATCGTCCAATCATCTATCTTGATGAAACACGGTTTAATACACATGACAAATGCAAAAAAGAGTAAAATGATTTTTTCAAAAAATGCCAAACCAAAGCTTTTTCGAATAAAGGCAAGAGAATAACACTCATACATACAGGTTCAGAAAATGGATTTGTTCCGAACTGTCTGTTCTTTCAACTAAAACATAACAGATTCTATTTAGATCACTACCAAGACACTGGCTCAAAACTTTTTGAAGATTCGTTTGAATATCGTCTTCTTCAAAATATACCCAAAAATAGAGTAATTGTAATGGATAATGCTAGTCATCATATTCAAGTAAAAATGATGCCTAGTTGTAATATCACTAAAGCAGAAAATCAACATTTTTTGATAGAATATTTAGAGAAACTTACAGAAAAGGGGATCTCTCAGAAGTATTAAAGGTTTTCAAAATTAATAAAGAATACATGTGTGATAAACTTACAACATAAAATGGACATACAGTGCTGCCTCTTCCCCCTATTATTGTCTATTTAATCCAATCGAACTAATATAGCTCTAAGTCAAATCAAATATTATGAGGAATAATATTTGCTCCACATTAAATATATCTGTAGTGGAATTAATAAAAACATAGTACGTAAAATTTCTTTAAGCAGTTGGAAAAACTGTATACAACATATAATTAAGGTGGAAAACTCTCATACGTGTATGATTAATAATATTCAACCCTTAATAATAAGTTAAGGTTTAGATGAAGTGATAAGGACACATAGCTAAATTTGATGTAAAATAGAATTAAGATGTTAAAATTGGTCATTGTAATTCGTGTACCCACATTAATTTTTATTGTACATATCTTTAGTAATAAAATTAAATATTATTTTCAATTGATCATTATTTTCCTTTAGTGTAAAATGCCTTTTTAATCCAAAATAGAAATGAATCAATAAGTAAGTATATTTTCAAGCCGACTCTGCACCCATATATTGCAGTTTGATGATGTTGGGATCAACCCAATGGAGTTTAATCAGCTATTTGGCTTATTGCAATAAAGGACCATTGTATAATATGAACTATACTATACTGTTTATACTAAGTCTAGTGAGGGAAGTAGAAACAGATTGTATCTGGAAGCAATTCTTGATAATCCATATAGATTTCGTCATCTTTTAAATAAAATTGAATTGAACAGAGCTGAGTAGTTGTTGTGGCTTTTAATTTGGACGATATTACATTTATTCACTGGATGTTTGGTGTTGTTGAAGGTATCTTACGGTAGATTGATTTTGACGTTCATGGATGAAAGATATTTTCTTTGGTTCAATAAGGTTTTGAAAAAAATTCTGAATTGCCTACTCGAAACTCCTGCAGTCATAGAAATTTTGAAAAGTTATTGCCAATTTTATAGAATTGGCTTTAATTTTTTGTCGGTTATTTAAGATTATAAGACAGGAAACATACTCACCGTCAATCGAATCAACATCTGAATTCCGCCGATTTTGTCCCAGACGTAGCAAATTACTAACAGAAAATTGCCTGTTGTTCGTTGAACATTGTGCTCTTCCATTATATTCAGATGTGAGATCACCCAGTCGCGTGTCGAAGCCAAACATATTTCACATTCGCGCAATATTAACTAATCGAATCATCCAAATATCATCAACTTTCCATAACATGAAACAATTTGCACTATTAATTTTATTTCAAGTACGCAACACCTTAAGACTTCGTCAGATAAAATAGATGTTGAAAGACAGATCAAGTTCAATTTGCAATAGTTTTAATTTCAAGTCTTTACTTTTCGAATTGTTAATTTGACACAAATTTAAATTGATATTAATGTGTTTATGAATAAGATAATCTAATAATGCGAGATTCTGAGTTGAGACTAAGATTTTAAATTTGTAACATATCGTTCTGGCGTGCTGTGCTCCCCACCTAACTGGCTTAATTTAAAAGGGGCGGTTTGAGTAAAATGAAATTGAGATGTTAAGTGGCGCCCTTAACAATTTAGTTAACTTATGAGTACCGTAATTGGAGATAATTGTGTTGACGTTTTCTGCTCACAGGAAACAAAATTTGATTTCACTGCTCGTATATTGTGTTTTATGGCCTATGACAATATTGTAAATAGCTTCCAGCTTCAGTAGGATAATGTTAATGGCTAGCTGAACATACATACCAGATGTTGCATTGTTATCTAATAAATTTATTGGGTGAAAATTAAAATATAGTTAACAGTTATCATGCTCATGCACACAGTTATTAAAATAAGTTAAGAAATTTCATAATCGCTGTTACGCAATGAAGAAAGAGTTTTCCAATTAGCGTGTCAAAACTTGAATACCAAAAACATGATTGCCTAGGAAAGTAAATATAAAATCTCCTTGACAAATTTGTTCAATACATTCTGTCAAGTTAGTATGGACAGATATATTCGATTCAACAGCACTTAGGAGTTATTCGTATTTACCAACAAACTCCTTGTTCGGTTCGCTGGATATTTGCGAGGAGAGATGTTTATGGTTAACAGAAACGACCAACCGCGTGGTCTTTTCATCGTCTATTTGAAAAATATACTAACTGATATAAGGAGTGTAAGGCAAAGTGTAAGAGATGATCTGAAGCTCTCCTCTATTCCTTGTTGCTTTCTTAGAGGAGTACGTGGTGAATTTTGCATGAAGATCTTGATTATGAAGTTTAAATCACTGAAGAACCGAAGCCAAATGATCATCACTTGAGTTTGAGATTTCTCGAACAGGACTCATGAACATCCATATATTGTCGAAAGGATAATCTTTTCTGTTGAAGCCCATTTTTGGGTTAATGTGTTTGTAAACAAGCATAATTGTAGGATTTGGTCCATAAAAAGTTATTCCTTAGTCACCTTATTATCTCACGATCCTGAAGATTTCATTCATATGTTCTCACGAACAGAAACAATCACGTCAATAAGACTCACGCACGGTCAAGATTTTTGAATTTTCAATCACATACGTATACACAGACTTTCGCACGCATTCTTACTAACAAACACAATAAATTTTAATTTAGGCGCATTCAAACAAGCTCACCTGATCCTGCCCTAAACCAAGATTTTATTAATTCATTATAAAATTCTATTTTTGTAAGACTTCAAATTTTACTGGTATAGGTACATTACAAATTGCAATGTAAATTCAAATGGAATTGAATCAAAGTTTCTGCTCAACAATTCAGTTCTATTTCACCAAGCTTGGGACACCTTCAAGAAACACCGCCGAACGACCACAGTCACGTGACGAGAAGGGGGTTTGCTAAGACAACTATCGCTCAAGAAAGGGATAGTTGGAATCGTGATAGGGAGCAATCCTCATCGGGTACTACGTAACGTGAGAAACCACGTGATCGCGCGACGCCTCTCATCCACTAGCGTATCATATGCGAATCGATCTTGTTGCAGATACACAAACACTGTGCGCTATTACTTCCACCTCATATGACTGGCGCCAATACCGTACCTAACGTCAGTTTAATAGTCATAACCTCAAAATAATAATAAATAAAAGATTTCAGCTGTTCTGTCAATATTCCTTTTTGCGATGTTTTTTGAATTGGATTTATTAATACTATTCCTGAAACAGTGATTCAATACAGTGATCCAAAAAATACATGTAAGCATACCATTGCCTGGGATGAGGTATATAATAGATAAAAAACTGATTTATTGTTTTAGTGTGACTAGTATAAAACGTTAAAAGAACCTAAAATATAACTTCTGCCTAATATTTGGTATAGTTAGGAGCATTATAAAGCGATAATGTATTCCGAAGTGAAACTGTGGACCGTTCGGTGGAACCAGATTGCATTGAAAAAATGGAACGAACTAACTTTAAAATTAAATTTGAGTGAGAACGGTCCAGCTCTGACAAAACGATGTGGGCAAAAATTATGTTTCTTTAATAAGTGTGTTTTCAAATTTGTTTACATCAGTGAACTAGTAAATAATACAAGGTACCTACAGGTAATAATAGACTCACATTTAAAATGGGATGCACATATTCAAGTGTTAGTAAAAAAAATAAGAAAACCCTTTTACATTTTTCTCGAACTCCGAAATTTTTTGAAAGAAACTCAGCTGAAAGAAGTATACTACGCTCTAGCTCAATCTGTTATTCAATATGGAATAATAGGATGGGGTGGAGCATATACATCTACATTACAACCCTTATTTAAAGTACAGAAACGATTAATTAAAATTATCTTTCGGAAACCAAAATTATTCTCAACACAGCAACTATTCAAAATATCGTACTTACTGGATATCAAACAACTATATATTAAATCTGTCTTACTAAATTTCCTCTGCCACC
This sequence comes from Endomychus coccineus, assembly GCA_958510875.1. Taxonomy (NCBI): domain Eukaryota; kingdom Metazoa; phylum Arthropoda; class Insecta; order Coleoptera; family Endomychidae; genus Endomychus; species Endomychus coccineus. Next base: position 132,442,675 of record OY294067.1, read on the forward strand.
AAGTTTCACATAATACAATTTCACATCAATATACGAAAAAATATAAATTCAGATCAACCAATACCAATAGCATTTAAATCAATAGGGCAAAGATGCAGCGTTTTCTTAGGACCGCGATTCTATAATGAACTTCGGGCGAAAATAAGAAAAATAAAGAATAAAAAAGGAATTGGAAGATTAGAGTGAAGTTAGCCACACTTTTCTGGTCACACTTTTCTAGCCACAGTTTCTGACGAGGAGTATGGTCCGCGGTGTTGCCATATCAATTATTTTTAAGAATGAGCTCATTATCAGTTTTCTTGGGTAACTTGAAGTCAGAGGGATATTAATAATTCAAGGAAGAGTGATATATCCATATTGACTTAGCTGGATAATATGGAATTAACCAAAATATCCCGAGTTGTACGGACATGGGACTGATTGATTGTAGCTCAGTGACGGAAAAAAGTAATAACTTATGTTTCTACGCTTTCAGTATTGTACCAAAAATTTCCGATTAACGAAAAATATTCCGTATACCACAAATTTAACTTAGGTTTCTACGTTTCCAGTATTGTACCAAAAATTTCCGATTACCGAAAAATATTTCGAGTACCAAAAATTTGAAAACGCCATTCGATAAAGGACATCCGAAAAAGTATATATACAGGGTCAAATCAATTTGTGTGGCCGGAAAAGTGTTGAAAAACTTGGAAAAAAATTTTTATTCCATCATAACTACCCGAAATATTCCGAGTACCAAAAATTTGAAAACGCCGTTCGATAAAGGAAATCCGAAAAAGTATATATACAGGGTCAAATCAATTTGTGTGGTCGGAAAAGTGTTGAAAAACTTGGAAAAAAAATTTTTATTCCATCATAACTACCCGAAATATTCCGAGTACCAAAAATTTGAAAACGCCATTCGATAAAGGACATCCGAAAAAGTATATATACAGGGTCAAATCAATTTGTGTGGCCGGAAAAGTGTTGAAAAACTTGGAAAAAAATTTTTATTCCATCATAACTACCCGAAATATTCCGAGTACCAAAAATTTGAAAACGCCGTTCGATAAAGGAAATCCGAAAAAGTATATATACAGGGTCAAATCAATTTGTGTGGTCGGAAAAGTGTTGAAAAACTTGGAAAAAAAATTTTTATTCCATCATAACTACCCGAAATATTCCGAGTACCAAAAATTTGAAAACGCCATTCGATAAAGGACATCCGAAAAAGTATATATACAGGGTCAAATCAATTTGTGTGGCCGGAAAAGTGTTGAAAAACTTGGAAAAAAATTTTTATTCCATCATAACTACCCGAAATATTCCGAGTACCAAAAATTTGAAAACGCCGTTCGATAAAGGAAATCCGAAAAAGTATATATACAGGGTCAAATCAATTTGTGTGGTCGGAAAAGTGTTGAAAAACTTGGAAAAAAAATTTTTATTCCATCATAACTACCCGAAATATTCCGAGTACCAAAAATTTGAAAACGCCATTCGATAAAGGACATCCGAAAAAGTATATATACAGGGTCAAATCAATTTGTGTGGCCGGAAAAGTGTTGAAAAACTTGGAAAAAAATTTTTATTCCATCATAACTACCCGAAATATTCCGAGTACCAAAAATTTGAAAACGCCGTTCGATAAAGGAAATCCGAAAAAGTATATATACAGGGTCAAATCAATTTGTGTGGTCGGAAAAGTGTTGAAAAACTTGGAAAAAAAAATTTTATTCCATCATAACTACCCGAAATATTCCGAGTACCAAAAATTTGAAAACGCCATTCGATAAAGGACATCCGAAAAAGTATATATACAGGGTCAAATCAATTTGTGTGGCCGGAAAAGTGTTGAAAAACTTGGAAAAAAATTTTTATTCCATCATAACTACCCGAAATATTCCGAGTACCAAAAATTTGAAAACGCCATTCGATAAAGGACATCCGAAAAAGTATATATACAGGGTCAAATCAATTTGTGTGGCCGGAAAAGTGTTGAAAAACTTGGAAAAAATTTTTTATTCCATCATAACTACCCGAAATATTCCGAGTACCAAAAATTTGAAAACGCCATTCGATAAAGGACATCCGAAAAAGTATATATACAGGGTCAAATCAATTTGTGTGGCCGGAAAAGTGTTGAAAAACTTGGAAAAAAATTTTTATTCCATCATAACTACCCGAAATATTCCGAGTACCAAAAATTTGAAAACGCCGTTCGATAAAGGAAATCCGAAAAAGTATATATACAGGGTCAAATCAATTTGTGTGGTCGGAAAAGTGTTGAAAAACTTGGAAAAAAAATTTTTATTCCATCATAACTACCCGAAATATTCCGAGTACCAAAAATTTGAAAACGCCATTCGATAAAGGACATCCGAAAAAGTATATATACAGGGTCAAATCAATTTGTGTGGCCGGAAAAGTGTTGAAAAACTTGGAAAAAAATTTTTATTCCATCATAACTACCCGAAATATTCCGAGTACCAAAAATTTGAAAACGCCGTTCGATAAAGGAAATCCGAAAAAGTATATATACAGGGTCAAATCAATTTGTGTGGTCGGAAAAGTGTTGAAAAACTTGGAAAAAAAATTTTTATTCCATCATAACTACCCGAAATATTCCGAGTACCAAAAATTTGAAAACGCCATTCGATAAAGGACATCCGAAAAAGTATATATACAGGGTCAAATCAATTTGTGTGGCCGGAAAAGTGTTGAAAAACTTGGAAAAAAATTTTTATTCCATCATAACTACCCGAAATATTCCGAGTACCAAAAATTTGAAAACGCCGTTCGATAAAGGAAATCCGAAAAAGTATATATACAGGGTCAAATCAATTTGTGTGGCCGGAAAAGTGTTGAAAAACTTGGAAAAAAAATTTTTATTCCATCATAACTACCCGAAATATTCCGAGTACCAAAAATTTGAAAACGCCATTCGATAAAGGACATCCGAAAAAGTATATATACAGGATCAAATCAATTTGTGTGGCCGGAAAAGTGTTGAAAAACTTAGAAATAAATTTTTATTCCATCATAAACTACCCGAAATATTCCGAGTACCAAAAATTTGAAAACGCCATTCGATAAAGGACATCCGAAAAAGTATATATACAGGGTCAAATCAATTTGTGTGGCCGGAAAAGTGTTGAAAAACTTGGAAAAAAATTTTTATTCCATCATAACTACCCGAAATATTCCGAGTACCAAAAATTTGAAAACGCCGTTCGATAAAGGAAATCCGAAAAAGTATATATACAGGGTCAAATCAATTTGTGTGGTCGGAAAAGTGTTGAAAAACTTGGAAAAAAAATTTTTATTCCATCATAACTACCTGAAATATTCCGAGTACCAAAAATTTGAAAACGCCATTCGATAAAGGACATCCGAAAAAGTATATATACAGGGTCAAATCAATTTGTGTGGCCGGAAAAGTGTTGAAAAACTTGGAAAAAAATTTTTATTCCATCATAACTACCCGAAATATTCCGAGTACCAAAAATTTGAAAACGCCGTTCGATAAAGGAAATCCGAAAAAGTATATATACAGGGTCAAATCAATTTGTGTGGCCGGAAAAGTGTTGAAAAACTTGGAAAAAAATTTTTATTCCATCATAACTACCCGAAATATTCCGAGTACCAAAAATTTGAAAACGCCGTTCGATAAAGGACATCCGAAAAAGTATATATACAGGGTCAAATCAATTTGTGTGGTCGGAAAAGTGTTGAAAAACTTGGAAAAAAATTTTTATTCCATCATAACTACCCGAAATATTCCGAGTACCAAAAATTTGAAAACGCCGTTCGATAAAGGAAATCCGAAAAAGTATATATACAGGGTCAAATCAATTTGTGTGGTCGGAAAAGTGTTGAAAAACTTGGAAAAAAAATTTTTATTCCATCATAACTACCCGAAATATTCCGAGTACCAAAAATTTGAAAACGCCATTCGATAAAGGACATCCGAAAAAGTATATATACAGGGTCAAATCAATTTGTGTGGCCGGAAAAGTGTTGAAAAACTTGGAAAAAAATTTTTATTCCATCATAACTACCCGAAATATTCCGAGTACCAAAAATTTGAAAACGCCATTCGATAAAGGACATCCGAAAAAGTATATATACAGGGTCAAATCAATTTGTGTGGCCGGAAAAGTGTTGAAAAACTTGGAAAAAAATTTTTATTCCATCATAACTACCCGAAATATTCCGAGTACCAAAAATTTGAAAACGCCGTTCGATAAAGGACATCCGAAAAAGTATATATACAGGGTCAAATCAATTTGTGTGGCCGGAAAAGTGTTGAAAAACTTGGAAAAAAAATTTTATTCCATCATAACTACCCGAAATATTCCGAGTACCAAAAATTTGAAAACGCCGTTCGATAAAGGACATCCGAAAAAGTATATATACAGGGTCAAATCAATTTGTGTGGCCGGAAAAGTGTTGAAAAACTTGGAAAAAATTTTTATTCCATCATAACTACCCGAAATATTCCGAGTACCAAAAATTTGAAAACGCCGTTCGATAAAGGACATCCGAAAAAGTATATATACAGGGTCAAATCAATTTGTGTGGCCGGAAAAGTGTTGAAAAACTTGGAAAAAAATTTTTATTCCATCATAACTACCCGAAATATTCCGAGTACCAAAAATTTGAAAACGCCGTTCGATAAAGGAAATCCGAAAAAGTATATATACAGGGTCAAATCAATTTGTGTGGTCGGAAAAGTGTTGAAAAACTTGGAAAAAAAATTTTTATTCCATCATAACTACCCGAAATATTCCGAGTACCAAAAATTTGAAAACGCCATTCGATAAAGGACATCCGAAAAAGTATATATACAGGGTCAAATCAATTTGTGTGGCCGGAAAAGTGTTGAAAAACTTGGAAAAAAATTTTTATTCCATCATAACTACCCGAAATATTCCGAGTACCAAAAATTTGAAAACGCCGTTCGATAAAGGAAATCCGAAAAAGTATATATACAGGGTCAAATCAATTTGTGTGGCCGGAAAAGTGTTGAAAAACTTGGAAAAAAAATTTTTATTCCATCATAACTACCCGAAATATTCCGAGTACCAAAAATTTGAAAACGCCATTCGATAAAGGACATCCGAAAAAGTATATATACAGGATCAAATCAATTTGTGTGGCCGGAAAAGTGTTGAAAAACTTAGAAATAAATTTTTATTCCATCATAAACTACCCGAAATATTCCGAGTACCAAAAATTTGAAAACGCCATTCGATAAAGGACATCCGAAAAAGTATATATACAGGGTCAAATCAATTTGTGTGGCCGGAAAAGTGTTGAAAAACTTGGAAAAAAATTTTTATTCCATCATAACTACCCGAAATATTCCGAGTACCAAAAATTTGAAAACGCCGTTCGATAAAGGAAATCCGAAAAAGTATATATACAGGGTCAAATCAATTTGTGTGGTCGGAAAAGTGTTGAAAAACTTGGAAAAAAAATTTTTATTCCATCATAACTACCTGAAATATTCCGAGTACCAAAAATTTGAAAACGCCATTCGATAAAGGACATCCGAAAAAGTATATATACAGGGTCAAATCAATTTGTGTGGCCGGAAAAGTGTTGAAAAACTTGGAAAAAAATTTTTATTCCATCATAACTACCCGAAATATTCCGAGTACCAAAAATTTGAAAACGCCGTTCGATAAAGGAAATCCGAAAAAGTATATATACAGGGTCAAATCAATTTGTGTGGCCGGAAAAGTGTTGAAAAACTTGGAAAAAAATTTTTATTCCATCATAACTACCCGAAATATTCCGAGTACCAAAAATTTGAAAACGCCGTTCGATAAAGGACATCCGAAAAAGTATATATACAGGGTCAAATCAATTTGTGTGGTCGGAAAAGTGTTGAAAAACTTGGAAAAAAATTTTTATTCCATCATAACTACCCGAAATATTCCGAGTACCAAAAATTTGAAAACGCCGTTCGATAAAGGAAATCCGAAAAAGTATATATACAGGGTCAAATCAATTTGTGTGGTCGGAAAAGTGTTGAAAAACTTGGAAAAAAAATTTTTATTCCATCATAACTACCCGAAATATTCCGAGTACCAAAAATTTGAAAACGCCATTCGATAAAGGACATCCGAAAAAGTATATATACAGGGTCAAATCAATTTGTGTGGCCGGAAAAGTGTTGAAAAACTTGGAAAAAAATTTTTATTCCATCATAACTACCCGAAATATTCCGAGTACCAAAAATTTGAAAACGCCATTCGATAAAGGACATCCGAAAAAGTATATATACAGGGTCAAATCAATTTGTGTGGCCGGAAAAGTGTTGAAAAACTTGGAAAAAAATTTTTATTCCATCATAACTACCCGAAATATTCCGAGTACCAAAAATTTGAAAACGCCGTTCGATAAAGGACATCCGAAAAAGTATATATACAGGGTCAAATCAATTTGTGTGGCCGGAAAAGTGTTGAAAAACTTGGAAAAAAAATTTTATTCCATCATAACTACCCGAAATATTCCGAGTACCAAAAATTTGAAAACGCCGTTCGATAAAGGACATCCGAAAAAGTATATATACAGGGTCAAATCAATTTGTGTGGCCGGAAAAGTGTTGAAAAACTTGGAAAAAAATTTTTATTCCATCATAACTACCCGAAATATTCCGAGTACCAAAAATTTGAAAACGCCGTTCGATAAAGGACATCCGAAAAAGTATATATACAGGGTCAAATCAATTTGTGTGGCCGGAAAAGTGTTGAAAAACTTGGAAAAAAATTTTTATTCCATCATAACTACCCGAAATATTCCGAGTACCAAAAATTTGAAAACGCCATTCGATAAAGGACATCCGAAAAAGTATATATACAGGGTCAAATCAATTTGTGTGGCCGGAAAAGTGTTGAAAAACTTGGAAAAAAATTTTTATTCCATCATAACTACCCGAAATATTCCGAGTACCAAAAATTTGAAAACGCCATTCGATAAAGGACATCCGAAAAAGTATATATACAGGGTCAAATCAATTTGTGTGGCCGGAAAAGTGTTGAAAAACTTGGAAAAAAATTTTTATTCCATCATAACTACCCGAAATATTCCGAGTACCAAAAATTTGAAAACGCCGTTCGATAAAGGAAATCCGAAAAAGTATATATACAGGGTCAAATCAATTTGTGTGGTCGGAAAAGTGTTGAAAAACTTGGAAAAAAAATTTTTATTCCATCATAACTACCCGAAATATTCCGAGTACCAAAAATTTGAAAACGCCATTCGATAAAGGACATCCGAAAAAGTATATATACAGGGTCAAATCAATTTGTGTGGCCGGAAAAGTGTTGAAAAACTTGGAAAAAAATTTTTATTCCATCATATCTACCCGAAATATTCCGAGTACCAAAAATTTGAAAACGCCGTTCGATAAAGGAAATCCGAAAAAGTATATATACAGGGTCAAATCAATTTGTGTGGTCGGAAAAGTGTTGAAAAACTTGGAAAAAAAATTTTTATTCCATCATAACTACCCGAAATATTCCGAGTACCAAAAATTTGAAAACGCCATTCGATAAAGGACATCCGAAAAAGTATATATACAGGGTCAAATCAATTTGTGTGGCCGGAAAAGTGTTGAAAAACTTGGAAAAAAATTTTTATTCCATCATAACTACCCGAAATATTCCGAGTACCAAAAATTTGAAAACGCCGTTCGATAAAGGAAATCCGAAAAAGTATATATACAGGGTCAAATCAATTTGTGTGGCCGGAAAAGTGTTGAAAAACTTGGAAAAAAAATTTTTATTCCATCATAACTACCCGAAATATTCCGAGTACCAAAAATTTGAAAACGCCATTCGATAAAGGACATCCGAAAAAGTATATATACAGGATCAAATCAATTTGTGTGGCCGGAAAAGTGTTGAAAAACTTAGAAATAAATTTTTATTCCATCATAAACTACCCGAAATATTCCGAGTACCAAAAATTTGAAAACGCCATTCGATAAAGGACATCCGAAAAAGTATATATACAGGGTCAAATCAATTTGTGTGGCCGGAAAAGTGTTGAAAAACTTGGAAAAAAATTTTTATTCCATCATAACTACCCGAAATATTCCGAGTACCAAAAATTTGAAAACGCCGTTCGATAAAGGAAATCCGAAAAAGTATATATACAGGGTCAAATCAATTTGTGTGGTCGGAAAAGTGTTGAAAAACTTGGAAAAAAAATTTTTATTCCATCATAACTACCTGAAATATTCCGAGTACCAAAAATTTGAAAACGCCATTCGATAAAGGACATCCGAAAAAGTATATATACAGGGTCAAATCAATTTGTGTGGCCGGAAAAGTGTTGAAAAACTTGGAAAAAAATTTTTATTCCATCATAACTACCCGAAATATTCCGAGTACCAAAAATTTGAAAACGCCGTTCGATAAAGGAAATCCGAAAAAGTATATATACAGGGTCAAATCAATTTGTGTGGCCGGAAAAGTGTTGAAAAACTTGGAAAAAAATTTTTATTCCATCATAACTACCCGAAATATTCCGAGTACCAAAAATTTGAAAACGCCGTTCGATAAAGGACATCCGAAAAAGTATATATACAGGGTCAAATCAATTTGTGTGGTCGGAAAAGTGTTGAAAAACTTGGAAAAAAATTTTTATTCCATCATAACTACCCGAAATATTCCGAGTACCAAAAATTTGAAAACGCCGTTCGATAAAGGAAATCCGAAAAAGTATATATACAGGGTCAAATCAATTTGTGTGGTCGGAAAAGTGTTGAAAAACTTGGAAAAAAAATTTTTATTCCATCATAACTACCCGAAATATTCCGAGTACCAAAAATTTGAAAACGCCATTCGATAAAGGACATCCGAAAAAGTATATATACAGGGTCAAATCAATTTGTGTGGCCGGAAAAGTGTTGAAAAACTTGGAAAAAAATTTTTATTCCATCATAACTACCCGAAATATTCCGAGTACCAAAAATTTGAAAACGCCATTCGATAAAGGACATCCGAAAAAGTATATATACAGGGTCAAATCAATTTGTGTGGCCGGAAAAGTGTTGAAAAACTTGGAAAAAAATTTTTATTCCATCATAACTACCCGAAATATTCCGAGTACCAAAAATTTGAAAACGCCGTTCGATAAAGGACATCCGAAAAAGTATATATACAGGGTCAAATCAATTTGTGTGGCCGGAAAAGTGTTGAAAAACTTGGAAAAAAAATTTTATTCCATCATAACTACCCGAAATATTCCGAGTACCAAAAATTTGAAAACGCCGTTCGATAAAGGACATCCGAAAAAGTATATATACAGGGTCAAATCAATTTGTGTGGCCGGAAAAGTGTTGAAAAACTTGGAAAAAAATTTTTATTCCATCATAACTACCCGAAATATTCCGAGTACCAAAAATTTGAAAACGCCGTTCGATAAAGGACATCCGAAAAAGTATATATACAGGGTCAAATCAATTTGTGTGGCCGGAAAAGTGTTGAAAAACTTGGAAAAAAATTTTTATTCCATCATAACTACCCGAAATATTCCGAGTACCAAAAATTTGAAAACGCCGTTCGATAAAGGAAATCCGAAAAAGTATATATACAGGGTCAAATCAATTTGTGTGGTCGGAAAAGTGTTGAAAAACTTGGAAAAAAAATTTTTATTCCATCATAACTACCCGAAATATTCCGAGTACCAAAAATTTGAAAACGCCATTCGATAAAGGACATCCGAAAAAGTATATATACAGGGTCAAATCAATTTGTGTGGCCGGAAAAGTGTTGAAAAACTTGGAAAAAAATTTTTATTCCATCATAACTACCCGAAATATTCCGAGTACCAAAAATTTGAAAACGCCATTCGATAAAGGACATCCGAAAAAGTATATATACAGGGTCAAATCAATTTGTGTGGCCGGAAAAGTGTTGAAAAACTTGGAAAAAAATTTTTATTCCATCATAACTACCCGAAATATTCCGAGTACCAAAAATTTGAAAACGCCATTCGATAAAGGACATCCGAAAAAGTGTATATACAGGGTCAAATCAATTTGTGTGGCCGGAAAAGTGTTGAAAAACTTGGAAAAAAATTTTTATTCCATCATAACTACCCGAAATATTCCGAGTACCAAAAATTTGAAAACGCCATTCGATAAAGGACATCCGAAAAAGTATATATACAGGGTCAAATCAATTTGTGTGGCCGGAAAAGTGTTGAAAAACTTGGAAAAAAATTTTTATTCCATCATAACTACCCGAAATATTCCGAGTACCAAAAATTTGAAAACGCCATTCGATAAAGGACATCCGAAAAAGTATATATACAGGGTCAAATCAATTTGTGTGGCCGGAAAAGTGTTGAAAAACTTGGAAAAAAATTTTTATTCCATCATAACTACCCGAAATATTCCGAGTACCAAAAATTTGAAAACGCCATTCGATAAAGGACATCCGAAAAAGTATATATACAGGGTCAAATCAATTTGTGTGGCCGGAAAAGTGTTGAAAAACTTGGAAAAAAATTTTTATTCCATCATAACTACCCGAAATATTCCGAGTACCAAAAATTTGAAAACGCCGTTCGATAAAGGACATCCGAAAAAGTATATATACAGGGTCAAATCAATTTGTGTGGCCGGAAAAGTGTTGAAAAACTTGGAAAAAAATTTTTATTCCATCATAACTACCCGAAATATTCCGAGTACCAAAAATTTGAAAACGCCGTTCGATAAAGGACATCCGAAAAAGTATATATACAGGGTCAAATCAATTTGTGTGGCCGGAAAAGTGTTGAAAAACTTGGAAAAAAATTTTTATTCCATCATAACTACCCGAAATATTCCGAGTACCAAAAATTTGAAAACGCCGTTCGATAAAGGAAATCCGAAAAAGTATATATACAGGGTCAAATCAATTTGTGTGGTCGGAAAAGTGTTGAAAAACTTGGAAAAAAATTTTTTATTCCATCATAACTACCCGAAATATTCCGAGTACCAAAAATTTGAAAACGCCATTCGATAAAGGACATCCGAAAAAGTATATATACAGGGTCAAATCAATTTGTGTGGCCGGAAAAGTGTTGAAAAACTTGGAAAAAAATTTTTATTCCATCATAACTACCCGAAATATTCCGAGTACCAAAAATTTGAAAACGCCATTCGATAAAGGACATCCGAAAGAGTATATATACAGGGTCAAATCAATTTGTGTGGCCGGAAAAGTGTTGAAAAACTTGGAAAAAAATTTTTATTCCATCATAACTACCCGAAATATTCCGAGTACCAAAAATTTGAAAACGCCATTCGATAAAGGACATCCGAAAAAGTATATATACAGGGTCAAATCAATTTGTGTGGCCGGAAAAGTGTTGAAAAACTTGGAAAAAAATTTTTATTCCATCATAACTACCCGAAATATTCCGAGTACCAAAAATTTGAAAACGCCATTCGATAAAGGACATCCGAAAAAGTATATATACAGGGTCAAATCAATTTGTGTGGCCGGAAAAGTGTTGAAAAACTTGGAAAAAAATTTTTATTCCATCATAACTACCCGAAATATTCCGAGTACCAAAAATTTGAAAACGCCGTTCGATAAAGGACATCCGAAAAAGTATATATACAGGGTCAAATCAATTTGTGTGGCCGGAAAAGTGTTGAAAAACTTGGAAAAAATTTTTTATTCCATCATAACTACCCGAAATATTCCGAGTACCAAAAATTTGAAAACGCCATTCGATAAAGGACATCCGAAAAAGTATATATACAGGGTCAAATCAATTTGTGTGGCCGGAAAAGTGTTGAAAAACTTGGAAAAAAATTTTTATTCCATCATAACTACCCGAAATATTCCGAGTACCAAAAATTTGAAAACGCCATTCGATAAAGGACATCCGAAAAAGTATATATACAGGGTCAAATCAATTTGTGTGGCCGGAAAAGTGTTGAAAAACTTGGAAAAAAATTTTTATTCCATCATAACTACCCGAAATATTCCGAGTACCAAAAATTTGAAAACGCCATTCGATAAAGGACATCCGAAAAAGTATATATACAGGGTCAAATCAATTTGTGTGGCCGGAAAAGTGTTGAAAAACTTGGAAAAAAATTTTTATTCCATCATAACTACCCGAAATATTCCGAGTACCAAAAATTTGAAAACGCCGTTCGATAAAGGAAATCCGAAAAAGTATATATACAGGGTCAAATCAATTTGTGTGGTCGGAAAAGTGTTGAAAAACTTGGAAAAAAAATTTTTATTCCATCATAACTACCCGAAATATTCCGAGTACCAAAAATTTGAAAACGCCATTCGATAAAGGACATCCGAAAAAGTATATATACAGGGTCAAATCAATTTGTGTGGCCGGAAAAGTGTTGAAAAACTTGGAAAAAAATTTTTATTCCATCATAACTACCCGAAATATTCCGAGTACCAAAAATTTGAAAACGCCATTCGATAAAGGACATCCGAAAAAGTATATATACAGGGTCAAATCAATTTGTGTGGCCGGAAAAGTGTTGAAAAACTTGGAAAAAAATTTTTATTCCATCATAACTACCCGAAATATTCCGAGTACCAAAAATTTGAAAACGCCGTTCGATAAAGGACATCCGAAAAAGTATATATACAGGGTCAAATCAATTTGTGTGGCCGGAAAAGTGTTGAAAAACTTGGAAAAAAAATTTTATTCCATCATAACTACCCGAAATATTCCGAGTACCAAAAATTTGAAAACGCCGTTCGATAAAGGACATCCGAAAAAGTATATATACAGGGTCAAATCAATTTGTGTGGCCGGAAAAGTGTTGAAAAACTTGGAAAAAAATTTTTATTCCATCATAACTACCCGAAATATTCCGAGTACCAAAAATTTGAAAACGCCGTTCGATAAAGGACATCCGAAAAAGTATATATACAGGGTCAAATCAATTTGTGTGGCCGGAAAAGTGTTGAAAAACTTGGAAAAAAATTTTTATTCCATCATAACTACCCGAAATATTCCGAGTACCAAAAATTTGAAAACGCCGTTCGATAAAGGAAATCCGAAAAAGTATATATACAGGGTCAAATCAATTTGTGTGGTCGGAAAAGTGTTGAAAAACTTGGAAAAAAATTTTTATTCCATCATAACTACCCGAAATATTCCGAGTACCAAAAATTTGAAAACGCCATTCGATAAAGGACATCCGAAAAAGTATATATACAGGGTCAAATCAATTTGTGTGGCCGGAAAAGTGTTGAAAAACTTGGAAAAAAATTTTTATTCCATCATAACTACCCGAAATATTCCGAGTACCAAAAATTTGAAAACGCCATTCGATAAAGGACATCCGAAAAAGTATATATACAGGGTCAAATCAATTTGTGTGGCCGGAAAAGTGTTGAAAAACTTGGAAAAAAATTTTTATTCCATCATAACTACCCGAAATATTCCGAGTACCAAAAATTTGAAAACGCCATTCGATAAAGGACATCCGAAAAAGTATATATACAGGGTCAAATCAATTTGTGTGGCCGGAAAAGTGTTGAAAAACTTGGAAAAAAATTTTTATTCCATCATAACTACCCGAAATATTCCGAGTACCAAAAATTTGAAAACGCCATTCGATAAAGGACATCCGAAAAAGTATATATACAGGGTCAAATCAATTTGTGTGGCCGGAAAAGTGTTGAAAAACTTGGAAAAAAATTTTTATTCCATCATAACTACCCGAAATATTCCGAGTACCAAAAATTTGAAAACGCCATTCGATAAAGGACATCCGAAAAAGTATATATACAGGGTCAAATCAATTTGTGTGGCCGGAAAAGTGTTGAAAAACTTGGAAAAAAATTTTTATTCCATCATAACTACCCGAAATATTCCGAGTACCAAAAATTTGAAAACGCCATTCGATAAAGGACATCCGAAAAAGTATATATACAGGGTCAAATCAATTTGTGTGGCCGGAAAAGTGTTGAAAAACTTGGAAAAAAATTTTTATTCCATCATAACTACCCGAAATATTCCGAGTACCAAAAATTTGAAAACGCCATTCGTTAAAGGACATTCGAAAAAGTATATATACAGGGTCAAATCAATTTGTGTGGCCGGAAAAGTGTTGAAAAACTTGGAAAAAAATTTTTATTCCATCATAACTACCCGAAATATTCCGAGTACCAAAAATTTGAAAACGCCGTTCGATGAAGGACATCCGAAAAAGTATATATACAGGGTCAAATCAATTTGTGTGGCCGGAAAAGTGTTGAAAAACTTGGAAAAAAATTTTTATTCCATCATAACTACCCGAAATATTCCGAGTACCAAAAATTTGAAAACGCCGTTCGATAAAGGACATCCGAAAAAGTATATATACAGGGTCAAATCAATTTGTGTGGCCGGAAAAGTGTTGAAAAACTTGGAAAAAAATTTTTATTCCATCATAACTACCCGAAATATTCCGAGTACCAAAAATTTGAAAACGCCGTTCGATAAAGGAAATCCGAAAAAGTATATATACAGGGTCAAATCAATTTGTGTGGTCGGAAAAGTGTTGAAAAACTTGGAAAAAAAATTGTTATTCCATCATAACTACCCGAAATATTCCGAGTACCAAAAATTTGAAAACGCCATTCGATAAAGGACATCCGAAAAAGTATATATACAGGGTCAAATCAATTTGTGTGGCCGGAAAAGTGTTGAAAAACTTGGAAAAAAATTTTTATTCCATCATAACTACCCGAAATATTCCGAGTACCAAAAATTTGAAAACGCCATTCGATAAAGGACATCCGAAAAAGTATATATACAGGGTCAAATCAATTTGTGTGGCCGGAAAAGTGTTGAAAAACTTGGAAAAAAATTTTTATTCCATCATAACTACCCGAAATATTCCGAGTACCAAAAATTTGAAAACGCCATTCGATAAAGGACATCCGAAAAAGTATATATACAGGGTCAAATCAATTTGTGTGGCCGGAAAAGTGTTGAAAAACTTGGAAAAAAATTTTTATTCCATCATAACTACCCGAAATATTCCGAGTACCAAAAATTTGAAAACGCCATTCGATAAAGGACATCCGAAAAAGTATATATACAGGGTCAAATCAATTTGTGTGGCCGGAAAAGTGTTGAAAAACTTGGAAAAAAATTTTTATTCCATCATAACTACCCGAAATATTCCGAGTACCAAAAATTTGAAAACGCCGTTCGATAAAGGACATCCGAAAAAGTATATATACAGGGTCAAATCAATTTGTGTGGCCGGAAAAGTGTTGAAAAACTTGGAAAAAAATTTTTATTCCATCATAACTACCCGAAATATTCCGAGTACCAAAAATTTGAAAACGCCATTCGATAAAGGACATCCGAAAAAGTATATATACAGGGTCAAATCAATTTGTGTGGCCGGAAAAGTGTTGAAAAACTTGGAAAAAAATTTTTATTCCATCATAACTACCCGAAATATTCCGAGTACCAAAAATTTGAAAACGCCATTCGATAAAGGACATCCGAAAAAGTATATATACAGGGTCAAATCAATTTGTGTGGCCGGAAAAGTGTTGAAAAACTTGGAAAAAAATTTTTATTCCATCATAACTACCCGAAATATTCCGAGTACCAAAAATTTGAAAACGCCGTTCGATAAAGGAAATCCGAAAAAGTATATATAAAGGGTCAAATCAATTTGTGTGGTCGGAAAAGTGTTGAAAAACTTGGAAAAAAAATTTTTATTCCATCATAACTACCCGAAATATTCCGAGTACCAAAAATTTGAAAACGCCATTCGATAAAGGACATCCGAAAAAGTATATATACAGGGTCAAATCAATTTGTGTGGCCGGAAAAGTGTTGAAAAACTTGGAAAAAAATTTTTATTCCATCATAACTACCCGAAATATTCCGAGTACCAAAAATTTGAAAACGCCGTTCGATAAAGGAAATCCGAAAAAGTATATATACAGGGTCAAATCAATTTGTGTGGTCGGAAAAGTGTTGAAAAACTTGGAAAAAAAATTTTTATTCCATCATAACTACCCGAAATATTCCGAGTACCAAAAATTTGAAAACGCCATTCGATAAAGGACATCCGAAAAAGTATATATACAGGGTCAAATCAATTTGTGTGGCCGGAAAAGTGTTGAAAAACTTGGAAAAAAATTTTTATTCCATCATAACTACCCGAAATATTCCGAGTACCAAAAATTTGAAAACGCCGTTCGATAAAGGAAATCCGAAAAAGTATATATACAGGGTCAAATCAATTTGTGTGGCCGGAAAAGTGTTGAAAAACTTGGAAAAAAAATTTTTATTCCATCATAACTACCCGAAATATTCCGAGTACCAAAAATTTGAAAACGCCATTCGATAAAGGACATCCGAAAAAGTATATATACAGGATCAAATCAATTTGTGTGGCCGGAAAAGTGTTGAAAAACTTAGAAATAAATTTTTATTCCATCATAAACTACCCGAAATATTCCGAGTACCAAAAATTTGAAAACGCCATTCGATAAAGGACATCCGAAAAAGTATATATACAGGGTCAAATCAATTTGTGTGGCCGGAAAAGTGTTGAAAAACTTGGAAAAAATTTTTTATTCCATCATAACTACCCGAAATATTCCGAGTACCAAAAATTTGAAAACGCCGTTCGATAAAGGAAATCCGAAAAAGTATATATACAGGGTCAAATCAATTTGTGTGGTCGGAAAAGTGTTGAAAAACTTGGAAAAAAAATTTTTATTCCATCATAACTACCCGAAATATTCCGAGTACCAAAAATTTGAAAACGCCATTCGATAAAGGACATCCGAAAAAGTATATATACAGGGTCAAATCAATTTGTGTGGCCGGAAAAGTGTTGAAAAACTTGGAAAAAAATTTTTATTCCATCATAACTACCCGAAATATTCCGAGTACCAAAAATTTGAAAACGCCGTTCGATAAAGGAAATCCGAAAAAGTATATATACAGGGTCAAATCAATTTGTGTGGTCGGAAAAGTGTTGAAAAACTTGGAAAAAAAATTTTTATTCCATCATAACTACCCGAAATATTCCGAGTACCAAAAATTTGAAAACGCCATTCGATAAAGGACATCCGAAAAAGTATATATACAGGGTCAAATCAATTTGTGTGGCCGGAAAAGTGTTGAAAAACTTGGAAAAAAATTTTTATTCCATCATAACTACCCGAAATATTCCGAGTACCAAAAATTTGAAAACGCCGTTCGATAAAGGAAATCCGAAAAAGTATATATACAGGGTCAAATCAATTTGTGTGGTCGGAAAAGTGTTGAAAAACTTGGAAAAAAAATTTTTATTCCATCATAACTACCCGAAATATTCCGAGTACCAAAAATTTGAAAACGCCATTCGATAAAGGACATCCGAAAAAGTATATATACAGGGTCAAATCAATTTGTGTGGCCGGAAAAGTGTTGAAAAACTTGGAAAAAAATTTTTATTCCATCATAACTACCCGAAATATTCCGAGTACCAAAAATTTGAAAACGCCATTCGATAAAGGACATCCGAAAAAGTATATATACAGGGTCAAATCAATTTGTGTGGCCGGAAAAGTGTTGAAAAACTTGGAAAAAAATTTTTATTCCATCATAACTACCCGAAATATTCCGAGTACCAAAAATTTGAAAACGCCATTCGATAAAGGACATCCGAAAAAGTATATATACAGGGTCAAATCAATTTGTGTGGCCGGAAAAGTGTTGAAAAACTTGGAAAAAAATTTTTATTCCATCATAACTACCCGAAATATTCCGAGTACCAAAAATTTGAAAACGCCGTTCGATAAAGGACATCCGAAAAAGTATATATACAGGGTCAAATCAATTTGTGTGGCCGGAAAAGTGTTGAAAAACTTGGAAAAAAAATTTTATTCCATCATAACTACCCGAAATATTCCGAGTACCAAAAATTTGAAAACGCCGTTCGATAAAGGACATCCGAAAAAGTATATATACAGGGTCAAATCAATTTGTGTGGCCGGAAAAGTGTTGAAAAACTTGGAAAAAAATTTTTATTCCATCATAACTACCCGAAATATTCCGAGTACCAAAAATTTGAAAACGCCGTTCGATAAAGGACATCCGAAAAAGTATATATACAGGGTCAAATCAATTTGTGTGGCCGGAAAAGTGTTGAAAAACTTGGAAAAAAATTTTTATTCCATCATAACTACCCGAAATATTCCGAGTACCAAAAATTTGAAAACGCCGTTCGATAAAGGAAATCCGAAAAAGTATATATACAGGGTCAAATCAATTTGTGTGGTCGGAAAAGTGTTGAAAAACTTGGAAAAAAAATTTTTATTCCATCATAACTACCCGAAATATTCCGAGTACCAAAAATTTGAAAACGCCATTCGATAAAGGACATCCGAAAAAGTATATATACAGGGTCAAATCAATTTGTGTGGCCGGAAAAGTGTTGAAAAACTTGGAAAAAAATTTTTATTCCATCATAACTACCCGAAATATTCCGAGTACCAAAAATTTGAAAACGCCATTCGATAAAGGACATCCGAAAAAGTATATATACAGGGTCAAATCAATTTGTGTGGCCGGAAAAGTGTTGAAAAACTTGGAAAAAAATTTTTATTCCATCATAACTACCCGAAATATTCCGAGTACCAAAAATTTGAAAACGCCATTCGATAAAGGACATCCGAAAAAGTATATATACAGGGTCAAATCAATTTGTGTGGCCGGAAAAGTGTTGAAAAACTTGGAAAAAAATTTTTATTCCATCATAACTACCCGAAATATTCCGAGTACCAAAAATTTGAAAACGCCATTCGATAAAGGACATCCGAAAAAGTATATATACAGGGTCAAATCAATTTGTGTGGCCGGAAAAGTGTTGAAAAACTTGGAAAAAAATTTTTATTCCATCATAACTACCCGAAATATTCCGAGTACCAAAAATTTGAAAACGCCATTCGATAAAGGACATCCGAAAAAGTATATATACAGGGTCAAATCAATTTGTGTGGCCGGAAAAGTGTTGAAAAACTTGGAAAAAAATTTTTATTCCATCATAACTACCCGAAATATTCCGAGTACCAAAAATTTGAAAACGCCATTCGATAAAGGACATCCGAAAAAGTATATATACAGGGTCAAATCAATTTGTGTGGCCGGAAAAGTGTTGAAAAACTTGGAAAAAAATTTTTATTCCATCATAACTACCCGAAATATTCCGAGTACCAAAAATTTGAAAACGCCATTCGTTAAAGGACATCCGAAAAAGTATATATACAGGGTCAAATCAATTTGTGTGGCCGGAAAAGTGTTGAAAAACTTGGAAAAAAATTTTTATTCCATCATAACTACCCGAAATATTCCGAGTACCAAAAATTTGAAAACGCCGTTCGATGAAGGACATCCGAAAAAGTATATATACAGGGTCAAATCAATTTGTGTGGCCGGAAAAGTGTTGAAAAACTTGGAAAAAAATTTTTATTCCATCATAACTACCCGAAATATTCCGAGTACCAAAAATTTGAAAACGCCGTTCGATAAAGGACATCCGAAAAAGTATATATACAGGGTCAAATCAATTTGTGTGGCCGGAAAAGTGTTGAAAAACTTGGAAAAAAATTTTTATTCCATCATAACTACCCGAAATATTCCGAGTACCAAAAATTTGAAAACGCCGTTCGATAAAGGAAATCCGAAAAAGTATATATACAGGGTCAAATCAATTTGTGTGGTCGGAAAAGTGTTGAAAAACTTGGAAAAAAAATTGTTATTCCATCATAACTACCCGAAATATTCCGAGTACCAAAAATTTGAAAACGCCATTCGATAAAGGACATCCGAAAAAGTATATATACAGGGTCAAATCAATTTGTGTGGCCGGAAAAGTGTTGAAAAACTTGGAAAAAAATTTTTATTCCATCATAACTACCCGAAATATTCCGAGTACCAAAAATTTGAAAACGCCATTCGATAAAGGACATCCGAAAAAGTATATATACAGGGTCAAATCAATTTGTGTGGCCGGAAAAGTGTTGAAAAACTTGGAAAAAAATTTTTATTCCATCATAACTACCCGAAATATTCCGAGTACCAAAAATTTGAAAACGCCATTCGATAAAGGACATCCGAAAAAGTATATATACAGGGTCAAATCAATTTGTGTGGCCGGAAAAGTGTTGAAAAACTTGGAAAAAAATTTTTATTCCATCATAACTACCCGAAATATTCCGAGTACCAAAAATTTGAAAACGCCATTCGATAAAGGACATCCGAAAAAGTATATATACAGGGTCAAATCAATTTGTGTGGCCGGAAAAGTGTTGAAAAACTTGGAAAAAAATTTTTATTCCATCATAACTACCCGAAATATTCCGAGTACCAAAAATTTGAAAACGCCGTTCGATAAAGGACATCCGAAAAAGTATATATACAGGGTCAAATCAATTTGTGTGGCCGGAAAAGTGTTGAAAAACTTGGAAAAAAATTTTTATTCCATCATAACTACCCGAAATATTCCGAGTACCAAAAATTTGAAAACGCCATTCGATAAAGGACATCCGAAAAAGTATATATACAGGGTCAAATCAATTTGTGTGGCCGGAAAAGTGTTGAAAAACTTGGAAAAAAATTTTTATTCCATCATAACTACCCGAAATATTCCGAGTACCAAAAATTTGAAAACGCCATTCGATAAAGGACATCCGAAAAAGTATATATACAGGGTCAAATCAATTTGTGTGGCCGGAAAAGTGTTGAAAAACTTGGAAAAAAATTTTTATTCCATCATAACTACCCGAAATATTCCGAGTACCAAAAATTTGAAAACGCCGTTCGATAAAGGAAATCCGAAAAAGTATATATAAAGGGTCAAATCAATTTGTGTGGTCGGAAAAGTGTTGAAAAACTTGGAAAAAAAATTTTTATTCCATCATAACTACCCGAAATATTCCGAGTACCAAAAATTTGAAAACGCCATTCGATAAAGGACATCCGAAAAAGTATATATACAGGGTCAAATCAATTTGTGTGGCCGGAAAAGTGTTGAAAAACTTGGAAAAAAATTTTTATTCCATCATAACTACCCGAAATATTCCGAGTACCAAAAATTTGAAAACGCCGTTCGATAAAGGAAATCCGAAAAAGTATATATACAGGGTCAAATCAATTTGTGTGGTCGGAAAAGTGTTGAAAAACTTGGAAAAAAAATTTTTATTCCATCATAACTACCCGAAATATTCCGAGTACCAAAAATTTGAAAACGCCGTTCGATAAAGGAAATCCGAAAAAGTATATATACAGGGTCAAATCAATTTGTGTGGCCGGAAAAGTGTTGAAAAACTTGGAAAAAAATTTTTATTCCATCATAACTACCCGAAATATTCCGAGTACCAAAAATTTGAAAACGCCGTTCGATAAAGGAAATCCGAAAAAGTATATATACAGGGTCAAATCAATTTGTGTGGTCGGAAAAGTGTTGAAAAACTTGGAAAAAAAATTTTTATTCCATCATAACTACCCGAAATATTCCGAGTACCAAAAATTTGAAAACGCCATTCGATAAAGGACATCCGAAAAAGTATATATACAGGGTCAACTCAATTTGTGTGGCCGGAAAAGTGTTGAAAAACTTGGAAAAAAATTTTTATTCCATCATAACTACCCGAAATATTCCGAGTACCAAAAATTTGAAAACGCCGTTCGATAAAGGAAATCCGAAAAAGTATATATACAGGGTCAAATCAATTTGTGTGGCCGGAAAAGTGTTGAAAAACTTGGAAAAAAAATTTTTATTCCATCATAACTACCCGAAATATTCCGAGTACCAAAAATTTGAAAACGCCATTCGATAAAGGACATCCGAAAAAGTATATATACAGGATCAAATCAATTTGTGTGGCCGGAAAAGTGTTGAAAAACTTAGAAATAAATTTTTATTCCATCATAAACTACCCGAAATATTCCGAGTACCAAAAATTTGAAAACGCTATTCGATAAAGGACATCCGAAAAAGTATATATACAGGGTCAAATCAATTTATGTGGCCACAAAAGTGTTGAAAAACTTGGAAATAAATTTTTATCCCATCATAACTACCCGAAATATTCCGAGTACCAAAAATTTGAAAACGCCGTTCGATAAAGGAAATCCGAAAAAGTATATATACAGGGTCAAATCAATTTGTGTGGCTGGAAAAGTGTTGAAAAACTTGGAAAAAAAATTTTTATTCCATCATAACTAGCCGAAATATTCCGAGTACCAAAAATTTGAAAACGCCATTCGATAAAGGACATCCGAAAAAGTATATATACATGGTCAAATCAATTTGTGTGGCCGGAAAAGTGTTGAAAAACTTAGAAATAAATTTTTATTCCATCATAAACTACCCGAAATATTCCGAGTACCAAAAATTTGAAAACGCCATTCGATAAAGGACATCCGAAAAAGTATATATACAGGGTCAAATCAATTTATGTGGCCACAAAAGTGTTGAAAAACTTGGAAATAAATTTTTATCCCATCATAACTACCCGAAATATTCCGAGTACCAAAAATTTGAAAACGCCGTTCGATAAAGGAAATCCGAAAAAGTATATATACAGGGTCAAATCAATTTGTGTGGCCGGAAAAGTGTTGAAAAACTTGGTAAAAAATTTTTTATTCCATCATAACTACCCGAAATATTCCGAGTACCAAAAATTTGAAAACGCCATTCGATAAAGGACATCCGAAAAAGTATATATACAGGGTCAAATCAATTTGTGTGGCCGGAAAAGTGTTGAAAAACTTGGATGTAAATTTTTATTCCGTCATAAACTACCCGAAATATTCCGAGTACCAAAAATTTGAAAACGCCATTCGATGAAGGACATCCAAAAAAGTATATATACAGGGTCAAATCAATTTGTGTGGCCGGAAAAGTGTTGAAAAACTTAGATATAAACTTTTATTCCATCATAACTACCCGAAATATTCCGAGTACCAAAAATTTGAAAACGCCATTCGATAAAGGACATCCGAAAAAGTATATATACAGGGTCAAATCAATTTATGTGGCCACAAAAGTGTTGAAAAACTTGGAAATAAATTTTTATCCCATCATAACTACCCGAAATATTCCGAGTACCAAAAATTTGAAAACGCCATTCGATAAAGGACATCCGAAAAAGTATATATACAGGGTCAAATCAATTTGTGTGGCCGGAAAAGTGTTGAAAAACTTGGAAAAAAATTTTTATTCCATCATAACTACCCGAAATATTCCGAGTACCAAAAATTTGAAAACGCCGTTCGATAAAGGAAATCCGAAAAAGTATATATACAGGGTCAAATCAATTTGTGTGGCCGGAAAAGTGTTGAAAAACTAGGAAAAAAAATTTTTATTCCATCATAACTACCCGAAATATTCCGAGTACCAAAAATTTGAAAACGCCATTCGAAAAAGGACATCCGAAAAAGTATATATACAGGATCAAATCAATTTGTGTGGCCGGAAAAGTGTTGAAAAACTTAGAAATAAATTTTTATTCCATCATAAACTACCCGAAATATTCCGAGTACCAAAAATTTGAAAACGCTATTCGATAAAGGACATCCGAAAAAGTATATATACAGGGTCAAATCAATTTATGTGGCCACAAAAGTGTTGAAAAACTTGGAAATAAATTTTTATCCCATCATAACTACCCGAAATATTCCGAGTACCAAAAATTTGAAAACGCCGTTCGATAAAGGAAATCCGAAAAAGTATATATACAGGGTCAAATCAATTTGTGTGGCCGGAAAAGTGTTGAAAAACTTGGAAAAAAAATTTTTATTCCATCATAACTAGCCGAAATATTCCGAGTACCAAAAATTTGAAAACGCCATTCGATAGAGGACATCCGAAAAAGTATATATACATGGTCAAATCAATTTGTGTGGCCGGAAAAGTGTTGAAAAACTTAGAAATAAATTTTTATTCCATCATAAACTACCCGAAATATTCCGAGTACCAAAAATTTGAAAACGCCATTCGATAAAGGACATCCGAAAAAGTATATATACAGGGTCAAATCAATTTATGTGGCCACAAAAGTGTTGAAAAACTTGGAAATAAATTTTTATCCCATCATAACTACCCGAAATATTCCGAGTACCAAAACTTTGAAAACGCCGTTCGATAAAGGAAATCCGAAAAAGTATATATACAGGGTCAAATCAATTTGTGTGGCCGGAAAAGTGTTGAAAAACTTGGTAAAAAAATTTTTATTCCATCATAACTACCCGAAATATTCCGAGTACCAAAAATTTGAAAACGCCATTCGATAAAGGACATCCGAAAAAGTATATATACAGGGTCAAATCAATTTGTGTGGCCGGAAAAGTGTTGAAAAACTTGGATGTAAATTTTTATTCCATCATAAACTACCCGAAATATTCCGAGTACCAAAAATTTGAAAACGCCATTCGATGAAGGACATCCAAAAAAGTATATATACAGGGTCAAATCAATTTGTGTGGCCGGAAAAGTGTTGAAAAACTTAGATATAAACTTTTATTCCATCATAACTACCCGAAATATTCCGAGTACCAAAAATTTGAAAACGCCATTCGATAAAGGACATCCGAAAAAGTATATATACAGGGTCAAATCAATTTATGTGGCCACAAAAGTGTTGAAAAACTTGGAAATAAATTTTTATCCCATCATAACTACCCGAAATATTCCGAGTACCAAAAATTTGGAAACGCCATTCGATAAAGGACATCCGAAAAAGTATATATACAGGGTCAAATCAATTTGTGTGGCCGGAAAAATGTTGAAAAACTTGGAAAAAAATTTTTATTCCATCATAACTACCCGAAATATTCCGAGTACCAAAAATTTGAAAACGCCGTTCGATAAAGGAAATCCGAAAAAGTATATATACAGGGTCAAATCAATTTGTGTGGCCGGAAAAGTGTTGAAAAACTTGGAAAAAAAATTTTTATTCCATCATAACTACCCGAAATATTCCGAGTACCAAAAATTTGAAAACGCCATTCGATAAAGGACATCCGAAAAAGTATATATACAGGATCAAATCAATTTGTGTGGCCGGAAAAGTGTTGAAAAACTTAGAAATAAATTTTTATTCCATCATAAACTACCCGAAATATTCCGAGTACCAAAAATTTGAAAACGCTATTCGATAAAGGACATCCGAAAAAGTATATATACAGGGTCAAATCAATTTATGTGGCCACAAAAGTGTTGAAAAACTTGGAAATAAATTTTTATCCCATCATAACTACCCGAAATATTCCGAGTACCAAAAATTTGAAAACGCCGTTCGATAAAGGAAATCCGAAAAAGTATATATACAGGGTCAAATCAATTTGTGTGGCCGGAAAAGTGTTGAAAAACTTGGAAAAAAAATTTTTATTCCATCATAACTAGCCGAAATATTCCGAGTACCAAAAATTTGAAAACGCCATTCGATAAAGGACATCCGAAAAAGTATATATACAGGGTCAAATCAATTTGTGTGGCCGGAAAAGTGTTGAAAAACTTGGAAAAATTTTTTTTATTCCATCATAACTACCCGAAATATTCCGAGTACCAAAAATTTGAAAACGCCATTCGATAAAGGACATCCGAAAAAGTATATATACAGGGTCAAATCAATTTGTGTGGCCGGAAAAGTGTTGAAAAACTTAGAAATAAACTTTTTATCCATCATAACTACCCGAAATGATCCGAGTACAAAAATTTGAAAACGCCATTCGATAAAGGACATCCGAAAAAGTGTATTTACAGGGTCAAATCAATTTGTGTGGCCGGAAAAGTGTTGAAAAACTTGGAAATAAATTTTTATTCCATCATAACTACCCGAAATATTCCGAGTATCAAAAATTTTTTAACGCCATTCGATAGAGGACATTCGAAAAAGTTCATATACAGGGTCAAATCAATTTGTGTGGCCGGAAAAGTATTGAAAAACTTGGATGTAAATTTTTATTCCATCATAAACTACCCGAAATATTCCGAGTACCAAAAATTTGAAAACGCCGTTCGATGAAGGACATCCAAAAAAGTATATATACAGGGTCAAATCAATTTGTGTGGCCGGAAAAGTGTTGAAAAACTTATATATAAACTTTTATTCCATCATAACTACCCGAAATATTCCGAGTACCAAAAATTTGAAAACGCCATTCGATAAAGGACATCCGAAAAAGTGTATGTACAGGGTCAAATCAATTTGTGTGGCCGGAAAAGTGTTGAAAAACTTAGATATAAACTTTTATTCCATCATAAACTACCCGAAATATTCCGAGTACCAAAAATTTGAAAACGCCATTCGATAAAGGACATCCGAAAAAGTATATATACAGGGTCAAATCAATTTGTGTGGCCGGAAAAGTGTTGAAAAACTTAGATATAAACTTTTATTCCATCATAAACTACCCGAAATATTCCGAGTACCAAAAATTTGAAAACGTCATTCGATAAAGGACATCCGAAAAAGTATATATACAGGGTCAAATCAATTTGTGTGGCCGGAAAAGTGTTGAAAAACTTAGAAATAAACTTTTATTCCATCATAACTACCCGAAATATTCCGAGTACCAAAAATTTGAAAACGCCATTCGATAAAGGACATCCGAAAAAGTATATATACAGGGTCAAATCAATTTGTGTGGCCGGAAAAGTGTTGAAAAACTTAGAAATAAACTTTTATTCCTAACTACCCGAAATATTCCGAGTACCAAAAATTTGAAAACGCCATTCGATAAAGGACATCCGAAAAAGTATATATACAGGGTCAAATCAATTTGTGTGGCCGGAAAAGTGTTGAAAAACTTAGAAATAAACTTTTATTCCATCATAACTACCCGAAATATTCCGAGTACCAAAAATTTGAAAACGCCATTCGATAGAGGACATCCAAAAAAGTGTATTTACAGGGTCAAATCAATTTGTGTGGCCGGAAAAGTGTTGAAAAACTTGGAAATAAATTTTTATTCCATCATAACTACCCGAAATATTACGAGTATCAAAAATTTGAAAACACCATTCGATAAAGGACATCCGAAAAAGTATATATACAGGGTCAAATCAATTTGTGTGGCCGGAAAAGTGTTGAAAAACTTAGAAATAAACTTTTATTCCATCATAACTACCCGAAATATTCCGAGTACCAAAAATTTGAAAACGCCATTCGATGAAGGACATCCGAAAAAGTGTATTTACATGGTCAAATCAATTTGTGTGGCCGGAAAATGTTGAAAAACTTGGAAATAAATTTTTATTCCATCATAACTACCCGAAATATTCCGAGTACCAAAAATTTTTGAACGCCATTCGATAGAGGACATTCGAAAAAGTTCATATACAGGGTCAAATCAATTTGTGTGGCCGGAAAAGTGTTGAAAAACTTAGATGTAAATTTTTATTCCATCATAAACTACCCGAAATATTCCGAGTACCAAAAATTTGAAAACGCCATTCGATAAAGGATATCCGAAAAAGTATATATACAGGGTCAAATCAATTTGTGTGGCCGGAAAAGTGTTGAAAAACTTGGAAATAAATTTTTATTCCATCATAACTACCCGAAATATTCCGAGTACCAGAAATTTTTGAACACCATTCGATAAAGGACATCCGAAAAAGTGTATGTACAGGGTCAAATCAATTTGTGTGGCCGGAAAAGTGTTGAAAAACTTAGATATAAACTTTTATTCCAACATAAACTACCCGAAATATTCCGAGTACCAAAAATTTGAAAACGCCATTCGATGAAGGACATCCGAAAAAGTATATATACAGGGTCAAATCAATTTGTGTGGCCGGAAAAGTGTTGAAAAACTTAGATATAAACTTTTATTCCATCATAAACTACCCGAAATATTCCGAGTACCAAAAATTTGAAAACGCCATTCGATAAAGGACATCCGAAAAAGTATATATACAGGGTCAAATCAATTTGTGTGGCCGGAAAAGTGTTGATAAACTTAGATATAAACTTTTATTCCATCATAACTACCCGAAATATTCCGAGTACCAAAAATTTGAAAACGCCATTCGATAAAGGACATCCAAAAAAGTATATATACAGGGTCAAATAAATTTGTGTGGCGGAAAAAGTGTTGAAAAACTTAGATATAAACTGTTATTCCATCATAAACTACCCGAAATATTCCGAGTACCAAAAATTTTTGAACGCCATTCGATAGAGGACATTCGAAAAAGTTCATATACAGGGTCAAATAAATTTGTGTGGCCGAAAAAGTGTTGAAAAACTTAGATATAAACTGTTATTCCATCATAAACTACCCGAAATATTCCGAGTACCAAAAATTTTTGAACGCCATTCGATAGAGGACGTTCGAAAAAGTTCATATACAGGGTCAAATCAATTTGTGTGGCCGGAAAAGTGTTGAAAAACTTAGATGTAAATTTTTATTCCATCTTAAACTACCCGAAATATTCCGAGTACCAAAAATTTGAAAACGCCATTCGATAAAGGACATCCGAAAAAGTATATATACAGGGTCAATTCAATTTGTGTGGCCGGAAAAGTGTTGAAAAACTTAGATATAAATTTTCATTCCATCATAAACTACCCGAAATATTCCGAGTACCAAAAATTTGAAAGTGACATTCGATAAAGGACATCCGAAAAAGTATATATACAGGGTCAAATCAATTTGTGTCACCGGAAAAGTGTTGAAAAACTTGGAAATAAATTTTTATCCCATCATAACTACCCGAAATATTCCGAGTACCAAAAATTTGAAGACGCCATTCGATAAAGGACATCCAAAAAAGTATATATACAGGGTCAAATCAATTTGTGTGGCCGGAAAAGTGTTGAAAACTTAGAAATAAATTTTTATTCCATCAGTAAACAACCCGAAATATTCCGAGTACCAAAAATTTGAGAACGCCATTCGCTAGAGGACATTCGAAAAAGTTCATACACAGGGTCATATCAATTTGTGTGGCCGGAAAAGTGTTGAAAAACTTAGAAATTAAGTTTTATTCCATCAGTAAACTACCCGAAATATTCCGAGTACCAAAAATTTCGGGTAGTTATGATGGAATAAAAATTTATTTCCAAGTTTTTCAACACTTTTCCGGCCACACAAATTGATTTGACCCTGTATATATACTTTTTCGGATGTTCTTTATCGAATGGCGTTTTCAAATTTTTGGTACTCGGAATATTTCGGGTAGTTATGATGGAATAAAACTTTATTTCTAAGTTTTTCAACACTTTTCCGGCCACACAAATTGATTTGACCCTGTATATATACTTTTTCGGATGTCCTTTATCGAATGGCATTTTCAAATTCTTGGTACTCGGAATATTTCGGGTAGTTTATGATGGAATAAAAATTTATATCTTAGTTTTTCAACACTTTTCCGGTCACACAAAATGATTTGACCCTGTATATATACTTTTTCGGATGTCCTTTATCGAATGGCGTTTTCAAATTTTTGGTACTCGGAATATTTCGGGTAGTTTATGATGGAATAAAAATGTATTTCTAAGTTTTTCAACACTTTTCCGGCCCCACAAATTGATTTGACCCTGTATATGAACTTTTTCGAATGTCCTCTAGCGAATGGCGTTTTCAAATTTTTGGTACTCGGAATATTTCGGGTAGTTTACTGATGGAATAAAAATTTATTTCTAAGTTTTTCAACACTTTTCCGGCCACACAAATTGATTTGACCATGTATATATACTTTCTCGGATGTCCTTTATCGAATGGCGTTTTCAAATTTTTGGTACTCGGAATATTTCGGTTAGTTTTCAACACTTTTCCGGCCACACAAATTGATTTGACCCTGTATATGAACTTTTTCGAATGTCCTCTATCGAATGGGGTTCAAAAATTTTTGGTACTCGGAATATTTCGGGTAGTTATGATGGAATAAAAATTTATTTCCAAGTTTTTCAACACTTTTTGGCCACACAAATTGATTTGATCCTGTATATATACTTTTTCGGATGTCCTTTATCGAATGGCGTTTCCAAATTTTTGGTACTCGGAATATTTCGGGTAGTTATGATGGAATAAAAATTTATTTCCAAGTTTTTCAACACTTTTCTGGCCACACAAATTGATTGGACCCTGTATATATGCTTTTCCGGATGTCCTTTATCGAATGGCGTTTTCAAATTTTTGGTACTCGGAATATTTCGGGTAGTTATGATGGAATAAAAATTTATTTCCAAGTTTTTCAACACTTTTCCGGCCACACAAATTGATTTGACCCTGTATATATAGTTTTTCGGATGTCCTTTATCGAATGGCGTTTTCAAATTTTTGGTACTCGGAATATTTCGGGTAGTTATGATGGAATAAAAATTTATTTCCAATTTTTTCAACACTTTTCCGGCCACACAAATTGATTTGACCCTGTATATGAACTTTTTCGAATGTCCTCTAGCGAATGGCGTTTTCAAATTTTTGGTACTCGGAATATTTCGGGTAGTTTACTGATGGAATAAAAATTTATTTCTAAGTTTTTCAACACTTTTCCGGCCCCACAAATGATTTGACCCTGTATATGAACTTTTTCGAATGTCCTCTAGCGAATGGCGTTTTCAAATTTTTGGTACTCGGAATATTTCGGGTAGTTAACTGATGGAATAAAAATTTATTTCTAAGTTTTTCAACACTTTTCCGGCCACACAAATTGATTTGACCCTGTATATATACTTTTTCGGATGTCCTTTATCGAATGGCGTTTTCAAATTTTTGGTACTCGGAATATTTCGGGTAGTTATGATGGAATAAAAATTTATTTCCAAGTTTTTCAACACTTTTCGGCCACACAAATTGATTTGATCCTGTATATATACTTTTTCGGATGTCCTTTATCGAATGGCGTTTTCAAATTTCTGGTACTCGGAATATTTCGGGTAGTTATGATGGAATAAAAATTTATTTCCAAGTTTTTCAACACTTTTCCGGCCACACAAATTGATTTGACCCTGTATATATACTTTTTCGGATGTCCTTTATCGAATGGCGTTTTCAAATTTTTGGTACTCGGAATATTTCGGGTAGTTATGATGGAATAAAAATTATTTCGGGTAGTTTACTGATGGAATAAAAATTTATTTCTAAGTTTTTCAACACTTTTCCGGCCACACAAATTGATTTGACCCTGTATATATACTTTTTCGGATGTCCTCTATCGAATGGCGTTTTCAAATTTTTGGTACTCGGAATATTTCGGGTAGTTATGATGGAATAAAAATTTATATCCAAGTTTTTCAACACTTTTCCGGCCACACAAATTGATTGGACCCTGTATATATGCTTTTTCGGATGTCCTTTATCGAATGGCGTTTTCAAATTTTTGGTACTCGGAATATTTCGGGTAGTTATGATGGAATAAAAATTTATTTCCAAGTTTTTCAACACTTTTCCGGCCACACAAATTGATTTGACCCTGTATATATACTTTTTCGGATGTCCTTTATCGAATGGCGTTTTCAAATTTTTGGTACTCGGAATATTTCGGGTAGTTATGATGGAATAAAAATTATTTCGGGTAGTTTACTGATGGAATAAAAATTTATTTCTAAGTTTTTCAACACTTTTCCGGCCACACAAATTGATTTGACCCTGTATATATACTTTTTCGGATGTCCTCTATCGAATGGCGTTTTCAAATTTTTGGTACTCGGAATATTTCGGGTAGTTTACTGATGGAATAAAAATTTATTTCTAAGTTTTTCAACACTTTTCCGGCCCCACAAATTGATTTGACCCTGTATATGAACTTTTTCGAATGTCCTCTAGCGAATGGCGTTTTCAAATTTTTGGTACTCGGAATATTTCGGGTAGTTTACTTATGGAATAAAAATTTATTTCTAAGTTTTTCAACACTTTTCCGGCCACACAAATTGATTTGACCCTGTATATATACTTTTTCGGATGTCCTTCATCGAATGGCGTTTTCAAATTTTTGGTACTCGAAATATTTCGGGTAGTTATGATGGAATAAAAGTTTATTTCCAAGTTTTTCAACACTTTTCCGGCCACACAAATTGATTTGACCCTGTATATATACTTTTTCGGATGTCCTTTATCGAATGGCGTTTTAAAATTTTTGGTACTCGGAATATTTCGGGTAGTTATGATGGAATAAAAGTTTATTTCAAAGTTTTTCAACACTTTTCCGGCCACACAAATTGATTTGACCCTGTATATATACTTTTTCGGATGTCCTTTATCGAATGGCGTTTTCAAATTTTTGGTACTCGGAATATTTCGGGTAGTTATGATGGAATAAAAATTTATTTCCAAGTTTTTCAACACTTTTCCGGCCACACAAATTGATTGGACCCTGTATATATACTTTTTCGGATGTCCTTTATCGAATGACGTTTTCAAATTTTTGGTACTCGAAATATTTTTCGATAATCGGAAATTTTTGGTACAATACTGAAAGCGTAGAAACATAAGTTATTAGTTTTTTCTGACACTGAGCTACAATCAATCAGTCCCATGTCCGTACAACTCGGGATATTTTGGTTAATTCCATATTATCCAGCTAAGTCAATATGGATATATCACTCTTCCTTGAATTATTAATATCCCTCTGATGTCAAGTTACCCAAGAAAACTGATAATTAGCTTATTCGTAAAAATAATTGATATGGCAACACCGCGCACCATACTCCTCGTCAGAAACTGTGGCTAGAAAAGTGTGGCCAGAAAAGTGTGGCTAACTTCACTCTAATAATTGGAAGAATAATTAATAAATATTTATTGAAAAACAACATATCGCATATGCTACAATATCTAAAATAAAAATCTATTTCTTTATGTTAGTACTTTAAATAAAACAAACAATTGGTTAATTATTTTATTCATCTATTACTTAAAACTTATCACATTTCATATTCGAAAAATTTACATCACTTGTATGGACCACTATTCTTGAATCTACCTAATAAACACCTAGCATAATTCTTTTATAAAAATACTTCTTAGAAGTTAAAATGATACTACCCTATAAATATAATTGTATTCATTTATAGCACTGTTATGTCCGACGGTATTTCCAAAATCATTCCAAAATTTAGCAATAGTATTTATGCACAAGCTTTGCTTATATAAATACTATTGCTGTAGACCTAGATATTATTATTATTAATTATTATTATTATTGTTATCATTATTATAAATGTTATTACCATTATTAGTGTTAATATTAATATTATTAATCAACCAATAATGTAAAATTTGGAGAAATAAATTACTTACTTACTTACTTACTTACTTACATTACCATACAATATTGTGTGTGTCTAATATTGTTATAAGAGTAAGCACTTATTTCTATTCAGATTGAGAGACTGAAAAAATGGAACAGGAGCTAAATATAGGAAAATTGTAGGATGCAAAAGTTAACTGGTGGTGAGATAAAAGATGTAAATACTGAATTGGATACCTCTGGAAGAAGATATAGTGTGAGAAAATGTAGCAATTACAGGAGGAATAAAGCCAACCTGAATCTGAAGTAACATACTGTGAGTTATAATTACAGCCACATTAACTATTTAAAAGATTCAGATCTTGATGGGGGTTACACTTCTGGAAGTGTTACAATTGTACAAATAGAGGATAAGGAGGAATATGTGCCTGATCAAAATATGGAAACTGTTGAGACACCGGTTCAAACTAAATTTGCCAAATTGAAATTTCAAATCTATAAATTCAAAAACAAAAAACCTAAGCGAAAGTGTCGAAGAATCAAAAATATATCATTTGACCAAAATCACATGTCTTAAGTAATATTGCCAATAACCTTATTAATCTTCTAGTAGCATATAAAGAGAGAGAGGGCAAAGTAAAGAGAAGAGGTTAAATTTTGAAATATAAAAGTATTGTACCTGATTTTCTTATCAATTTCTTACTTCTCAGATATTTTCATTTATGACTTTATAACAATAACAATTAAAGTTTGCTTTCTAGATATCTCTCTGATTTCATGGTCTAACACACCTCTATAGAATCATTCACACAATATATCATATTCCTTGTTAGATAATTTTGATTAATTTGTTTTCCCAAATTAGCTATCTCATTGACTTGCACTTCATTTAGCTTCGCTCTGGATCACCTCGCACATCCTATTCTTCATTATCATCATCCGATAGTGCTAAATTTTCTTGCAATGTCATATTGTGTAGTATTGTACATGCGTATATAATATGAACAGCATTGCTAGGATGGTATAACGAAACTTTCTGCGTTGACAAACAACAGAATCTCCTTTTCCTTATCGCATTTGTGCGTTCTATGACATCACGAGCAAATTTTAACACTATGTTATACCATTTCTTGGGAGTTTTAGGCTGTGTTAGCAAAGACGGAGTTAAAATCCAAGGTTCAATTCTATAAACGTTGTGTCCAATAAGATAGGACCCTATAAGACTTTCATTATATTCATTTCTCAAGTGACAGCATCATGAACCGAACCAGGATATATAGCATTTACAGCTTGTAACGTAAATAAGTATAACATTGATAGAATGTCTTCCTTCTTGGTTTGATGTAGAGGAATGGCGGATGGTCGATGTCAGTCCTGGAGGTCAATTATTCCCACATGAGTTCCATGAATTATGTCCAAATTTTG
The DNA here is from genome assembly GCA_958510875.1 of Endomychus coccineus. Taxonomy (NCBI): domain Eukaryota; kingdom Metazoa; phylum Arthropoda; class Insecta; order Coleoptera; family Endomychidae; genus Endomychus; species Endomychus coccineus. Next base: position 132,477,290 of record OY294067.1, read on the forward strand.
ATAAAACCCTACCTTATTCGTATTTTATTGTTCGAGAGTAGTAGGAAAAAGATGCAATAAATGATAGTAACGAGTATACATACTTCATTTATTGACCGACTAATTAAACATTGAATCATGCAATTCCACCCAGACAAGCTGACTGCTTTTTGGAAAGAGCCCAAAAAGTGTATTCTTGCTAGTACACGCAGGTCTAAGTAAAGGTATACCTGAATTTCTTCTTCTTTGAATAGTATGTGGATGAATAACAAACTGTTAATTATAACGCTTGTTAAACATCTTTATAAGTTGATAATCTGGTAACTCAAAAGGGTTTTGATGATCTCGAAGATTTCGTCTCTCAAGATGCATTTGGTTACTAAAAATTCAATGAACTTTTACATGTTTTATTAATAAAAAATGTTGTCCTTATATTATTACCATCTATAGTCCTAAATATGAAATGTGGTAATGTTATTCTAAATAATCTCAAAATATTTTTTTCCAACATTTCTTGGATATTATGTTTTGCTTTTTAAACATAAGCCAACCTTACATTTTAAAATACAGTTGTCTAACACTGCCGTTTTTCGCGACGTAAATTTACAGTAGTTATAAGCTTAGTTTACATCACAAGATAAGCTACAGAATTGCAAATTCATTACATCGTTTTAAGTTACATTACATTACGATCAGTACGGTGGAGGTGACTTTGAATTCTTCGGAAATATCGCCTCCGTCGGTGCCGGACTACTTACTTATTTCTGACTTTATATTTTGCACTCATCTTGTAGAGTGTAGACAGAAAGTAATATCTAAAGAACTCATAAGTTTGGGTTTTCGGCTCTCGTTACCATAGATAACTAGTCGTCAACATGCATTATGTGTTGAGTGTTGAATAAGTATGCGTGATGTGAATTGGTGCGCAACTGTATTGTGAAAAAAATGGTGTGGTCATGAAAACTTCTCGTGATAACGCGTGAAGGTCAACATCAGCTCACCCGCGAGTCAAGGTGGAAATCACGTGATGCGCCTATCTCTAGTTTGGAATATCTTCAGTCTAAACTGAGAAATATCGACTTAAACGTTGTCTCTAAACAAAACGTTGCGATGTGTCAAACAACTGATCAGACAATTATGGTTTGAATATTGTATTGCATCAACAGTTTTCTGGACGCATTATTTCGAAGAATGCCAAAGTCACTGGCCACCAGGCCACCTAGATCATGCGATCTCATACCCTTGGACTTTTTCGTATGGGGTCATGTGATATTCGTGGCTTACAAAAATTACATAATTGAACTTCTTCTCTACCTTTATCGACTCCTATACACAATCTAGCAGTATATCATGGACGATGTAATGATTTTTTTCGGTAGGTACGGGCATGCATGAAATGTCCATGGCGGCCCAGAATTTGGTTAACTGGGAATGTCCTATTCCAATTGAAATTGATGCAGAGACAGCATCTTTATTCAAATCAGTGTTTTACGGTTTTCAGTGGAAAAACTGCTCTTCAAATGGCGAACCTTACATTTCGGCAAAAATTGCGAGCATGTTTAAATTGTATTTCCCGATGTCAGAGAATGCTATACGAGGTATCACTGTGGAATGTAATATAATATACTTTAGTTTACACTATAACCCTCTTTACACTTAGATTATCTAAAACATTTTTCAACTACCATGCCGCCATTATCAGAGAGTTATGTAATCTGAATCTAAACTATATTATGCGAGAAAGCGAAATACCTATCGGTCAAATTTGGGATAGTGTTAATTGCCACCAGTAATAAAGCGGCCATTATGCTCATTCTAATGAATGGAAGTGTTATTTGTTGTAATTAACCCTTTTTCAGTGGCGGCTCGTGACGTCTGGGATTGGGTAGGCGACAAAGTACAGCGCCACAGGCGGAGATACTTCGGAGGGTCACACTCAAATTTTAGGTAAATTCGCTCATTATATTCGCATATTCGGAACTGTGCACGGTCAAGAAAGACCACCGTGCCCTGTGGCTCAACTAGTAGAGGAAGACGAATCATTATACATACCTAACGTACTTACTCCCTCTTTTTACGCCATATAGCCTTTTATGCGGAGTATTTGCGCAATAAAAACAGGAAAATTAATGATTTCCCATGTTTTTCTTAGAACATTTGGGTTTAGAATATAAGTAAACTTTAAAAAATAATAAAAATTTATTAAAAAAACCGGACGGTCAAGACGAAATCTAGTCAATACTTCGGGACATTTTCCGGGACGTGGCGAATGCAGGACAGCGCATCCCGCAATATTCTAGTTGGCTCATGGATTAAAAATGTTGGTCGACAAAATTTAGGGCAAAACTGCAGTTGGACATACTCATTTTTATTTTTAATCTCCTCAGACAACATGGTACGTAATATAAAAATACCGAGAAAAGTACCTCGATAATACATAAGTAAGTAGGTGGGTAATATGCCAATAATACCATGTAATTCTTCATAGGAGTTTTTTTGTGATTTTTTTATTCTATTTTGTAGTATTCTCTACCTACACATAAAAAATCTGACTGACACAAGTGCCTATTTAAAAAAAACCTAGTTATATGTTTTGAATAAAATTAATGCGTCGGTCTCTTAATAAAGAAAATTTATTGATTATATCAGGGAAATCATCATGTTTTTGAAGGGTGCGAAAATGATCTTTTCCTGTTGAAATAAGTGCGAGTAACGATAAACGTTTATTTTTCATTGAATTTCTGCTGTAAGTTTCAATATATTTCCAACAAGAAAAATGTCTCTTATTGTAGCAATCAAAACGTACAATCTGAAAGCCTCCTTCTTCAAGTTGATTGTCCGTAAATGATTATATTATTGAGTGAATGTTTCGTGATAGATAACTTGTAATTCATTGACTGATTTAGGTTTGTTAAAAATATTTTGGTGGAAGTTGGTTAAATCAGTTACTAAATATGTTGTAAAGTTTTTAATGTATTCTTTACATTTTTGTGAATCGACAAGTGATAAAAAAAATAAATGGAACATATCTGCAAACCTTATTTCTATTTTTGTAACAATATTGTCCAATATCCCATACAATAAAATTCGTAGAGATTTTTTTCGTTACGCAATTTCAAAAATTTCATTGAATGCTAATCCATTTCTCAAAGATTTTATTGGGTTCCCAGCTAAGAATATTTGGGTTTTGCAATAACCCATCTGAAGATTTCTTTTGCAAAACATCAAATAAGAGATCTGTTATGGTAAAAATTTAACTCTATGCCGGGTTGAAAAAGAGGATTCCTAGTTGTTTAAAAATTGCAAATAACCTGTTGCTCCGATTATTGACTCAATCGCTGAGGATCAATCCTGAATGATTTTCTGTAACAGTTTTCAAGTCATCCCATTTAGAATCCAAAACATCTATTATTTCAGAACGTGATGCCCATCTAGTATCCAAAGAAGACGGAATTTTTTTATAGTTTTAGAACCGTTCTGCAAAGCTAAATTCAGCCAATGTGTAATCAAAGCCGTCGGTGCATCATCCTTGTTTTTTTTGCAGACCGTTTAAAGCACCAGCCATAAAACTAGGTTCATCATATGACTGCTCTACCAATTCATTTTTGTGATCAAACGGCCGTAATTAAATCATACATAGCAATGGCCATTCTATCTTCACTCACATCATGAAAACCTAGAAACCTTTCTTTAATTTTGCCCCTTTTATTCACATCAAATTGAAATAGCACACTGAGACTATCCGTTAATAACTGTTGTGGCGTCAAAATACACGGAAAACAACAATGCTTATTTCGATTTCTATTGTTTCTACGACTTGTTTTGAAATACAACCGATCAAATCGTTTTGGACATACCTGAAAAAATTTTTCGAATTGTTTTCAAATTCTCTTGAATTTCTACCTCGCATTTTATAAGTAAATTAAATATTTCACGGAAGCTACCAGCATAAGAAGAATCGTTTTCCTTTGTTATGCCCCCTGAAAGGTGACACCTACTTCGCCAAATGGAACGTAACGTGTTTTAAGTAACTTAATAAAATTCGAATTTTCGTAACTTTTTCGTTATATCATTACAAAGACAACGAAGACTGCATTTTTAAAGCATCTCGGATATTTATAGAGAAAACTACTCATATGCTCTTTTGATATCTCTTGTTTTTTAATACATGCCGACAATTATTTAAGATCCGAAAATCCCTACGAAACCCAAAGATTATTTCTACCTTTTACAAGCAACATGCACCTAGTCATTGGTGAGTAGTTTACTACTGAATTTTGAAAGATCGCTAAAATGTTTGACCATGTTTTTGTCATGCTTAAAAATTTTAAGAACTGGCTGAAGACGACCCTGTATTAAAATTTCTTTCCGAGCAGTATCACAAAAGGGCTTTTCCAACAGATAACAAATTATGTCGAGATGGGTTATTCAATTTGCCTCTGCGTTACATTAGAATTAATTTTTTTTAAGCAAAAATAGAATAAAATTCAATAGGTAGGTACGTACTTATCCATAGTTGTAGGTATCTTCTTGTTAACAGTAAGTATATCACAAGAAACAAGAACACACAGTTCAGAAAAATACACTCTACAATTATACAATTAACAATAAACACAAGTTTCTACACTTAGTCCTTTCAACTTAGACAAATATTCGACGGTTTAGAGAAATTTTACCCACAGCTTTGCGATTAGACTGTCTTAAGACTATTTTCACCTAGCGCATGTATGAGAAAGGGTGGTTTTGGAGTAATAGATATAAAAATTACAGGAGATCAAAGTTGTAGAGCAATAAATTTCCAATTAATATTGGCTATTTGGATTTTCTGGTAGTGAGCCAATTTGCCGCTTTGAGCGTTGAAGAAATCCGCAAATTGTCCCCTTCTACTGATTTTTTGGATTTCCAGCAAAAATATGCATTTTATGGAGAAATTAAAGAAGACCAAAATTGTAGAACGGAAAATTTTCGATCGACATAAGTCGTTTGACTTTCTCAGTAATGCGTGCATTTCCCGCCAGAGCACGTAAGATCAGTAAGAAATCCAGTACCAACATGAATTTTACATTCACAATAATTTGTTTTCTATTTTTTTTTTAAACTAGGGCGCTTTTTTCATTTCTTTTATAAAGGCATGTAGGACCTTCTTTTGTAATGTACTAGTGCAGGGGTGAATATATTATTATTTCTTCAACGCTCTCTAGCGGGAAATGCGCTCACTACCGGAAAATTCAAATAGACAATATTAATTGGAAATGTATTGCTCTACAACTTTGATCTCTTGCAATTTTTTTATCAAAATGCATAGTTTCAGCCGTAAGCGCAAAAAATGAAATCATATATATATACTATATTTTCCGCGTCCCCTAGCGGAAAAACAGAAAATTATAGGGAATTCTAAACCTATATCGATCGAAGATTTTCCGCTATACAACTTGTTATATTATATATATATATATATATATATATATATATATATATATATATATATATATATATATATATATATATATATATATATATATATATATATATATATGTATTACTCCAAAATCACCTTTTCTCACGCGTGCGCTAGGTGAAAATAGTCTTCAGACAGTCCAAATACACCTAAGTATATAGGTCGCTAAGCTGAGGGTAGGTAACATTTCTCTAAAAAATGTCTAATTTGAAGGGACTTAACTAAAATGTTTTAAATATAGCTCTAGTCTGAACCGCATTGGCGGAACAGGAACAGTAATATAATAATCACAAAACAAGAACAGTAATGTAATAATCACAGAACAACGATAATAATATAAATCAACTGATTCCTAGAGACCAAAATTTGCTGCTCTGTCACAAAACAACTATAAGGCTGCCAATCTTTATAATTATTCTATGCTGCCAACATTATGGATTTGTGCGGCTCTAAAATATATCAACGGATAACGTCGAACGTGAATAAAACTGCCGTTTTAAATTGCCATAATTTCAAACCGATTGAACATTGACGTTTTCGAGAAGCTTACTTTCCTTAAGTAAGATTTCGAGATTTTGCGCCAGAGGTAAGAAACGCTGTTTCATTTGAGAATTTGAATGGAGCTGTCCGTTATTCTATGATATTCCATTTTTACAGATAAAAACAAGAAATTTTACTTAGTCAAAAACATCACTTTATGTAAAGAAATCTGATTGCAATTTCGAACTTTACAGTTCATTATCAAAACATACAATGTATTGTATATTGCAATTTCGAACTTTACAGTTCATGTATTGTATATTTTGATAATAAACTGTAAAGTTCGAAATTGCAATCAACTTTCATTGTATGTTTTGATAATGAACTGTAAAGATCGAAATTGTAATCAACTCTCTCTTAAATGAAGTGATATTTAACAAAGTAAAATATTTGTTTTTAGCTGTTTTATTTCATTCTGTGTTTGTAACAATAAGCTTTGCGTATAAAAGACGAAACTAAAATATATTGAATCAATATTAATTATTATGAAATGTATTATACTTGTTCTGAAGAAATGGCGGCGTCAACCTTGCTTACCCTGATGAGCCATCACTGCCCTTTTCCATGTATTTTGCTTTCTTTCATAATCTTAGTTTAGATAACATATAATTTTAAAAAGTGGAATAATTTTTTAGGTGGAAAAAGTGTGATAGCGGAAATTAAATTATATGAGAAAGAAGCTGCAGCCAAATTCTTCGTGTTTGATTGCTCGTAAAATGTGCAGAAGATAGAAAATGTCCACAATGGGATGTGCACAAAACTAAAATTTTTCACATGGCTGGGGATTTGCAAATTTGATTTCCATAGGAACGAACTCTTCTTCTACCGTAACTGAATTCAACATACCTTTGAAAGAATGTAATAGTGCCCACTCCTACTGCTAGGTTTTCGGCTAATGTTCATTGTTCGAATGTCGAAATGAACACCACAAAGGCATAACACAAATTACAATTATCGCAAACCGAGATCCATGTTCGTTCAAGGTCAACTAACATTTACTATGAAATTATGATTACTAAATAATTCAGTTCAGACAAAAAAAGAAGACGAATGCACTTCGGTGGACCCGCAGTTCGGGTCCACTTGATGTAACTACCTAAATAAAATGAAAGCCATGTCATTGGCTAAGAAAATCACCATTATTATTATTATCCCATCGCAACACTTATCGTACGGATTGCTAAAGCCATTGCTTAAACAATGCTAAATCCTCGATCAAGACTCTTCATATACCTATGAAGCTCTCGATGTAAGCCGATTTCTCTTCGTTTGTTAGTGAATGAAAAATGTTTGCTTATTTCCGATCTTTGCAAATTTAGGTTACATACCTTTTCAATTTGAAATTGTGACTAGTCATTTTTAAATTGAGAATAAACACATTTATTTTGGTTCTATTCATTGTCATCAATTTGATAATGATCAATTTCAATTTGAATGTGTTTATTCTCAATTTGAATGTGTTTATTGAGACCGAACAACGAAGTCTCATTTTGAATGTGTTTATTCTCAATTTGGAATCGACTAGTCCAAATTTGGAAAGTATAAAGTGAAAACCTGTACGCCCAGAGGATAGTTATTTATGTAGGTAGTTTGGTAGTTATATACGTATAGAGTGCATAAAAATAAGGATTGCGCGGTGGGTGACGATTCAAAGTCAATATGATTCGATCCACCCACAGTCAAAATCAAAGAAGAAATTATCTTATGGCCAAAGTTCATGTCAAACGTTCGTTTTAGAACTGATTCTTCAGGTTTCTGTAGCGGTATTTGTTGTGTGAAAATTCACGCTACATAGTTCACTACCTTTGTTCCGGTAGTTGTTCCAACAATTATTTGGAAAATGATTCTCCCTAACCATCAGATTACCCAAATTCAAAAATTATTTCTCTAATGCAGGCTCGTACTTAAATTTTTTTCAAAAAATCATGGATGCTGAAACTGATCTGAAACTAATCGCACCATCACGTGCAATACATGAGAGTATAATGAAAAATACCCCAAACATTTGTATAAATGAAAAAAAAGTTGATGGTTGATGCGATAAGAATTTTTCCTTTTTTTTCACCTCTGACTGTAACACCAGAAAAAAATTCGATTTTACAAAATAACCTGAAAACTACAAATTTTATACTTCCATATTAACGGCTCTTTGATTATGCAACTTTTTCCTCATTTTACCAAAACTGTATCTTCATAATAAAAATATACTCAATAAAAATGTATTGCAAATATTGTATTCTCTAATAACCAAATTGGTTTTTAAAGTTCAAAATTAAGTTGTCCATAAGGGAACTATCGTATTTTCGAAAAAAACTAATACATTAAAATTAATTGGATGAAAATTGGGGAGAAATAAGATGAACTAATTTCTGATAAAATAAAAGCTACATAATAAACTATCTTACCTTCAATAGAGATTCGACGGAAAACTTTTTGGGAATATAAAGTCTTGAAGTGCTTACATCTGCTTGTTATTTGAATATTTGTTCTTCCGGAAATAATTAAAAATAATTTTTGTTTTCTGTGTAGGCGTTTTCTTAGTCCGGTAGCATTGCTCCGTGCCATCTTAATTCATTTTGAATTCACACAAATTTTGAAACTGGCTGATTCATCTGGATTTGCCCCATTCAATATCAATTCAATGTTAAAATATGTATCGGATTTGCTTTGTGAGAGTTGTTTTGTGATTGTGTCCCGATTTCTGTGTCTCGGAAACGAGACGAGACCATGCGGGACTCTCAAAAACGAGAGTATATTAGTAGTTGGGATAGCAGATAAGAATACTCAATAAAGATACTACGAGAATTAGATCTACAGCTGTTGCATAAAGCATTGGATATATGTAGGGCAAATGAAATCAGCAAAAAACAAGTGAAACAAATCCAGGAAGCGAAGATTAACAAAATAAATGCAGTCAAAAGGAAAAGTGAATGAACAACAAACAAGAGTGACATCCCAAAAGAAGGAGAACCGAAAGGCAAAAATAAGATGGAATATTTTAAGAGAATTTGTTTAATGTCTGGATTGAACCACAAAATGAGGGATTGCTCAGGTTATGGAAAGGTTTGCACTGAATGTAAAAAACTAAATCACTTTGCAGGTCAATGTAAAGCAGAGAATAGAATACATGGAGTGAATGAGAATGAGGAAAATAGATATGGTACAGAAATGAACCTTGAGGGTAATGTGGCAGCTCTATCAATGAAGTAAAATGATACAAAGAAAGTAAATAGAATTGCTTGGATGGAACACATACTTATAGGGAACAAAACTATTAGGTTCAAAATTGTCATAGGATCAGAGGTAAATATTATACCCTCAAAAATTGAGCTTTCATCTTTCTTCGGTCACAATATCAGGAAACTAGGAACCTGTAATTTGGAATATAGTAGTAAATTCAAAGAATTACGTCTTAAAATCTTCATAACTGAAAAGGATTCTGAACCATTACTAGGGTTGATTTTGGATTAATCTCAAATATTAAAAGTATTTTGGAAGTGGATTTTAGAAAATAATTGACTCTTTCTCAGATTAGTACAGTCATTTTATGGATTTTTTTGAGATTTGGTACTTTTTTTTCCGACTTAAAGTTTGAAAACACAGAAGGTTAGGAAATTTTCCGTAGATTACGAAAAAATAGTGGCTGAAAACCTCCAATGAAGGAAAATGTCTTAATTTATATATATATATATATACGATTTTCCGTGTTTTTCCGGGAAAGAACAATAATATCTTCGAAAATAAGCAATTTAGAAGGAAAAGTTTCAAACAAAAGTTGTTCACCATTAAATTTTACATAGGAATTGACTATTCTGAATTTAATTTTCATCGAATTTTCTAAGCATTTGATGGGAAAACAAAATATTTTCGAATGAGAACTATATATGAGAAAAAATTGCATTTGGCTGGTAAATATGGTATGATAATTTTATATTGGGGTATATATCGTTACTGTAAATGATTATAATTGAGAATTTTTGAATATTTGCCCTAATTTTTATTTTTTTTTCAATCTTAGTGTATGATATGTCGATTTTTAGGTTCTATAGAGCTCTAATAACGATTTTTCAGTTCATTTTGTCGTGAAAAGTCATTGAAAACGAACATTCGGAAAATGGAAAACTTTTTTTTTTTTGATTATGGCGTGTGACAGATCAATTCTTATGTTTTTTAGGGTTCGGAAAACCTTTTTTTTAGTTAATTTTGTCAGGAAATTCAATTGTTTTCGTTAGTATGTAGAGCAATAAGAAAAAACAAATTACATAAAATTATAATTTTGGATTTGGGTATAAGCTCTAGTAGCGAGTATGCCAGAAGTGAGACTGAAGATGAAACTGATATCGGAGAAGATGATGTGGTTCTTCTGAAGACGAAGCAAATAGCGAAGAAAGTGGTTCATCACCCATAAAATTGCTAAGGCTTTCAAGAAGATCAAGATAATTAGTTGATGTATTTTTTCAGTTGGAATCAACTTTTTTTAATTAAATGAAATAAAAATATAATGTAATCAAATTAAAAAAAAAATGTTGTTTTCTTACATATCCTTCAAATTCCTTAAATTTCCAAATTACATATACCTTCCATCACTTTTTCGGTTACAAAATACTAAAAAATTGTTATTAGAGCCCTGAAGAACACAGAAATCGATGTCATACACCGTATTAAAAAAAATTTTTTCGGATATATATTTTCAATGATTTTTCACGATCAAACAAAGTAAAAAAACATTTTCAGAACCCTAAAAAATATAAGAATTGATCTGTCACACGCCATAATAAAAAAAAAAAAGTTTTCCATTTTCCGAATGTACGTTTCCAATGATTTTTCACGACAAAATGAACTGAAAAATCGACATATCATACACTGAGATTGAAAAAAAAAAAAATTTCCTAACTCGGAAAATTAGGGCAAATATTGGAAAATTCTTAATTATAATCATTTACAGTGATGATATATACCCCAATATAAAATTATCATACCATATTTACCAGCCAAATGCAATTTTTTCTCATATATAGTTCTTATTCGAAAATATTTTGTTTTCTCATCCAATGCTTGGAAAATTCGATGAAAATTAAATTCAGAATAGTCAATTCCTATGTAAAATTTAATGTTGAACAACTTTTGTTTGAAACTTTTCCTTCTAAAATGCTTATTTTCGAAGATAAGTGTTCTTTCCCGGAAAAACACGGAAAATCGTATATATATATATATATATATATATATATATATATATATATATAAATTAAGACATTTTCCTTCATTGGAGGTTTTCAGCCACTATTTTTTTCGTAATCTACAGAAAATTTCCTAACTTTCTGTATTTTCAAACCTTAAGTCGGAAAAAAAGTACGACCAATCCATAAAATGACTGTACTCCTAGTATTATTAATCACAAACCTTATCGTATTACACTGAAAGCAGCTCGAAGAGTTCCATTATCGTTGAAAAATGAACTCGCTGCAAAATAGGCCAACAAACATATATCTATGGATGATTCGATTGATTAGGTTCACCCAAATGTTATAAACCCTAAAAGCAATGGTACACTAACGACCTGTATGGCGATAGAATAAATACATCGGCAGATAACTATATAGTGGAGTCATTCTACGGAAAAATGAGGCGAGGTTAGTGAATATTTGATAGAGGTTGTTGTTTCTTGTGATAAGAATAATGATATTCCAGAATTTTCTACGAGAAATATTTCGTGCAACCATCCCAAAAATCTAAAAACCTTTTTTTAGGTCTTTTTGAAGTTTTAATTTTTTTGAACCTCTTAGACTCGTGACTAAGGTTTGGGAGTTGGACCCATTCATTGTCCATGTTCAAGGAAGCTTTGGTTCAAATTTGGAATCATCACCAAATCGGATGAAATTTGGTGTCAAAGTAGATCATGGTGACCACAATAAGTGATCCAAAGATGAAGTTCGAATATCCGATAGTTTTCATAAAAACTCAAATTTGGGAGATTTGGCCCAAATTTTGAAGATGCCCCCAAATACGGCGAACAAATCGCAGAGTACTCTACTTGGGCTCAAATTGAAGGTTCTTTATATAGTTCAATGTGGTATAACTTGTTTCATAAGATTAGCCCATTTCTTGGCCATTTACGGCATATATTTTCGCGCGCAGATTTCCCACTTTTATTGTATTATAATAGGATTTTATTACTATAATATTGTTGTTGTTGTTTTTAGAGCATATGTATGGCCTTTTTTTGCATACATGTGAGAAAACATATACATTACTTATTTGAGGTCCGCTTGTGACATAGTAAAATTTTTTTTTCACTACATGTAATAATTATTATAGTATATATAGGTTTATACAATATCACCTGCGCTTTTTCTAATTCAAGACGCGACAAAAATTTACTTATGATGATGTGGACCACGCCTACTAATATTATGAGATAAAAATTATTTTCATCAAACAATGACAGGTAAAAATATTGTGTATCTTATGATGTTTTTTTTCTGTATTTTTCTATGTTTTAAGAGGATCTCCGATTTTTCAATCTAATAATGTCTATCTTGGATAGTAGACTTCCGCGGACAGCTAATCTTGAAAAATCTTGTCTTCCGGATGGATTCCGCGTCACAATAGCTTGACTTGATGCCGACGTTTCGCCAACCATTAAAGGTGGCATCTTCAGGGCAGGCTTGAGGCTTGAACTGAAACTGGTTCTACTGGTTTCTGTAGCCGTATTTATTGTAGGAAAAATCCTTCACGCTACATAGTTCAATGCCTTTGTTCCGGTGGTTAACTTCGTTCCGGCAAGCCTGCCCTGAAGATGCCACCTGTAATGGTTGGCGAAACGTCGGCATCAAGTCGAGCTATTGTGACGCGGAATCCATCCGGAAGACAAGATTTTTTAATAATGTCTAATCTATGATTTTAATCGGCTGTTAAAAATTTTAACGTTATTAGATTCAATAATCTCATATAAATCTTCAAAAAAAATAAATTAACTGTGAGATAATAATAAAAGTTAAGTTCAATGGGAGATCAGGTAGGTAGATAAATAAATATAAAAAGCTTTGTTATTAAAAAAACTACTATATTCTTCATCTGTGATTTGTAATTAGTTATTATAATATTATTAATATTATATTACAACGTTAAAATTTTTAACAGCCGATTAAAATCATAGATTAGACATTATTAGATTGAAAAATCGGAGATATTCTTACAACATAGGAAAATATAGAAAAAAAAACATCATAAGATGGCATCAGCAATTCTTGAGTATAATAATACACCCAAACAGAATCTACCGTCACCGGCAGAACTTCTCATTGGGCGGAGACTCAGATTGAATTTACTTGTGGCCAAAACATTATTAACTCCGAAATATGATTTATCTCAGGCCAAGTCGTATTATTAAATTATTATTATTATTATTAAGTCAGCTCTTAAAAAAGTAATGACAAAAATCATATCATGTTAATAATGCACACAAGCTTCAGAATCTTGATATAGGAGAAAATGAACTGATCCAACAAGAAACACGAAAATGGGTCACTAGCAGAATTAATATAAAACAACGGAACCAGAGTTCTATGTTGTAGAAGCTGAAGATAGGTACACCCTAAGAAGAAATGGGGTTCATCTGAAGGGCTCTGAGGAAATCGGTAATTTTTAGTCCCAGTCAAAACCAGATTGTGGATACAAACAAAAGAGATAAATAAGAAACCTTCAGCATCAATCAGCAGATCGCCAGGAAGAACTGAGACCCTAAAAGGAAAAGACACACACATCCGCAGCTAGAGTGAAGAGTGAAAGTGATCAAGTACTTCTGGATCCCCCTAAAAGACAATCAGGGAAGCCTTCATATTTGAGAGACTATTAGATATTTTGATGTTTCAATTTTATGAAAAACTTTATAATAATATATAAATTCAGTTTTGAGTTATTTTATAAAACTTGGATAAACGAGAGTAAATCTCATAAATACATTAAGATTTGTATTTATATTACAAATGTTGACATTCTTATCTAGGAAGGCTATGGTTCTAGTTAGCTAGTGTAGGTTATGTTATACACGTCTACCCAATTACCTTTCAATTTTAGTAAGAAGTAAGCATCATGATCATATACTGTTTGAACATTTGCGTCATGTTTTCAATACAGTTCATAATTGTGGTTCAGTAGTATATCACCTTAAATTATGCCATTCATAAAGAGGAGAAAAGTCATGCTTGAAGTCTCCATGCTGGATGGCCCAATTATAAGAATCTTCAATATGAAAGTAATCTTCTATAAACAACTATCTAGGTTTTAGAAAGGATCATGACTGCCACTCTGTGATGTCGATGATCTTTTGGTACGGCTAGGGGAGTGCAATCGGATCTATAAGTCGTATATCTGGACAATACAGGGAACAATTGAATTACCTAGGTCTTCTGATCCTCATAATACTATCCAAAATCAAAGGGGTCGAGCAGATTTGGATGCCACGAGAGTACGGTAACGAATAGAACGACTGATTGCGTTGCCAAAGCGTTGTATGACTAAAACGTTATGTAGTTCATTTGGTAACCTGGCAATGGAAATCAGGAAATGGGTAATAAACCATGTGTTTGAATATTGGAACGATATCACAGGACTAGAACGACACCAACCCATCTTTTCGCAGCAAGGAAAATATCCTCCGCAAACAAGAGCTTAGGCAGATGACTGACACATCGGTATTGTTGAACGAGATTCAAGTCATCTTTGCATGTGGAACATATTATTAGCTGCTGCGAAGTCCTCAGAAATATGCAATAGGTATATAAGAACATCTTGAGTTACTATCAAAATTAATAAACATGATACATAGGTAGATACTTCATTACCGGTGATACTGATACATTACAGATGTGAGAGTCATTAAACACGTATTGAAATACTTATAAGTTATATTACAATTAATTAATTTTAGTAGCTATGTGGAACAGTGGAAGTAGTAAAAGGAGATTGCTATTGTTTACATTCAAATTGAAAATAAATATAAACGTACATAAATTTCTATGTGTAAACATAGAACTAATGCCTTTTATTCTGAGATGAAACTCATAATTACTTAGATTAGTAGTTAAATATTCAATTCAAATTACAATTAAAATATTCTTCAATAGAGTAGAAAGCAGAAATTAGTAAGAATCTTCTAATCTCATTAAAAAATATTTCATCGTTCTTCTGTGCTCGTATAGTTTCATAGGAAGCTTGTTATAAGCTTTTTTTACAAAAGTGAACGGGAGATTTTTGATAGTATGATCTATTAAACGAGGTAAATTCTCGTGCCTAGTGGCATAATTATGTGTTCCAGATACTGTTTCACAACTTTCTATGTTTTCTCACATATTTGATAGTTAGTTACAACATTAATCAAGGGACCGTCAACAATTTGTGAAAAGGTTTACATGAATCCAATGACTATAAGTTGAACATTAATCCAAGTCTTTTATGAAGAACAAATACTTTCTCTGTAAAAATTACTAGCATCAGCCTAAAGCAGCATATTAAACATAATATGTGAAATCGCTAGTGAGTGATAAACGCAATGATGTTTGTTGAAGCAGCCCTATTGATTGTATAAAATGCTGAACCGTTTTAAATCAAAAGCTGAACTTAGCTTACTACCTACTCGATCAATGTGTAAATTCTAACATAGACATTAGATAATTTGAAATCATTGCCCAGAATACGAGGGCAAGGTGAAAAGTTTCTGAAAAATGAAATAACAAATGATTCATTTGGTCAAAACTTATTTTATTTCTCAACATAATCTCCTTGTAGGACGATACACTTCATTCAACGTTTTTTAAATTTTTCGATACCTTCCAAATAATACGATTTCAGCAATCCTTCAAAATAGGCGTTTGTTTCAGCGATGACCTGATCGTTGGAGCCAAATCTTTTTCCGCCGAGCCATTTTTTCAAGTTTGGAAATAGATAAAAATCGCAGGGATCCAAATCTGGAAAATTTGGTGGATGACGAACCAATTCTAAGCGCAATTCATGCAATTTTTACATTACGACTGCGGACCTGTGCGCCAATGCGTTGTTCTAGTGAAAGAGCAGATTTTTCTTTGCCATAGGCTACCAGCCGCTTTTGCTTCAAATCGGCGTGGAATTGATCCAACAGCTCTGCATAATATACACCGGTGATCGGTTTGTCCTTTTCGAAGTAATCGATATGAATGATACCGTGGCATTCCAAAAAACTGTCGCCTGACTTTGTTGGCCGATAAACTCACTTTGATCTTTTTAGGCTTCGATTCGCTGAGACAAGTCCACTGTTTCGACTGTTCTTTGGTCTTTGATGTGTTGAGATGGATCCATGTTTCGTCCACGGTTACGAAACGGCGCCTAAAATTGTTCGTATCGCGCTAGAACATCGCTAAACACTCCTTTGAAGTTTTCACACTGTCGCGCTTGTTGTCAATAGAGAGCAGATGCGGCACCCATCTGGCAGATAGCTTTCTTATATTCAAAAATTCATGCAAAATGTTCCGTACTCACTCGGTTGAGATGCCCATAGCCTCAGCCCCCTCGTGCACTTTAATTCGCCGATCGTTCAGTATTATACCATGGATTTTATCGACGATTTCTGACGTTGTAACCTCAATTGGACGAACAGAACGTTCGGCGTCCTTTTAGTCCAGTCGTCCTGCAATTTGGATTGGAAATTTTTCCACATCTCTATTTTATGGTTGATATTTATGTTTTTTGGGTCGCTGATCACGAATAGGGGGGTTAAAAAATCGTAGGCCCATGGCGTTCCGAGATATTGGCCATTTTTGACCCAAAAATAGCCGTTTTTCAGAGTTTTCGTCGTTTTTGGCGATTTAAAGGAAAATAACACTTTTTATCGACTAGACAGTAAAAACAAATTTGTACAGAAATGAAAAATGCGTCGAATGGCGGAAAATAGAAGTCTCTAAGTCATTCGGGGTCTGATATAAGGCCCATTTTGGTTTTTTTTTTGGAACATAAAAATTAAATTTCTTCATACAAATTTTCCTCTAAGAACTTTATTTTCTGCGCAATGGTAGTATTTCATGTGTATTTTCGAATCAATCTTGGTTTTTCGTCTACCTCTTTTTTTGGTGCCAAAATCCGCCATCTTAAAAAAAATTATTTTTCATCATAACTCCGTTAAAAATGGGTCTTTTGATCTCAATCAAAATGCGAATTGAAGAGTTTGATGTCTTCTACAACATCTCCAGGATCCAAGCATTTTGATTGAAAAGTGAAGAAATGGAACTGTTTTGAAAAATTAAGGTCCCAGAAAAAATTAATAATTTTTAGGTTAGAATACTCGTATGAGACTAAACTTTCACATGCAAATAGCGGAAAATTCTACAAGTATTTCAAGCTTCCGTAGGTTTTTTTTGGATTAGTAGAACTCGAGATATCTATTGATGTAGGTTTGGGTCCACAGTGAGCCCAGTTTGACCCTAATCGAAAAAATTTGAAAAATTCTTACAGAAAAGACTTCTGACTATCTAATCCTGAATCGTCGACCTTCCACGTATCTGTAAAGAAATTATAGCGCGAGTTGAAAAAAGAAAACCGGGCAAAAAAAAAACAAATGCGCTCGAAATCCGAGCTAATATAGATTTTAAACAAAAAATTCAAATTTTTTAATTTTTTTTTGTCGTTTTGAATGTATTGTTCACATAAAAATATTAAATACTGTCAATGTAATAATGAATTTGAGATTTGTTATTGATAATTTTCATGATAATTGAAATAATAATATTTTTCTCTCATTCTGAATGTACTGTTTTATCTAAGAAAAAACAACACTATCAATATAATGATGAACAGGAAAGTGATTATTGCAGATTTTAATATTAATTGAAACATTTATTCATCATAATATAATCTCGTGTGATGTCGAGTCAATTAGAAAAAATGGCCCCAAAAAATTCCATAGAATGCGTACGCGTACAGTTTTTTATTCTTACAAGAGCAGATGTTCATCGTTACCATGGTGATCCATAGAGATCATCACGTTGTACGCGTGTAACATATATTTTTATTTGAAATGCTTTTAGTGGATGCGACTCAACATCCGCTTTTTACAGGCAAGGTAAAAAAAAATTTTTCAATGTCAATTTTTTACCAAACGGTTTGAATGAATTTTATAAAAATGAGCCAGATGTTGAGAAATTATTCAGAACTGGTAGAAGTATTTTGTATCAAATATATGCTCCTAAATTACAAAAGAAAAATATTCAAAACCTCGGCCACTTGCGCTTTATTTGTTATACCAATAGAGTTCGAAAGTCGGCATGTGAACTTGAATGTTTGCCACCTACTGATGATGCAACTAAATTACACATTTTACGTGTTTATTATCAAGTGCAGCTTTGGATAGGCAATGATACCATTGACTCAACCAAATGGGGTTGGAAAAGTACAGAAAATGGTTTTGAGCCTATTCAAACATATAAAGAAGCTGCACCTAAAAATTTGCTAAAAATAATTGCATGTGGTTGCAAAGTCAGTTGCAGTGGCAAATTTTCTTGTAAGAAAGTAGGTATACCATGTATAATTCTATGTAAACACTGCGAGCGTAAAGACTGTGCAAATAGCGTTGAACCAGAAGTTACGTTATTAGATGATAATGAATTTTCAATAAATGACGATGTCGATGATGATGATAATAATGATCTTAATGATAATGGTAGTAGTA
Source organism: Endomychus coccineus (assembly GCA_958510875.1). Taxonomy (NCBI): domain Eukaryota; kingdom Metazoa; phylum Arthropoda; class Insecta; order Coleoptera; family Endomychidae; genus Endomychus; species Endomychus coccineus. Next base: position 132,495,961 of record OY294067.1, read on the forward strand.
ATGTAATTCCTTCATCAGTAGGAAATGATGATGATCAAGAACCTGATAGTGATTTTGCAACTGATGATAATATCAATAATGATCATATCACATCAGCAACTTGCTACGAAAGTGATGAGGAAACTGAGGATATGACATCAACAGATTCGACTACGACTGAAAATGAGAAAAGCATTGCACCTAAAAAGCGGAATTACATATTATGATGTTATAGGTTGTTGGTTTATTAAGGATAAGAATTAATTGTTATTTGTCTCAAATAGTAAAATCTGCCATGTACAAATGTATTATTGATGACTCTATTTTTTTTAAGTAAGAAAGAAACAATATATAAGATATAATATATAACAATGTCATTCGTAATTAAATTATATATTTTTCTTTCAAAATTTTCCTATCCAAAAGAAAAAATACATAAATTATTATTATTATTATAATTATTTTTCAATTCGTCAATAATAAAATTCATGTTTATTATTAGTTTATTGATTATTTTTAATTTTTTCGATTAAATGGTACCTTTTCAAAATACCATTATCGTAAAAAAAAAGATATTATTTTAATTATCATGAAAATTATCAACAATAAATCTCAAATTCATTATTACATTGATTGGAAAAAAAATTGAAATTTTTTTTTGAAATCTACCTTATTGATGCTCGGATTTCGAGCGCATGTGTTTTTTTTTGCTCCGGTTTTCTTTTTTCAACTCGCGCTATAATTTCTTTACAGATACGTGGAAGGTCGACGATTCAGGGTTAGATAGTCAGAAGTCTTTTCTGTAAGAATTTTTCAAATTTTTTCGATTAGGGTCAAACTGGGCTCACTGTGGACCCAAACCTACATCAATAGATATCTCGAGTTCTACTAATCCAAAAAAACCTACGGAAGCTTGAAATACTTGTAGAATTTTCCGCTATTTGCATGTGAAAGTTTAGTCTCATACGAGTATTCTAACCTAAAAATTATTAATTTTTTCTGGGACCTTGATTTTTCAAAACAGTCCCATTTCTTCACTTTTCAATCAAAATGCTTGGATCCTGGAGATGTTGTAGAAGACATCAAACTCTTCAATTCGCATTTTGATTGGGATCAAAAGACCCATTTTTAACGGAGTTATGATGAAAAACAATTTTTTCTAAGATGGCGGATTTTGGTGCCAAAAAAAGAGGTAGACGAAAAACCAAGATTGATTCGGAAATACACATGAAAAAATACTACCATTGGGCAGAAAATAAAGTTCTTAGAGGAAAATTTGTATGACAAAATTTTATTTTTATGTTACCAAAAAAAAAATTAAAATGGGCCTTATATCAGGCCCCGAATAACTTAGAGACTTCTATTTACCGCCATTCGACGCATTTTTCATTTCTGTACAAATTTGTTCTCACTGTCTAGTCGATAAAATGTGTTGTTTTCCTTTAAATCGCCAAAAACGACGAAATCTCGGAAAAACGGCCATTTTTGGGTCGAAAATGGCCAATATCTCGGAACGCCATGGGTCTACAATCTTTTAACCTCCATATTCGTGATCAGCGACTCAAAAAACATAAATATCAATCATAAAATAGAGATGTGGAAAAAATATCATTTTAAGTGTATCTCAATTGCTCAATTGCAGGACGACTGGACTATTTGGTTGATTACAACGAAAATCAGTAAGTCACTTGTGAATCGTTTCAATTGATGGGGAGGAGTCCTCATAATGTTCAACAAGCGATGCTTTGGTTTGCGTAATGTTTTTTTCACTCAAGAAATAATGTTTAATCAAGACCCAAAATTCACTTTTTTCCATGTTTACAAAAATCTTCAAAGTTGCTTGCTTTCGATGGGTGTCAAAACAGAATTGAATGATATATCAGTCTGAAAATTTTAATGCTTTCTAGTTAAAGATGGTACATCACAAATGTCACATGAGATTTTTGATTGTGGCGCCATCTGTTTTATGTTTCAGGGACTTTCCACCTTGCCCTCGTATGTATGAGGTTCATTGGTAGCAATTCTCTTTTATTGAAAAGTAAATGTACCAAATGTAATAAACAGCCTTTTTGATTCTGAAAATAAACTAAAAGAGAATGAATCAAAATGCTTTGGAGGAAATTTTGATCTACAAATAACTTCCATCCAACCCAAAGATAGATTCCCTTCATCATTTCTACCTATAGTCGTTGACTAAAATGTACGTTTATATCCACAAATTATCAGTATTGGGTAATAAACATCTAAAGGCATATCGGATTTGGTGTTGGCATAATATATTTTAGTATAACTAGGTGACTATAAGTTTCGCAAGTCTTTATATATTACGTCAGTTTAAATTTTCTGGTGTAATAAAGCAAATCTGACTAGCTGAGTAGAAGAAACATGTGTATGTATTTATTCTAGATCATGTTCCAAAGCGTGCATGGTCCAGTGAACGAAGGATGTGCTGGCAGCAGACTTGATGTGTGGTGTATGTTACGCCCGCTGTGGGCTGGTCTCGACGACAAGACGCCTCAGTCTATTAGGGGATCAATTACGTTTTATTTATATTCAATAACTTATTACTACTTGGGTGATAGTTCTAAATTGTGCGATCATAAAGGTTTTTGCGAGTATAAGGAATATTTTTAAATTTAATTTGATAATTATGTCCCACAATTTTTTTTTGGTACATTTGACTCTAAAATGATCATGATAATATTGAACTGCGATATGAGAGGGATTATCGAGTAGACTTTTATTCTAACATTTTAATAAGTTTCGCCTTACAGCAGTCGTAGATACAGTTGAATTATTGCATCGTGATAATCAACTCTGTATTTGGAGAAGAGTTCTTGTGAATTTCTATTTGTATGAATAATGACTAACTTCCTCAATAAATGCGTATAAGGTACTTATTTCTAAAATTTGTTGGATGTAGAATATATACGCAATTATTCAATCTAATTTTTTTTGGATCCATGTCCTTTTTAACGTTAATTATCATCTTCATCACTGTAGTTCGTTCAAAATCAACTGCTACTGAGACACGCGGATTATACTCAGCAAGGTCGCACTTGGACGGTGGTATGTGCTGCGTTTCACAACAAACCAATGGGAGTGCGAATATCATTCAATTATAATTTATATATGAAATTCTCATGAAATAGGTCACATTAACACATTGTTCTATATTTTTGCCTTTACGTACGTTTCGGTCTCACGAGCATCATCAGAAGATTTATTATGTCCAAAACGGGATTTCTTGAAACTAATTATATTAGCACAAAGAGTCCATATCGCACCAATTTCAATTATAAATGCCCACGTCGCCGAAATGAACAGAACCCCGAATAATCGAAATTGTACCACATCAATATTTCAAGTACAAAATATAACAAGAATCCACTACTCAGTAATATTCTTATAATATACAAGCGCATGTTGGTATAGTGTCTCAACGACTGGAGATCAAAACTATTTATTACGTTAACTATATACTCTCGAACCAGTTGTTACGATTCATGAGGTACTTGAAAATGGTTGCAGACCTATATTAGAACATTACTTTTGTGCATTCTTCCTGAAATATACTTTTAACATTATAAAGACGCATGTAGGAATTTGCAAGAGTTTTAATTAATTTAGTTAGTATAAATGTGACTTAATGTCTGAATATCAGTCCTATGATTTACAGATTTGGAGTCACGTTTTATGTGAATCATCTCCAGAATAGATCTTTTATAATAATTGGTTTCCTTAGTTGGAATAATAACATTTTTGTAATCAAATTGATGGTTATAGTCAAAGCAGTGTTTATCAAGGCCGGTGGAATTTTCTAAGTTTCTATTTCTTGTGCTATACTTATGACCATACATTCTTTTTTGTAAATATTGTTTTGAGATTCAAGTAAAAGTCCCATCGCATTCTAAACAATTTAATTTGTATACTGTGTGGATTTGTTTATCTTTAGGTACAAAAGGTTTTAGATTTGAGAAAAATTTTCCAACACAATTAGTAGGTTTATGCGCGACATTTATATCATACTTTTTTAAACATTCTTTAATTTTCTCTGAGGTCTCCGGAATGTATGGTAACGTTATATAACATTCCGGAGACCTCAGAGAAAATTGAAAAATGTTTGAAAAAGTATGATATAAATGTCGCGCATAAACCTACTGATTGTGTTGGAAAATTTTTCTGAAATCTAATACCTTTAATACCTAAAGATAAACAAACTCACATAGTATACGAATTAAATTGTTTAGATTAAGATGGGACTTATAGTGAAATCTCTGAACGATATTTACAAAAAAGAATGTATGGCCTATACTTATGGCACAAGAAATAAAAACTTAGAAAATTCCACCGCTCTTCCTAAACACTTCACAGGAAACCAATTATTATGAAAGATCTATTATGGAGATGATTCACATGAAACGTGACTCCAAATCTGTAAATCACAGGACTGATATTCAGACATTAAGTCACATTTATGCTAACTAAATTAATTGAAACTCTCGCAAATTCCTACATGCGTCTTTATGATGTTAAAAGTATAATTTAGGAAGAATGCACAAAAGTAATGTTCCAATATAGGTCTGCAACCTTTTTCAAGTACCTCATAAATCGTAACATCTTGTTCGAGAGTAGACAGTTAACGTAATAAATAGTTTTGATCTTCAGTCGTTGAGACACTATACCAACATACGCTTGTATATTATAAGAATATTACTGAATAGTGGATTCTTGTTATATTTTATACCTACTTGAAATATTGATGTGGTACAATTTCGATTATTCGTGGTTCTGTTCGTTTCGGTGACGTGGGCATTTTAAATTGAAATTGGTGCGATATGAAGATTTGTGCTAATATAATTAGTTTTAAGAAATCCCGTTTTGGACATAATAAGTCTTCTGATGATGGTCGTGAGACCGAAACGTACGTAAAGACGAAAATATAAAACAAAGTGTTAATGTGACCTATTTCTCGAGAATTTCATATATAATTCATACTGGGTCAAGAATCTTTATTTCAATTATAATAACATATGTTTGACTTTTGTTTACATCTGGTGCCAGTTTGCCGATGGATTCTGGGTCAGTATACTCGGGACAGTGTAAAGTCTGAATATGATGCCGCCTGTAATATTCGGGGAAACGTCGGTATATTCATTTATTTATTTAATCATCAGGGGATGAGCTGTGACTCTTCTAATGGCTCCTTGCCGGTGGCGCGCCAAGCCTTTCTGTAGTCCTGAGGAAAGTTACTCTAATGGGTTTTAACTCCCGGACAATGAGTTTCAATTTCAAAATGAAAATAGAGAGTTTCCTAAATTTTTCTTAGCAGTCGCTGCATTTACATCGAAAATTCCTTATATTAAAAAGGAAAAAATACATGTGTTCTGACCACCCAACTCCTTGCCTAAGACGGGAATCTTCCTTAATTGGAAAGTCAAATGTAAATACACTTTATTTACATTTCAATAACAAATTTTCACCACCAATGACATTCTTAGAAGTTGTGAGCAGTTAATAATTAATTTAGAGGATGCCACTGTGATATGAAATAATTCTCAAAATATTGTTATTAACCTCGATAATCTATTTTAATGGTAAAATTGATCAACACCAAGTTTCCGGAACATAAAGAATAATTATCCAAGATTTTTGTAGTGCCATGTAGTGGACGTCAATTCTTCAATTCTAGCCAAAGAACTTCATTGATATGTTTGATCTCTTATAAAAGATCTCAACTTTTGCAGGTTTTGTAGATTCATTTTTCAATGCATCTTAAGTAGTGAATCGTCAACGCTTATTACATAGTTCATATTATACATTTGACCTTCACTTCAATAAACACACTAGCTGATTAAACCCCATTGTGTTGGTCCAAACATCTTCAAGCTGCAATATATGGGTGCAGGGTGCAGGGTGCAGGGTGAATATATACCTACATATTGATTTATTTTTATTTTGAATTAAAAAAACATTCTACACTGAAGGAAAATAATGATCAATTGAAAATAATATTTTATTACTAAGGATATAAGTATGATAAAAATTAATGTGGGTACACGGAAAAGCTTAACAATAATCAGTTTTAATAACTTGATTCTATTTTACATTGAATTTAGTTTTGTCCTTATCATTATTATCTTCATCTGAAGCTAAAGTTCTTATTAAGGGTTGAACATTAGTAATCATACACGTATAATAGTTATCCACCTTAATTACATGTTGTATACAGTTTTTCCAACTGTTTAAGATATTAGTTCGATTGAATTAAATACACAATATAAGGGGGGAAGACGCAACACTGTATGTCTATTTTCTGCTGCAAGTCCTTCATAATGAATCAACGTCATCCTCGCCAGTACTTCTAAATGTGCCAGAGTCATGTCGCTTGATTCTAGGAATAATAGTATTTTATTACTATATCCTTTATCGAACACAAAGAATTACTTGTCAAAGCAGAATCTTCGGCTAAAGCATCACCTGAATTAAAATGTTTTTTTTAGCAAAGATCGATATACGTTTCTAATTACATGTTTAGCATCGATAGATGAAGCTTTCTTCTGAAAGGGACATTACAAGATGTCCCACTATGACCACAAGCCCATTGACGCCACATTCTAACACTAGTACAAAAATCACTCGCCGGAAAACGAATGAGAAGTAAAATAATATTTATATTATTAGGTATATATTACTTCCGAACGGTCTATTTTTACTTATACTGGTATAATTAGAGTTTAAGGTAAGTAAAATTTGTGTATACTCCGACTCTACCCGAAAAGGTGGTAAATGTGGTACCTTTTAAGGCCGGAGGAATAATTACAGTTTCATTGAGGTGAAAAAGTCAATAGTATGATACGAACAATACTCTACCGTTGCAGAACGAGCCGTCAACACCACATTAATCTAGTATTTTGCTGTTTGGTGAATGTTGTATAGTATCTGCTGGCGCAAATATGTGGCATAATAATGAACCTTGTCCGATTGATGAATTAGCCATGATTGCCTTGATTATTGATGAAGAGTAAGTTATTAAGACATGTAAAAATGATATATGGGTAATACCACGCCAACTGTCGTGGGGTTGGTGGGTCGCATTTTTATTTCCTGGTCAAAACTATTTCATCCTATTGTAGGTTCAACCCAAAGTGTTTTCCCAAATTTTGCTCCTGTCGTTTTCCACGGCCAATTTTCGGTTTCGGGCTGTTTTTCAGTTCCGCGCCTTTTTCCCTTATATAGGGTGCCAGGGAAATATTCCAAGCCAAAAAATGAATTGACCTAGAATGCTCTTTTTCGTCACAATTTCGACTACTTTTTTTTTCAGATGCTCGTAACTCAAACCAATAAATTTTTTAAATTTTCTGTTGGTGCGCAAAATGTTCCTTATTTAGTCTATTTTCAGGGGAATTCAACTTTCACGTGTGTATTTTGGTTTTAGGTACCCAAAAAGCGGAAAATATGTCAAAAATGCCCGAAAATAGCGAAAAAAGCTCTAAACAGCCAGTCAAGTTGGCAATTGTGTACCTAGATTTGTGAAGATTGACTCGTTCTTTTACAATCCTGTCAAAGGGTGATGCCTCAACACTCCCGAAACTCGAAAAAACCGCCGCGATATCGAAAATGGCGGGAAAAAGCTCAAAAAAGGTATTTCGGCTGGAATTGGGAATATTTGGCATACCGCCTTTCGGTTCGTAAGTACTTGCGCTGCGAGGACAAAGGAAGGTAGATGCAAGTATTGCTGGATAAAAGAAATACACATAATTTTTATTAGCAAGTTTTATTGGGCGGCGTGCAGTTGTACACACTTGAGAAAAACCGTAGAGATAACAAACCTGTCAATTCACATCGTGTCAGATTTGAATTTGTCAAAGTATTTTCTGATTTTGTCAGTTTGAGGACGGTTCAATTTGAACATATCTGGAAATTTTTTCATCTCATTGAGCTTCACATTACAGAGTATTTGTCCAAAAGGGATGGTCAAGCAGATTACCGGATCGGGAAATGAATATGATTGCGTGCTTTTGTTCAGGAAGAGAACTGAGATTTCTGCTTCCAAATGAAGGTCATCAGAATCTACCATAATCCCCACATGCTACATGTCATTGAAAGAAAAAGCTACGTACTGCTGACAGAACTAAGATTTGATTACTTTTCCAGACAAATCATAAGCTAATGCTGGGATTTTATCTAAACTAGTATGTTTGCATAGGATTATTCGATCTCGATGAATGAAGAATTGGTGAAAACTCCTTGTGCCAGGAATAGTTGCAGCAGTTCTCTGATGTTTTTCTCGAAGTGACGCGATTTCATGGCCAGGTACCTCCTCGCAAAGGACAGACTGGATGTTCCCCCTACAAAACTTAATTAACTCATCCAGTGACACAATCTGGTTGTTGTAAGGCCTTTTTAAGCTTGCAGCTGCTGCTTCCCATCACAAGGTGATTTTCCGTGCGATGTAGCGAAAAAATTCCATTTTAAATGAAACCCGAATCTCTCCTGACAACTTGGTAAATACGCAAAGACTTCGGAATTTTTGTATTGTCCACCACAACCGTCGCTGAAAAATTCAACTGCTTTGATCCTTGGTATTTCTTTTTGTGTATGTCCAAGAATTTTGTCCACAAACAACTTCACGACAACTACATCATGCTTGAGATCATTCGTGAAGTAGCAAACATTTTTATTGACAACTTTGTCCGCTTCCTTCACATAAGCCACTATTGGATGTAAGGTCACAGCTGTTTGAAGCCAATACCGTTGTTGAATGTCATCTTGAACAACGTACTTATAATTTTCGCTGAAGTTTGACAGTACCAGGGCCTCATGATCCGCTAATGTCTCTTTCTTCATTTTCAAATAGTTAGATTGAGCCTTCGCGATGAATGAATGGCGTAAGAGAGGCCTCAAGCTATCCTGAACTAATGAAATTAAATCACTCTTGGAACATTTTTTAGTGACCAACCCAGCTCGGTCAGTGGAACACCATTCCTTATATTCACATTCCTCGTCTTCGATATCTTAAGAACCATCATTGGGGAACAGTAGCTTGCGAATTATCTTTCGGACATTCAGTACACAAACCAAACATACAATCTTTACTCTTCGTGTTGCAAACTAGATTATCGATTATTTCATTAGCAGTTGATCTTGTACTACAACTATTCACTAATAGTTTGAAATTCTGATGGATGAGACAAACACAAATGCAATGGGTACCATTAGCGCCAGGTAAACTACATTGTTTCGGGCGCAATTCACAGAATTTCGAGAATCCAACTTTATCCGAGGGGAAATTTAATTTAAATTCGGCATAAAGTTCTCGGAGATTAAGCAGCATTAGCCTTTTTTGCACGTACCTACCATCTATTTTTACCCGATTTTTCATACCCGGCATAATTCGGGAATAAGCACCCACATCATCGCAATAAAAATTAAGCACATGTTGAACGACGATATTATCGAGCGTCCTGCCTGCCATGCATTAAGGTTGACCCAGTATCCCCCGTTCACGCTTGAGTTCGCGGGCTCTCCTGACAACACGCTCAGACACACTGAATTGATTCATAATTGCAGATTGCTTCATTGTATCTGGCAATATCGTTAGCAGCTGGATTTTTTCCGTCCTTGAGGACGTGCTCATTTGATGTTTCAGGTCATTTACGAGATAATCAAATAGACCAGATTTTTCGATAATATCTTCAGAAATTCCCAGAGTTGATGTGGTTGGAAGTTGGAAGGCCTTCTGCATCTTAATTTCGAACATTTCTCTAAGCCTTATCATTTTCTTCTGAGCGTAAGCTGTGTCTCTAGCAAGTGTTCTCCCGTCCAACTTGATTGGGGATATGTCACATTGTTAAAGGACACTATTACAGAATTCTGCCGCATTTTCCAGTGGTGTCCATGTGGGCGTATTGTCGTCCGGTGTTAGATTAGAGGAGGTGCGAGTGGGTTTCTTCGTTACAAGGTTCAAGCTCCTTTCTGGGGCTCAATCCGTTAATGTACTTCAAGCAATTGGTGCATATCTTTTGATCTGGTATAGTTGTGAACCCTCTCTCGAGTAGCCGATAATATTCATCAAGTGAAATTTCTCGAAGAGTCTTGAGCTTATGTTTCCGGGTTGGATCGCAACACGATTTCTGGTTATTTGGAAAGGTGATAAGGAAATATTTTTCATGACCATAACAAATACGCGTTCCCAGCGATACGGTTATATTGCTCCTGATTTCTATTAATCGCTCATCCTGATTTTAAAAACTACTCAATAGTCTCGGCTCTCGTTCAGTACACATAACGTGCATTGCCATTGGTTTAAAATCACATTCCGGATTACCAGCAGACCCTGAAAAAAATACAACTTCTTGAATTCGCAGATCAACACCCTGGCCCCTACCGAGACCTAAGATCTTCGAAAAACCAGATAATCCCTAAAAAAGAAAAACCCACTCAAAAAAAGGGTAGTCACTGATGAATTTCCAAAAGTGATTGCCACCAGGATACTGTCAGAACTAACACCCAAATTGATTTTGAAGTTATCGCTGAGAGTGAGCAAAAGAGTTCAAATACCACTTCCTAGTCACCGGTTTATCTCCAAGGGTGACTAGGGGAAGAGAGAAAAAAAATAACGGAATCATAACCTAAAGTAAAAATAATCTTCTATTTTCACCAAATGAACTACTATTGTCCCTGGTATTTATTTTGACTTGGAAAATTCCGACCATGAAATCTATTCTCAACCCAAAACTCACTACCAACTCATCAACATAACCTCATTCACAGAGTGAAAAATCCACTTGAGTATCCCCGACGATTGCGGAATTGTTTTTTTTTTTGTGGAAGAATAAATCCAAGAATTTCTCTTTACCTTCATATCATCAAGCTTCTGACAGTGTTCCATGGTGGACCAGGGATCAAATTCGAACGTTGTTCATCGAGTTTACTTTGGCATATAAATGATTTTTCACAACAAAATTACACCACTTTGGAATTGGTTTTGTTTTGACCTTAATTTGATGCGAGGAATGAATATTTACTATTGGCCAAAAACAGAGCATTCAGACCGTTCACTCTGTATTTCTACTGTCAAATTTCACCAAAATAAAAGTCAGAGTTGTTTTCCGAGACTATTGGATTCACTTCATGAATCGTAAATAGACTTGGCTCCAGACAGTGAAAAAATTCTCCGTGTAGCGTCCCACAACACCGACCGCGTGGAATGTGGTGACTTCGCCCGCCAAGTTCAAACTTCCAGGATTGCCCACGCCGGGTTTATCAGGTATTGTGAGACTTTAGGCATCCCCCCCCCCCCTTCGATAGTAGTGGAGAGGAACGAGTCAATCCTTACAAATCTAGGTCCCCAAGGTCCCCAATTGCCAACTTGACTGGCTGTTTAGAGCTTTTTTCGCTATTTTCGGGCATTGTTGACAGTTTTTCCGCGCTTTTTGGGTACCTAAAACCAAAATGCACTCGGGAAAGTTGAATTCCCCTGAAAATAGACTAAAAAAGGAACATTTTGCCCACCAGCAGAAAATTAAAAAAATTATTGGTCTGAGTTACGAGCATTTGAAAAAAAAGTAGTTTTTTCGAAATTGTGACGAAAGAGAGCATTCTAGGTCAATTCTGGCGGCGGAAATCGATTCCTTGGAAAATTTTACATCGATTATATGTGTTCCAAAATTTTTTTTGGCTTGGAATATTTCCCTGGCACCCTATATAAGGAAAAAAGGCTCGGAACTGAAAAACAGCCAAAACCGAAAATTGTCCGTGGAAAACGACAGGAGTAATATTTTGGGCTGAAAATTTGGGAAAACACTTTGGGTTGAACCCACAATAGGATGAAATAGTTTTGACCAGGAAATAAAAATGCGACCCACCAACCCCACGACAGTTGACGTGAAATTACTCATATTAAAAACTCGTAAGTATATGGGATGATACCATAGTTTGTTTGGAGGACTGGAAAACGACGATCTGAAATTTCCCAAATATTTGTCGAAGTATCAGTTTCATACAAACTTTTTGGTTCACCAGGTTGAACAGTGACAACACGTCCTATAGTCTCAGACAGCTGTTTTGCTCTTCTCATTAGGCTCATCAGTGAGATGAGACAGACGTGAAGTCACTGGTCAACCAACAACAAGTGTCAACAAGTGACTTCACGTCTGCCTCGTCTCACTGATGAGCCTAATGAGAAGGGCATAACAACTGTCTAAGACTATAGGACGTGTTGTCACTGTTCAACCTGGTGAACCAAAAACTTTGTCTGTTGACTTGTAACACACGAATTGTGTTAGTAATTTAACTATGCATTATCAGTTTCATCTTCTCCATTTTCAGATGTAGTTTTTGAATGTTTTCAACTTAACATATTTCTAAAGCAGTTGACGGTGATGTTGTCCTTCCTTCATTCACATACAACCAGTATCAGCTAAGCGGTACCAACACGTCAAAGCATTCTTTTCGAGAGAGGCTGATTGTACGTAACGTTGACGGTACGTGACAGTGACGAATAATGTGAACGTGCACATATTGTTCCCATTAAATAACATCACCACCAATAGCACCTTCTCAAAGCATGATCATGTGAGGACCATTCGTCTCGAAGTACTGTTCACATGTTTTTAGACTTCAGCTCCCAAACATACGCTCTTAGAATCTATTTAGAAGAAAGATATTTGTCTGATTGGTGATGTCACACTTACGAATTCATTCACCACTCTAGAACATCGTAGAAAGGTGGGCGATCTCTCTCTTCTCTATACATATTTTCATAGTCAGTGTTCACCAGGAATCTCGACTGTTATTCCACTACTCCTTCATTGTAAAGCTCGAGATATGCCAAACTTCTCCCTACTAGACTTAATTTTTCTATCGAACTGAGAAGTTGTGCCTAATGAGGTATTTTCTTAAGACTATAACTTTCAAAATTTTAAGAAAAATTGCAATACTCATATCCTCTCCCAACAATCCATCGATGGGGCTCACACGATATGTTTCGAATATTATAGGTTTTCCTTTCGCTTAGTAAAAAAGTTATTGATATTCTAATTATTAAGAATATTTCCAGTACAAACATCTTTAAATATGACCACCTCATTGAAGACAAAAGTAAGTATAGAATTCAATCAGTGAGTACAAACTTTTATTTCTTCTTATTTCTTAAATAATTTTTTTTTTAAAACGTTGCAGAAGAAACGATACACTTTCCTCCTTAGTAATACAAGTAGCTATTCGTGATGTTTAAAGGTTCCAGTTGGGAGACGCATCTTTGAGCAAGTTTCGCTCTGCCGGATCATTTTCGATGTCTTTGTTTAACTCAGTACAGTCAAATAGTGATATTAGGTATTCGATGGTTATGGTATGCAGGGTATAATTCGAGTAGATGAGGGTGATGGAGATTTCAATATTTACCATCATCAGAAGATACAAGCCAAAAATGTATGTTGATAAATTTTTAATCATGTAGAAGAACTAATTGCAGGAATTTGAAGACTCCAAGAGTAAACTTTCTATTTATGTGTAAATTTAGCCGGATGGCGGCATTTCTGACAGATACAGATGTGGCATTTAACTACTCTGAATAGACAAGATGAATGGAAGCTAACATGAAGACATAGCGTTCTGATGATTGGCGCAAATTATGTAAACGAACCTGCGCCGCTATTATTCACCCCATCATCACTGTGATACACTCGAACAAGCCACAAATCATAAAACTAAATGACTGATCACTTATATATGCTTAATTTACTGTAGCGTTTGAGGTTGACGTCTTAATTAAGTTGTCTACTTTCAGAAATCAGCTCAACTGCACTTCCTGTTTTAATCGTCATTCCGTTTGCACTTCGGTTGATGAAAAAAGTCATACATCAAGTAAAGGATATATTAAATTACATACATCATGGGGATTTACTTCCAGCATAGTGCACATGAAGATATTTAATGTTCATACTTGCTGTCAACCACGACAACATCATTAATTTGCCTTTTATTCTTTTGTTCAACATTAGTCCCACGAGGAACTGCTTCCATAATTCCAGGAAAAAATCGAATCTTCTAAAGCAAGTGGCCGGTGTTTGCCCTACTCCTCTATCGTACGTCTCAGAGAGAATTCTAGCCAAGATCCTTCTTAAATATATAATATAAACAATTGGAGTGCTGAATACATAAACATGTTCGAAAGTAGAAAAACGTCATTAAATTTGACAATTATGTTGCTTTCGCTGCGCTTTCTGATAAAAAATCTAACGAAGTAATTCTAAAGTTGTGGCATTTGATACGTGTAACTTAATCAAAATTGAAAAGTGAAACGGGAATAAAACACAAAAATCTAATAGAATCAGCCGTTACGTGATGAACATCGGAATATAAACTAAAATAAAATAATTATTAAATATTGCATTTTCTTTAGTTTAATAAATAAATGTGACTAACATAGTAGCTCCTTCAAACAAATACTTTGTAAAATTTGTTTGAAGAGGGTAGGTAGATAGATAGATAATTTATTTGACTATATCATATACATATGCATATTCATAGCAGGTTATAGCATATATATTTTCTAATATCAAACGTTTGCTGTTATCTGTTTCAATATTTAAAATTTTCGTACTGTTGTAGTCAAATGAATGGTTACGGTCTTTTACATGTTTAATAAGCGCAGTGATGAATTTTTGGTATATTAGTGCCCATTCAATTTTTTTTTGAGGTATTGGGAAGCTAGGCCGATGTGTATCTTTTAGCAATCTTTACAAGGAATAAAATAAACAGAATGGGTTATCTTTCTGAGGTATGCGGCTTTTTAGTTAAGTAAAAAGACTTTTCTGGTTTAAATAATTTTTATGACATATAAATAGGTCATAAGGTTTAACTATATTACATAATTAACAGACACATTTTGATTTCTAATTTAGGTTACTCTGATGATAGCTACTTGGTTGCTGAAAGGTGCTAATTACTTTAACAGTATTTTTACTGAATATGGGTGATTATTTCTTATTTATAGTCGTTTTCAGTTGGTGACAAACAGAACACTAACGGCACGTAATGTCACACGTAATGAAGTAACCGTGCAGAGTAAATAATTTTTTGAAATATTTCGTACAATAATCAAACGTTACTCCTCAATTTTGTTCGTATAGCATCTGAGAATCCGAACTTTCTTTTTGCCGGGAAGTCTTAGCAATTTCTTCTTGATTTAGTTGTTCAAGGGAATTTTGTTGTAATGTTATATAAAATTATTATATTCGTCAGCTATACCTTCTCGTTCAAATGCTTAGTTTTCCTAAAGATGATGAACTACGGAAACATTGGCTGTCCATGTGAAAAAATGATATTCATCAGCTAAGGTATATATATATATATATCTTAGCTGATGAATATAATTTTTTCACATGGACAGCCAATGTTTCCGTAGTTCATCATCTTTAGGAAAACTAAGCATTTGAACGAGAAGGTATAGCTGACGAATATAATAATTTTATATAACATTACAACAAAATTCCCTTGAACAACTAAATCAAGAAGAAATTGCTAAGACTTCCCGGCAAAAAAAAAGTTCGGATTCTCAGATGCTATACGAACAAAATTGAGGAGTAACGTTTGATTATTGTACGAAATATTTCAAAAAATTATTTACTCTGCACGGTTATATATATATATATATATATATATATATATATATATATATATATATATATATATATATATATATATATATATATATTCCTTTTCGTTTCTCCTCTGTTTTCTCTGAATCTTGTACTGTACAAAATTTCTATATGCAATTTGTTATATTTTAAATATGCCGGTAAGTATTATAAGTCTCGACACTAAAAAAAAAGTAACAGCCTATTTTGACAATGCAGCGAAGTGGAGCATACTCCAGTCACAGTGACAGATATAGTTTTATTTATGAGAGATGAACTCGAAAAGCTAGCGAGAAAATGACGACCAATAGAACTCCTGGACGAGATCTTATTCCCGTGAAGATCATTAAGCTAGCTGTAGTTCAACAAACCCAATATGTTCTTGGAAAACTCTTTTAACAATTAATTATCGGAAGACTGAAAGATGAACTACAAATCAAGCATGAACTACCGGAAAGACAGTACGACTTTAGAGAGGGACGGTCTACGATGCAAGCCATCTCAAGAGTTCTTAACATAGTTAGAAATGAGATGAGAAAAACTAGAAAAACCAGAAAGTTATGTGAACTAATCGCCGTTGACATCAAGAATGCAATTTAACACGGCCAACTGGAATTTAAATAAAGTTGAGTAACAGAAAAGACGGATTTCGAACCACCTAAGGAGGGTTATAGAAACATATCTGTCAAATCGACAATTCGAGATAGAGGAGGAAATGAACGAGGAGTACCGCAATTGTCGGTTTTAGGCACTCTTATTTGGGAGATCCTTCATGACGGAATTCTGTCAATGGACATTATGGAAGGGGTTGATATGATTGCCTTTGTAGATCATCTTGCAATAGTTGTAACAGCAGCAGAGGAATAATTGATGTACAGGGCAAACGAAACCCTATACAGAATTGCGGAACGGTTAAAAAAGATGAAACTAAGTCTCGCATCTGAAGAAACCGAAGCAGTTATACTCTCAGGTAGGAAGAAGTATGGTAGAGTACAATTTATAATAGATGAAACCGTCACAACACCATCGAGAGCAATTAGATACCTTGAAGATATTCTAGACAGACATTTCACTTTTGAAGAGCACATTGCATACATATGCGGCAAAGCTCAAAAGACAACGATTTCGCTGACAAGACTAATGCCTAGAGTGCAAGGACCAACCGACAAAAAGAGGAGACTACTAGGAACGATAGCCGAATCTATTATGCTCTATGCTGCACCTGTCTGGGTGCACGCATGTGGCATAAAGAAATACGTAAAACAATTAACGAAAGTTCAACGAACAATGGCTACACGCATCTACAGAACGGTATCAACTAACGGTGTGCAGGTCTTGGCAACAGTCATATCTGTAGATCTATTGGCGATAGAAAGGGCCGAAATCATAGGTGCAACCAAAGAGGAAAAGAAACAGGCAAGAGAAATGACACTTAAAAAATGGCAGAAAAGATGAGAAAGGTCTCCCGTGGGCGAATGGACACGCAGACTGCTCCAAAAAATTGAACCATGGATAGTCCGAGAGCATGGAGAAGTTTCATTTCACATTGTGAAAATCCTGAGTGGCCACGATTGTTTTGAATACTACAAACATCGAATAGGAAAAGTTGAGTCAGCAGAATGTAGATACTGCAAAGCAGAAGAGGATACGGCCGAGCACACCTTCTTCGGATGCATCAAATTATCACAACCTCGACAGGTAGTTGAGGCAGTTATTGGCACGCAGCTAATTGTAGAAAGATGCTAACTTGTGAGTTGAAATGGACATCAGTCAATGCTATGGCTGAGAAAATAATGAAACAGAGGGAACAAGATGAAAGGGGACAGGAACTGAGAATAAGAAACTGAATTGATCTGCAGATGACACGATCACCACTATGAAGTAACACTTTCGGGTAGTTCCGTAGTTGAGCGAAAGGTCAACGAGGAGTGAGGAGATTCTCACACTCCAGACGACACAAACAACATAGTTTATATTTGAAATCAAAACCACTGATACAAAAAAACTGAAAATTACAGATACTGTTATATTTCTTTTCATGAGTGGAAATATTTTATAAACCCCAAACGTCGATTAATATTGACTAGTTTTGAATGACTCTAGTAGTCTCTGTAATAAGTTGATATAATAAAAAAATTCGATGAGTGCTTTGATTTTCGGCTATACGTTGTATCTAATTTCAATTTCTGGTGTTGAGAGTGACAGGTGAGAGTCTTATCTATTACTCTGGGAAATTATGTGTTGCACCTGTTCCTTAGGTATCCTTGTGTAAATGGAGACTATTTTACCCATAAATAGGCGTGTATAAAGTGCATTGCGAAATGGCTTCCTAATTTTTATGTTGGTTCTTCTCGTGTTTTGTGTCGTACGTACATTTTACTGACGTTTGTATTTAATTAGGCCAAATAATTGTTGTGCTACTGGTCGCAAGGGAAATTACAACAATTGGCCAAAAGTTCAAATGCTTAGTTTTCCTAAAGATGATGAACTACGGAAACATTGTATATCAGCTGTCCCTGTGAAATATTTCAACCAATCTACATACTCAAGAATTGGCATATGCACTTTTCCCAAGCTGATCTGGTAAGGAAGCTAACAGAACAAAATCTCATTTTCTATCGGAACGGATTACACTATAGTCTACTTTGAAGGAAAAGTTTAGATATGTGAATACTACAATATTATCCTTCCTTTTACATATAATTAGTCCACACGCAAATAAGTTTTTAAGAAGTTCAAAAGTATTAATTTTCCCGCACCCAAAAACTATAAAGACAGTTTGTAATTCATACTTAACGGATATGGTTGAAGACAGACAAAAGTTCCTTACATACGCCCAAAATGAGTTTAAATTTTCAAATAAAAATGAAAATAACATGTTACTTTCACTTGGTGAATTGAGCCTGTAAAGCCTTGTGTCGCTGATTTAAGCGAATATTCTGAATATAATCAAATCTGAATATAATCAAACAAAATCTTGTTCGATATAATTTGTATTGTATTGAATATAACATTAATCGTACATTATTATAGTTTATATTGCACAATGCAACAAAAACAAACGTTGTTGAATTAGATTAATTAACAAACTATCAAAATAGACAAGCGTCTCGTTTTCAGAGCCGCCTCGCTTTCTCAATATAATTATGTTTCATAGAATCGGTAACATCGAACTCTATCAAAATTATCGGAGCCACAACAGAGCCATTTTTTTATTATAAAGCCCGAAATATTGTTGGTACCTCTTACAATAGAACGTTACTTGCAAGAATGACATTTGTGTTCTTGCATTTTAGTGTTAATTCAAAATTCGAAAAGGTTTTACATATTTTCCACGTAAATAAATCACGAATTATTGTTTAATAATAAAGTTAATTATTTTGAAATTAGAAGAAATTAGAAATGAAATATTCTGTGTTAATAATGATTCTTGAGCCTTTTATGAATTATATATAAATTATCGGGAACTAGGTTACATTAACACATATGTTTACTATATTTTCACCTTTACGTATATTTTGGTATCACGACCATCATCAGAAGATGTTTGAAAACTAATTCACATCACTAAAGCACGGAATTTCTTAAACTACTTGCACTAAGCATTCAGCGTCTTTATCGAATTAGCTTCATCTAGAAATGTCTACATCGCAACAACGAACGAAACACGGATAATTGAAAATCTATCAGATTAATGTGTAAAATATATGAATATGTAATAGAAAATCACAACAAAGTGACGTTTATATAGTTGAAGATATCTCATCTAAGCGAGGTGGTGGAAAGGTATGTCTTCTGATCACTTGCGTTATGGAGGATATTTGCTAACCACTACACCACCGCAGGTAGTATTTGGAAGCAATTTGCTCTTGAAATCATTTATGAAAGTTCTCTTGGTTTATTTCGCCATGATAATCTGGTTTGCAAGTTTTTGAACCAAATATAAGTGACGTTTCAGGAATTGTCAGAGTGCAACATTGTCAGAGTGCAACAATTATATACCTGTAACAGAATCATTATTTCACTACCATTACAAAATTGGAAGGCTTTTATTAACACATACCTCTTCCCAGCGATGTGCTCTTGACGTTACGCTTATCCAAGTTTTGCCACGAGCGGCCAATAGTCCTATTTTGGAATATCCAAGTTTCACCTAGAAATACGGCCTAAAAATAACTTCCTTCAACACTTGTTCATATTCCTTCAAGAATCGAATTCTCTATGTACTTACGATGTTCGTTACATGTGATCCTCGTTCCTTATTTCTACCTAATATTTTACGATCAGGTGAACCGTCAAAATCATTGAAGTAAAGGAATATGTATTGTAAACCTTACTTTCATGATAACATAGAGTAATAAACTTGATGTAACCCACGGTCGTATATACAGGTCTGGGAACTCTATGTTTGACATGAGTCTCTTACATGTCGCCAAACTCGTAGTCCCTCGCTCAGCCACCAGCTAACGCTTGGACCGATGTATGTTGTCAGGATGTCAGGATTAGGCGCCATATCGTCCAAACACGGTCGTATACGTGCCCTCGACTCATGCGCCACCCTTTTAGTACTACGCAACAGATGAAAAATCTATGTAGGTGTATATTATTATCCAGGGTGTTTCCTGAGTATTATAAAAAATTTAAGAGTGTGATTCCTCATGTCTTTATAAAAAAATTACATATGAACATGAATTCTAAAGTGCTTAAGTTCCGATCTGCAGGGTGCTAAAATTGAAAAAAAAATCGAATATATCGGAAACCACTTTAGACGTATTCCTTCAATTTTGGTATGTGGTATCTAGGTTAAAGGCATTATTTTTCCATTAACAATTATCTTCCTACTCAAACCAGTGAAGTCCGTAGGCACACGCCCCTGAATTATTTGTCTAAAATAAATGGTACTCCACTGCTGAAATTTTTTCTTGATTTTCCATCCTTTCTTCACAAAATTGATCTTCTGAGTTTTTCTTGTACATCGAACGATTTTAGAGAAAAAACTAAATCAACTTGCATATCCCAAAACCGCTAAAGACCGTGCGAGAACTAGCAACATTGTTTCCCAAGTAGGTGATGTAAAATTTTTCAAGGGGAGATTCCTGAAATTTTTCATGAAAAAAGTTTATATAAGCATATTATTATGTCCGGAAGTGTCCATTTACCACATATGTAAATACGCCCCTAATTTTAGTACACCACCTTCCCAAATGCCAATACGAATACAGATTACAAGTAATCTAACGATCTACAAAACTCTATTGAAAATAACTGATAAATACTACAAAAAATTATTAAACTAATGCTAGTTTCTACTCGTCGTCACACTCGCTCAAGAACACCGGACCTGTTACGAATAGGGTTACAGGATTGTATTATTCAATTCTGCAACTCTTATATGGTGTCAATAGGAAGGGTGCATAGGTACTAGTTCTTTAAGATGGTCCCAAACATAAAAATCCAAAGGTAGTACATTTATGAGAAAATGTAGATAGCATTCACCGTAAAATCGATTTGGGAGAAAATATGGTACAATTAAATAGTTCCCGAAAATTCCCATCCACACATTAACAGAAAACGTTACCTGTTGTCTTGCTTCCAATACGACATGCGGATTTTCTTGTGCCCAAACATGGTTCATTGTGAAAGTTGGTATACCATCTGGGAAATTTGCTTCATCCGTGAACAAAATATTAGCGGAGAAATTTGGGAAATTTTAATGTTTTTCCTCTAGCCACCAACACCAATTAAGTTGGAGAACAAAATCACGTGGTAATAGAACCTGTACACGTTGGATGTGGTAAGGGTATAGCTGGTTATGCCTTGAAATGGTCCATACTGTTTTAGCGCTGAGATTACGGTCGCCAGCAATTTTTCTTGTACTAATACTGGGCGCATCTTCAACTATTTGGAGAATATGCTCCTTGAGCTCCGCAGAGTTCTCGCTGAAAGAGGCCCACAACGATATTTTTACTTTTTGAGAACGTGCCAATTTCTTGTAATCGGCGATGAAGTTGAGTACATGGCAAGCGCATTTCTGGATACCTCTCAGCATACAGTCTCGCTTGCAAGAACTGTCATTTGATAATCCATAGCAGAAATGCATTTGAGTCATCTCTTCATTTGTAAAAGCAGCCATTATTGAAAAAATTAGCTAATCAAATTTATTTTTGAACGAATAAAAAAGAATACATTCGAAGTCAAATAATAAGTAATTGCGACAATTCGACATTTGTTAAATTCGATATGTGTCATAAAATACACATTTTCAAAGCACACCTTGACATTCATGTAGATTGTAGCCCGGTTTTTAGCAGTTTTGGGATATACAATAAAGTTGATTTAATTTTTTTCTGGAAAATCGTTTGATGTACAAGAAAAACTCCGCAGCCCAATTTTTGTTAACAAGTGATGATAAATCAAGAAAAAATTGTTTTCTATAAAAAAGCAGTGGCGTACCATTTATTTTAAGCAAATAATTCAGGGGAGTGTGCGTACTGACGCTACTGGTTGAAGTAAGAAGACAATTGTCAATGAAAAAACACAGCCTTCAACCAAGGTACCACATACCAAAATTGAAGGAAATCTAGAGTTGTTTGCAACGTATTAGGAAAAATTCAATTTTGTAAAAAAAATTTAACACCCTGTAGATCGGAACGGAAACACTTTAGACCTTATGTTCATGTGAATTTTTTTCATAAAAAGACATGAGGATCACACTCTTAAATTTTTTAGATTACTTAGGGAACATCCTGTATTTGTTTTTGTTTCGAATGAAATTCTAGGAATTGAAATAGGTATACCATTCTAGCTTATCGTTGAGTAGATTAATGAATGAATTCAACTTTTGTAAGATTTGCAGAAGTTTGGATGTGGACAGTTGCAACAATACAGATTCCATTTAATTGTGCTTGACGGTATTTTATCACTATACTATAAGCTCAAATTGATTGAAAGTTATCAATAAAAACTGAATTCTATGTTTCCTCATTCGCAATATCAAGTGCTTTGGTTAAACAAACAGGCGAACCTTTTGAATGTTTTGCTGATGGCAATGACATTAAAGTTTGCTATAAGTATTATTTATTCGCAATTCCAACGCTTTCTAATGTGATTTGGGTGCAGTATACGGGTAGAGTATATAATTGATGATCGGCTTCTATACTAAGTATAAATAGGTCGACATTCACAAATACCCTTATTATAGGTTCTCAAATAGACGCGTGCGGGGCCGGGTGCAATATTTTCTTTTAGGATATATATGTGATATAACGAATCGGCGCTAGGGCAATTGATGTTTACAATAATATCGTTTCAAAGCATAAACGGGTTTCTGCTTCTTCCTTCTTCTAGGTAGGTACATTAGCAAATATTGATATCATTTTGTGGCTATGTGTAGACAAACTAAGCAATTATAAAAGTATTAAATCAGATGGAATAAATTACTTTCGGACTTAGAACCAAACAATATACACACACACGGAAGACATCGCTAAAAATGAATTGTATAAAATTATTTGGGAGAAAATATGGTGAATAAAAATTGATATCATAGGTGTATAGAGATCTACATTTTATGCATCTAAGTAACCTTTATAGTTACGTATTTATATTGAGGTATTTTTCCCTATAGTTAAAAAGAAATAATTCATGATAGACCGGTGATAATAATATCAATTTCGAATATATCCAAAATATTGGAGATGCTAATTAAATTAAGAATGACGTGTTTTATAAATAAATATAAACCTAATGAAGGAAATTATGTTTCCGATGAACAAACTCAAAATTATTCCTTGTTTATTACGTTTTTTTTAATAAAGCATTTCGAAATAATGAGTTATGAGTAGCTCATTGCATATATGAACCATTATCATAAAATCTTAATACAAAATACCTCAAAAATCATGAAAGCAGCATCATTTATGAGTTTGGAATGAAAACTACACCTAGTTTTCATTCCAAACTCAAAAATGATTTCATTCAAAATCAGTTCAGAATTAGAATTAGAGCATAGTATACAGTTTTTAAGTAAGATATATCTAATTTTCATTTCATACATTTGAATTGACAAAAATACAAAACTTCTTGACGAAAATGAAAATTATTATTCCCAAATAAGTTATAGAACGTCTCTATTATCAATAATCAATGTTCCTAAATTAGGTTACTCCGATTTATGAGAGATAAACGGTATATATTTTGTTTTTTTCCCAGTTTATCAACAGCAGGTTATTATCAAAATAACTTTTAAATTGAGTTAAGTTTGGAATATCATCCTAAAACTGATAATAGTTCCGGTGGATTTTAAATCTAATAAATCTTTATATAAATTGAATAAAGTTGGTATACAAACCTGAGGTTATTCACAGAAAATAACTAGAAATTTTACTTTGTTAAATATCATTTTATTTAAAAGAAAGTTGATTGCAATTTCGAACTTTACAGTTTTCATTATCAAAACAAGCAGTGGTTAATACTTAGGCTTTCAGCATATTCAAAAGCTTGTTCTCGTAGCTGAAGAGTCGCTAATCCGTAATACATGTTTGATGAAGTCTTCAACTGATTAGATATTCCGAATTCTTGTTCTTCGCTAAAAACAGGTTTCCTTCCTAAACTAGGTCCGCTTAAGTCTTTCCGGAATCTCTCTTGCAAGCTATTGGGTATGTCGTGATCCTTTGCAGCTTTTCTTAGTGATTTTCCTTTCTTCACGTCGGCTCTTGCCAGTAATAGATCATCCGTCGACCATTGGGCTTTCTGCCTAGTTCACTGGCGTCTTAAAAAGAACTGGTTTAAATAATAATTGGAGATCATGACCCCAATTTCCCCTAGGCCTACTGCAATAACCCCAGAAGCATCAGCCAGGATTTTTAATTTTTTAGTAATTTGTACGACTATTGGCGGGTCTATTTGGTTAGGGCATATCATATTCAATACTTTGCATAAAGACAATATTAAATAACCCATATTACCATATTAAATAACGTTCACGTAAGGACACAGTCGAAAACTTGGATGAACATTTTTCGAAACATAAACTAAGTTGTACATCATTTGACAACTGATTAAATTCAATATGGCTTCGAAGTAGTGGGCAGGAATACCGCTAGCTGACGACAGCTCCTTCAGTTCCTAATGCGTATACTTTCGGAATATTGACTGACCGCCATTATACCCGGTGACCGCAATTCCCCCGTCCTACCCTACCGAAAATACTTGGTATTAAATTAGTGATGTTTCATATTGCCTGCCAGTGAATAAGCCACCTTGCCCCAACTTCATCTCTCATTCTGCGGTTTCCACGCTTATTTCTCAACTTTTCATTCAAAACCACAAAAAGGCTATTTTGCAATCTGCTTCGTGATGTTGAAACAGGCCGGAAACTATACGCAAGTTCTGTGAGGCTAGGCGAATCATCAAGAAAGGACATAAACTCACTAAAATGGACGGTTCCCAATCTAAAATGACTGAAGTCATAATAAATTCAGCGGATTATCCCGGAATATAACCTTACTTAGAGTAATAGTAATCTTTGCAATATTGGGATTCGAAAGGTGCTAGCAAAGAATACAGGCTAAACAGGCACGAAAAATTCATAGAAGCATGGGATACCTGAATGCAACAGGCACATCAGAACGTGTTCAAGGATCAGTGACGGGCAGTTACGTTAAGCTGAGATTTGGAAGGAGGAAGGTCTAGGATGTCAGCAATTCGCCGACAGTTGACGATGAGAAGGTTTTTTGCGCCGTTTCGAAACCTCGGATGACACATGGATCCATCACAAAACACCAGAGACCGAAGAACAGTCGAAACAGTGGACTTGTTCTGGCCAATCAGAACCGAAAAAGGCCAAAGTGGGCCAACAAAGTCATGGTGAGATTTTTTTTTGGATGTACACGGTATCGTCCATATCGATAACCTCGAAAAGAAGCGATTCGACGCCGATTTGAAGCGGAAGCGGCCGCATTTGGGAAAGAAAAAAGTGCTCTTCCACCAGGACAACACACCGGCGCATAGGTCCACAGTCGGAATGGCAAAATTGCATGAACTGTCCTACGAAGTGGTTCGTCATCATCATATTCTCCAAATTTGGCCCCCTGCGATTTTATCTATTTCCAAACTTGAAGTAATTGCTCGACAGAAAGAGATTTGGCTCCAATGTTGAGGTCATCCCTGAAACAAACGCATATTTTGAAGGATTGCCTAAATCTTATTATTTGGAAGGGATCGAAAAATTAGAAAAACGTTGGGTAAAGTGTATCGGACGACAAGGAGATTATGTTGAGAAATGAAATAAGTGTTGACTAAATAAATCATTTCTGGTTTAATTTTTCAGGGACATTTCATCTTGCCTTCATATATGCCAATTTAAATAGATCGTCTTATATAATTGTCTGAACGTTCACTACATAGTCACTAGAAAAACTATATTCACAAGAATACTTAATATTCTATATTATATTTGATTAGCTATCGATTTATGCATTAATATATTGGGTTTGGTATTTGCTGAATATATCTATATGTATATGTACATGTACATGTTTATCAAATTGAGGTAAATGCCTGACTTTGCTGAAATAAGGATACAATTAGGTGAGATCAGAGCCATAATTGTTAAATGTAATAAAGAAAAGCATATAAATCATAACAAGGCAGTTGAAGCTAAATTATATCATGAAATTGAAGAGGAATTTGAGAATAAGTTACGAATAGCGGAGATATTCCAATTGTCCAAGAGTCTTAGGAGGCCATTCACAAAATGTATGTAGACATTGCTAATTTAACGAGACGGGGAAAGGTGCAAGCTGATACGGAAAGCACAGGTATTAACGTAATTACATATTACATATCAACTCGTGAATAAGATGTCGCGATTCGATTATAGAACAGTAGTTGAGTTATTATCAAAATTTGACGGTATAGATGAGACGAAAGAGCAACTGTTCATCGCGATTAAATTTTACGAAATTTCACGAACAAGATTTGTCTCAAGTTGCGGTAAACAACGGTTGGTCGGTTTTGTTTTAGAAACCAGATTAACCGCCAGCGCGTTGGCACAAATTAACAGACAATTATTTTGTGGCAGCTTTGGTGTGCGATATGCACACCTGAAAAATCAGACGCTGCTTTCTAAGAAACGTTGTCAAGGATCCAGGACAGTTGAAAAATCTCGGAAAGACGTACAGGAAAATTTTCGGAACTTGACGACGAGAATGTGAATGCAATCTTGCAGCCACTCAATGAGATAACCACAATAAGCAAATGTACGGCAGGATTAAATAACCAATCCTTAAGCATAACTGTAGTCGCAAAAGCTCCAACAACCCTAGGATGCGATAAAAGTAATGCAAGACAATGATAGCCTAACGAAAATGCCTGAAATAAATACCATGGGTAGAAGCCAGAGCGACAATAATGGCGGATATCAGAAATGTAGAGGTGGGACTTCGAACAGGAGAGACTTCAGAAATAATTATGGAGGCCGTTCTAACAGAGGAAATTATCGTAATTAAAATTACAGTAATAACTACAAACACAACTTACAAAATAGTTATTAAAAACAAACAAACAACTAACTACACCCAAGGGAGTAAGAACTATAATAATTATAAACGTGGACAGTATAGGGGTTACAATAACCACAGTCCCGGACAATTGTGTCATAATACTCAAAATAGCGGGTATCAAGGCAATTTGTATTGTGTGCAAGGAGATGAAAGCGAGAATGTTGCAGATGAAAATTCACTGCAGCAGTTTTTTCGAGAAAACAAAGCATAATTGTCTATATGAAAGTATTGGTATGAATAGAGTTTGTTTTAATCAAATAGAATAAATGTAAGATTTTTAGTGGATACAGGTGCATCATCGTGTGCTTTAAAGTATGAAAAGTTGCCAAAAGACGTGTATATGACAGAGGATAATTTGAAAATTAAAGGATTAGGAGGTACGTTACTAGCAGGAGGATGTGTGGAAGCGAATGAACATTATGTGAACGCTTTTACGTATTTAAAAATTTATCATGCAATGCAGACGGAATAATAGGTCCAAATTTTTAAATTAAATATTGTGGTTTAATAGACTATGAACTTAGTACATTAAATTGAAAAAATTAATTTGGATCAACAAAATTAAGGATATATACGAGGGCACGCCGAAAAGTCCATGAAAAATGAAACAACGAATGATTTATTTGGTCAAAACTTATTTTATTTCTCAACATAATCTTCTTGTAGCTCTGCATAATATACGCCGATGATCGTTTTGCCTTTTTCAAGGTAATCGGTATGGACGATTAATCCCAAAAAACTGTCGCCATGACTTTGTAGACCGATAAACCCACTTTGGCCTTTTTCGGCTCCGATTCGCCAGGACAAGTCCACTGTTTCGACTGTTCTTCGATCTCTGGTGTGTAGTGATGTATACATGCTTCGTCCACGGCTTTGAAACGGTGCAAAAAGTCTTTCTTATCGCGTTTGAACATCGCCAAACACTCCTTTGAAGTTGTGACAAGGTCGCGCTTGTTGTCAACAGAGAGCAAATGCGGCACCCATCTGGCAGATGACTTTCTCTTATTCAAAAATGTATGCAATATGTTCCGTACCCGTTCGGTTGAGATGCCCATAGCCTCAGCAATCTCGTGCACTTCAACTTGCAGATCGTCCAATACCATGGATTTTATCGACGATTTCTGGCATTGTGACTTCAATTGGACGACCAGAACTTTTGGCGTTTCGTTTGTGTTCATTCTACCACAACGAAAATCAGCAAATCACTTGTGAATCTTTCCAATCGGAGGTGAAGAGCTCCCATAATGTTTAACAAGCGATGCATTGGTTTGCGTAATGTTTTTTCCACGCAAGAAATAATGTTCAATCAAGACCCGAAATTCACTTTTTCCCATGGGAATCGTTTGATGGTTATTCAGCCTAGGTGTTAGAGAAAGTTAGAGCACGATTGTGTAATAACAGCGAGAGAATTACTTGAGGGAGATGTTATGGATTATTGTAAAGCCAAAAAACGGATTGATCCCAGTAAGAGTTTTGAATACAAGAAAAGAGTCAATAAATTTGGATAGTTGTATTTCAGAAACACACAGAACAAACGAATATGATTGTTTTGAATTTGAGAAAGTGGACAAAAATGTAGAACGTCATTCGTTTACTTACCTTCTTCTTGAAGATTTTCAAAAAGACAATGAATATGATGAAAGCTTGCATTAACAAAATACTCTTTCGATCGATGATATATACTTTCGTGATTTGGATTTTGAATTTCCAAATTAACAAATGTTCATACTACGTGATTTTGCAAGATCATAATTGTTTTCAATTGTTTTATGTCTATAGAAAGATTTTCATATTGAAATTTAACGTTGCTATATTTCTTGAATTCATGTTTTACTTTCAGAATGTATACTTTTTAGTTTTCTTGAGTTTTAAAATAGGAAGGATTATTTTTTTTATTCCGGAACTAAAGCAATAATATAGATCTTTTTCCTACGCGCCGATTTACAAAAGCCGACATACAGACTATCAGCATGTAATATATATATTCTATCACCTATGCAGGACGGCCCTGGTAGTGGCAAGAATAGGGTCTTATTGCCCTTCAGGTTTGAAGGGGATCACTGGGTTAGAAGGTATAGAATGTTTCTAACAACATCTTTCTTAAACACAACGTTACACACTAGTTAACACATAAAAACCAATTAATGAACTCAATTGGGTGTCACATTTCGAATAAGCCATAGTTACTACTTTGCCTCTTTTTGTATATCTGTTCCTATTTCTTAATTAGCTATTCTTGTAAATATTTGTTTGTTGAATGTTATTTTCTATGATTAAGCAAGGACGCGAAGAGTATATTACTGCAATCTGCAACTTCAGCTATCTTGAAATAACTTACCTAATTTATTTAGTTCAATATGTGACATCAATTGCATGTTTATCATTATGTGTAATTGAATTCCATAACAAACATCGATTACTTATGATTTAAGAAATTAAAATATTATTAAAATGTATGGTGTTATCCTTACATCACACACCGATGAATCACATCATAGTATCCATCATTTTGCAATGGACTGTTTTTCACGGCCGCCAAAATATTATGATACAAATTTGTTATAAATCTTTATGAAAATTTTCCATCGAATTCTTGACCCAATGAATATACACTTTTGAAATTTTTGAATCCTCAACTACACTCGAATATCCTAACTTTGCATCGGGCGGTTTTAGAGTGCTATTCCTACGTCCCTGGGGACACAAACGAATTACCCCAGATGTTAGTACACTGCTCGCTGTACGGGTGAATAAGGAGTTCGGTATTATATTTTAGGTGGAAATGATGCATTGATCATAAAGTAAGTTGAGCATTTTAATTTTCTCCATATTGACGTAGCCGAGTGCGCATTAGTTGCCGTGAACAATCAGAGAGGAATGAAATACTTAAAAGCATACATGTTGAAAATTATAGAGAACAAATAGCATTATTTTGTTCGAATACGGAGTCTTAAAGCGGCTACTACACGGTCAATATTATTATACAATATTTTATATTGTACCACAATATTGACAGTCTATGGATTGTATTGAAGTTGTTACATAATCTATTATCCATTATTACCATGTATTGCTTAAAATATTGAACAGTCCAGGACGCATATTTTCAGATTCTGATGTGTGTTGATTCCAGAGTGTAGAAACGACTAAGCTCTCGTAGACACAGCTAACGCGCAAACTGTCAATTATCTTGATACTCGTATATCAAGGTATAACCTATGACAGCTGAAAGAAGCTTAATTTAGAAATATGTACATATAAACAAAATGACAACCATTAAATATTTCAGCATGTTTTAGAACACTAGTTTATCGAGCTCGGATGTTAATTAGAGGGTGACGGCGTTAGTAAAATTCCTCGTTCACTCAGTTGGAGGTCGCCAATAGAGGATCGATGTCTACCTATTTCACCCTACGTAAGCATGGAGAAATCGATCGAACCCTCAGCCCACTTTGAACACATCACGCTTTTAATAAAAGTGAAAATGAGGTCCCACCTCCACCCATCGCTTATGTGATGAGCGATGTCTCAAACAATGAAATACAACTATCGACAATATGATTTTGACCTGGGAATAAACTCAAAGTGGGGCTGTGGAATCATCCACATGGATTAAGGTCAGAGGTACCTTGGACTTAACCCTCTTACGTGCTGATCTATTTTCGATCCGGAAGAATGGAAAAAGCGTGTCAGAAATGAACATATAACGTATAATAAAAAGATAAGATGCAATCACTTTGTTAGCACAGGCACATAGACGTCACAAACACATATCTAGTATCAAGTGGCACAAGTGATACTAGTGGCCGTCGGGTCAAACCGTCTGAATAAGGAAAGGGCAACCATAGAAACGTCAATCGATAAGAGAGTGTTGGATTTAAGGTGGTGCAAAATCACCAAGGAGCTCCTGATATCTCTCGAGATGCTTCTATTAGGCGAGGTAGATCCTGCTCACGATTGGGGAACCAACCAAGTGCGCCAACAAGTTCAGCTCTGACAACATGAAAATTGCGACAGGTTAAGACTCTATGGAGAGGCTCGTCGAAGACTAGACACTCAGCACACTGACCATCCCGGGACTTACCGATCCTGGAAAGATGACTCCCAAAGTTCCCTAAGAAGGTGGTACCCCGCTCGATTTTCGCGGTTAGGCATTGGTGCCGCTATTTGAAGCCATTTCTCAATGACAGGGATGAAAGAGTGTGTCACCCTGCCTTCCACGGAGTTGTCCCAGAGAACTTGCCAGTGTGTAAGAGTGAGAGCCCGGAGTTGGCGAGTCAAGTGCACACGCTGTCTCGTTTGGGACCGTGCGATAAAGATTATATATTGTGCGAAGGCAGTTAGCTTGAGCAGAGTCAAGCATCTCGACATTTTTCACCAGTCGGATTTTGTTTCCCCACATCAATACTTTGTAACGTGCCGCGTTACGTGATTATATAGAACTATTGATTAAACGGATTAGATTTCTTTTCGTTAGTAATCAATCATATGATATTTAAAGACATCTGCCGCTTATTAAAACAGAGATTATTGAGACTACCATTCCTGATATGAGATGTCACTATATATCACGGAGTGGGAATGTAGGATAGCGGAAATCGAAGAGAATTCATTGTGTTGTTAATCTTTGATAGGGTAAGTCGAGTATTTCATATTCTTTGCATACTTTCTTAATTTTTGGTCTTCTGAAATATGATACACACCGGGTTACCGATAATTTGATTTAGTTGTTAATTAACGCCTGGATGTAAAGTACCCGCGTGTGATTATATTTCAGAGGAATTTCCTCGACTTGCTTTATTAAAAAACACAATCAAATTTGCATCTAGCATGAACCCAGGTTTATCTTTTCAATCACTACCGGGATTCTTCTAGTCACTGTCTATAATTACTCTGACGAGTCGTGAGCAGCTGTTACAGTCAATATTTAATTTTCACCTTTACTTTAACCTGTAATTTGAGCACATGTTAGTTGCGCGATCCTGAAGATCGCCATTTTGTTAACCTAGTACTTGATACATAGGGTGGTCTTATTAGACCCACGTGCCGTAAAGGTTGTTAATGGTGAATTCACCTAATTACTGCTTATTAGGTAGAAGTATATATTTTTTGACACTGTCACGCCGTTAGGGAGTGATCACAGTTTACAGTATCAATCCACGTGTATAATTCTTTTCAAGCAAACCAGAATTTTATGCTAACTAGCAAATTTTCAACAGTTCAAATAATATTTTTTCAGATATAAATTTAATCATTATCCTTTTAGTCACATGTTAACTTTTTACTAATTTTAAAAATCAATTGTAATTGTTTATTTCCTTCAGATTAAATTAAAATTTTGTCTAAATTGATATCTCATCAAGATATCCATTTTGTACTACTGTCTTCGCAATTTGGGAAAGATAACATTATCGGTTGTGGAATCACTTGGTTATTCCAACCGACGGTGTTGCTTGTCCTTTTGATCTCAAGTCAGGTACTGTTCGTTCTTTGAATTTACAGGGTTTGAACGTCTGAGGTTCCTCACCCCTTCACTCCCAGGCGGTATAGTGACTTTCCTGACAGGACCGACTTCCAGTTCCTACGAGTTCCAAGGAGGGTAACATTTTCATGTTTGAATGACCATAATTTCATTCTCTGATTTTGTTGTTTATCCGAAGTTGTATTCCACTAATTTTTTTATAGAACTATTCGAGGTATTCTGTAAGTCCACTTATTGGACAATTAGTTCTTTTAAATTTAATAATTGAATTAATTTATTAATTGTTTTATATTAATTCACTTTATGTTACAAACCAATTTAATTTAATAATCGTTTACTCAAATTTCATTTATGTTACGATTTGATTTAATTTTCTAATTGTTTCTACGAATTCAATACTATTTTTATTCCCAATTGGAATTCTAAAAAATTTGTAATTTATATTATGTTATAATTCAAATTCTGTGGAATATACGAATTGTTAAGTTGAACTTGTATTGTTTTCTGAATTTCCATCAACTGTTTAACCACCTCGTAGTGCTTGTATTCTTGACTGTGAATTCATTCAGTTTTATAGTTTTTTTTCAAGCAGTTGGCGCTCGGGCAATTCACAGTCTTGAAACACAAGGCACGTTTCACTACGAGCCCTGAGAGTAATTAATTTAAATTGAGCTAGCTGGGCCAACTAAAACCGACCTTACCTGGTCCGTTACAACTTCATAGCTCGCAAGAGGCACGATGGCTCGGTGATAAATGATCTTCAGGGAGTTTGAGATAGAGAGTTTGTTGTCAGAGGTCCACGCAAAAAGCAAACGTAGGCATTCACCTCCAAGCCGTTCGAGCTCGAGCCGAGAATCAGCGAATATCATTAAAACAATGTCATCCGCATAGGCATCCCAGAAACACCCATCTGGCGGTTCCTGTTCCAGGAACGTGTCAAGGACAACGTTCCAGAGAGTTGGTCCTATTACTGAGCCTTGAGGACAGCCCTTGGAGAGCGACTTCGTTCATATGTGATGAAGTGGGTCATATTCCACTGAGCGATCAGAGAGGTAGTCTTTAATGAGAGTAAGGACCTTGTGAGGAGTTCCTTTAAGGTCTAGAGCATTAATAGCCGCCGGCCACCACAGATTGTCAAAAGAACCAGAAATATCGATAAAAACTGCCACGGCGTACTTAGTGGCACGATTGCTGATAGAGTTGGTCAGGTGTAAGACCGCATCGATGGTGCTCTTGCCCCTGCGGAAACCAAACTGCCTCTGACTTAGAAGACTGTGCTAGGGAATATGCTTGTATATTGTCGCAAGAATTAGAAACTCCAAGAGTTTGCCTAGCTCAAGCAAAAGCGTAATAGGACGCAGAGATTTGTATTCTGAAGGATCTTTATCAGGGGCCTTCAGGATTGTTCTAAGGATGCCATGTTTACAGCTCGTCGGGAAATATCCGAAACTTAAGCAGTCGTTGTATAAAACCGAGTAAGAAATACTCGATGGCAGGACAGATCACTTTGATAATTGTGCCCGGTATATGGTCCGCCCCAGGGGTTTTGCTCCTGAACACACTTTCGGAGATCGGCAATACTGAAGATGGAATCGACCCCATGTTTCCAGTCGCCGTCAGAGCCCTTTCACGGAGTAGGATGTGCGTTGGAGTGTCCTCCGATGCATCATCGGAGGGCATAAGACGGTGGAGTACCAGCTCTAGAGTTTCGCCGTGATTGATTGTATGAGAGACGTCGTCTCTGGCGGTAGAGGACTGGGTGTACGGGAGTTCCAGCTTTTTGCTGGAGAGTTTGTAAACGAACCCCCAAGGATCCCTTCCAAGGTCGCCTTCGACAAAGTTCCTCCAAGACTCAATCTTAGCCTGCCAAATGGCACCCTTGTACTCTGCAAGCAGAGTCAAGTATCGTGCCCTGAGTGCCTCTCGAACAGTTGGAACATTCTCACGTTGATATCTACGTCTGACGCATATGACTGACCGCTTATGCCTTCCCAGACCATCGCTCCACCACGGGTTAGAACTTGAAATAGGTTTCGTCTTCCGAAGACATCTCTCCATAATAGAGAAGATGCCATTCGAGAGAGAATTGACGCTTTCGTCTATAAATTCATTGCTGGGTCTTCAAAAGGAGCCCTCTGAGGTCGTCCATGAGGAGGATGGCCTCGTCCAGCAGGCGGTCATGATCAGAGATGTTAACTTTGAATCTTGGAGGTTCTGCTTCGTCTTCCGCTTCCCCTTCTGGGACGAGATAAAAAGAAATAAGTCTGTGGTCGCTGTTCACCAGGTGCTCAAGCACAACCCAGTCCGAGAGATATCTCAACAATCCTCCTCAGAGGATAGTGAAGTCGACGTTACTAGAGCCATTAGCCATTAGCGGTACTAAATGTGAAGAGCTGATTGGGCGCGTTGGCAACATAAAGGTCGTGGATGCCTAAAAAGGCCTCAACGGACATGCCCCGTCCGTCCAGCTCTCCATAGTGCCAGAGGTGAGACTTAGTGTTTGCGTCCGTACAAATGACAATATGTCCATTGCCCAGTGCGGTGCATAGATCATGAAGTCGATTCAAGAAGGGTTCATTGCTTAGACTGTACTGGCAATAGAGACTGACGATGTAGAAAGGAAAAGACTTGATAGATACCTGCGCCACACTAATGTGGGCGTCAGAGAACTGCTTCAGGAACAATATGTTCATGTTAGGATTAAGCACAATAATGGAAGCGTGGAATCTGCCGACACCCACATGATGCGCGCACTTGTATTGGAGTCCAAAACCAGGAGGGCCACGCCTCCCCTCTCGCTCCACGGTAAAGGGTTCCTGCAGGCACAGAATGTCGACGTGGCGCGACTCAGCCACTTGTCTGACCTCTGGGGTCACAATTTGCGCATTCTGGGTGTTAATCTGCGCTATGTGGATTCTGGTATGATTATGTGAGGCCGTAATTATTACCTTTCACTTTGGACTCGATGCGCCTCAAGTATGTAGGGCAAGTGGGAGAAGATGGCTCATGTGCTGCGTCTGTTGAACCCGCAAGTAGACAATTGGACCAGCGTGGAGCACCCTCTGGAGTTGAACAGTCTTTCGTATCGTGCATGAGCGCACAGTTCCCACACTGAACCGGACTTTTACAGTCCTTGGACAAGTGGCCCAGCTTCTGAAACTTGAAGCACCGGACGACCCGGACAAAATCCTTGACAGATACCCACTCAACGAACACCTTGTCTGCGCTCAGTAAGATATTACGAACGCGGGGAGAAACTTCAAGAACCCAGTGTGTGTAAGATTTGCCCTTAGGCCCAATCTTGAACTTAAAGCTACTCTCCCTCCTCAAGAACTCAATCGTCTCTGCAGGCAAATTGTGAAAATTCTGCTTAAGGAGAGATTCTACGATTTGTTTGGACTCGAGATCAGAAGGAACACCAAAGAGTGCCACTCTGGGCAGGAGCTTATCAGGGGACCGGGCTTTTACTCCCAGTTCCATCAACCTGTCCCGAGGGATCTTAGAAAGGTCCGAAGTTGATTCAATCTTGATGCCAGAACGACCATAGTTGACGATTTTGTCCACTTTTAGCCGAGTTCACGGGGGTTATCAGCCTTGGTAAGGACTCGCCTCACATCAGCAGCAGTCTTCACCCGCGGGTCAGTCTCACTAGGCACAAGCCAAGCCAAGCCACAAGCCAAGGTGGCATCTTCAGGGCAGGCTTGAGGCTTGAACTGAAACTGTTTTTCAGTTCAAGCCTCAAGCCTGCCCTGAAGATGCCACCTGTAATGGTTGGCGAAACGTCGGCATCAAGTCGAGCTATTGTGACGCGGAATCCATCCGGAGGACAAGATTTTTCAAGCGAAAAGTCGTCGTGAAGCCGTATTAGGTACAACCAGTTTGCACTTTTCTAACTCGCCAGCTACGCACTCCTCACGTGAACGTCACTCGATTTATCTCGAATTAACCAAAATGGCCAATATGGGCCGGGAAAAAAATTATTAAAAAATGAGTTCCATGACATAAAACCATATGCGAATACCTCCATTTTATCGCAAAGCAGATCCTGATCGGATGTAAATGACATGAGATATCTTAATTTGAAAAATAACTAAAAAGTTGACTTAAAGTTGAATTTCTGGAAAACTGTTCAATATTTTCATTTGAAATTTAGAGGGTAGTTTTCAGACTATAACACCTATATTCAGTCCAAATTTCGGTCAAAATGATTGAGTTAGCCGTTACGCAAGATTCCTTGCATATATGAGTATATATATACCTAAGGTCGGATCAACTTGAAATTTGGACTGGAAGTTCCTCGGACATTGAGAATAAAAGGGTTCTACTTTGGTTTCTTAATTTTTAATACAACCAGAGATATTAATTTTTTTTTGCTAAATTACCCTTAAAAATGTAAAAAAAAACCTTTTTTGCCAAAAAAAAATGGGTTGCACCCACTTTGTGAAATAGAAAGTTCAGGGGGTTGTTATTGGTACCACAACAAACATTTTCCACCGGGTCGCTAAGCACCGTAAGATTTTCGCCAACCATTTGCCAGATTTACTCCACTATGTCATTATATCGAAAAACATAATCCTATGTAAAATGAAACTATGATCATCAAAGTCTTTATCGTGATCTGCTTACAATCTTATAGTTGTTCTGTGCTCACAATTATACTAGTACGTAGACGGAAGCGCGAATGTGAGATGGGAATCCAAAGGGAGAACACACTGAAAGTAAGAGGGACATTTCATAGACATTTCTCCTTCTTTAATGGCTTATTGCCATGCTATGGGCCTTCTGAACATTGGCAGGTAAATCGTACAGTAAAAACGAAGTCGTAGTAGAGCGGGTCGAATCAAAACATGAGCGACTATTAAGCAAAAGCCGTAACTATCACCCGAGTGTACATGCAGTTTGATAATACATGTGTTCAAGGACAAGGAAAATCAGATGTGTGTTCAAATAAGGAACATCATACAATTAATCACATTTTAATTAACCGTAATAACAACATAGTATTACCAAACATATAAAAAGTTAAAAACTGACTTTAACGCTTGGAGTTTCGAAATAGACAAATAAAATGTATTTCGGGGATCTCAACCACCTACGCCACAACCGCCGATGTAGACAGAACATTGAATTCGATATATCAACAGTTGATTCCCTTTACACTAGGATGATAATATTAACTATATGGGTGGGAGGTGCGACTTTTGCTTAAAAGACACTGCTATTAAAACAAGTGAATCAAGCGCAATTTGGGTAGCGTGCTTAATGACGTAACTATATTGCCCGACGAAATCAAACAACAAAACAGTTCAATTGCTTTATATGCGGGTATTTTGTTCATTATTATTTTTGGTTCTTACTTTTTTTATTATATCTTGTTCATTCTTGGGTTGCGATTTCGCTATTTCGTCAATTTCTGGATAGTGACTCTCTAAATCACCAATACAAAAGTCTCCGGGCCTGCCTATTAACCGTCCCAGTGACAGTTACGGCGGCCTGGTGATTTACCACCCGCCATGCATCTCAGTGTTGACAGTTGCGTACTTTTCTCTAATATTCAGTGATCCATCACGGTCAAACGACATAACTTTTTTCAATTGTTACAGTTTTAGCACATCTACAGTCTAGCCCATTTTGAACGATACCTCAACCACCACCGTACCCTCAGTACTTTTCTCTATCGAACTCGTCGGCTACGCTATTACCATATTATGTACTATTGGTCTAAGTGTATGAAGGACACAAAACATTCTCAATACATCGCAACAATACAAAAATCCTAAATATCAAAAGGAATAATTATAAGTAGAAAATATTGCAAATTTTGGAAACTTAAATTTCAATGAGTCACAAAATGATCACTGAAGTATTTACCAAAAATTTGTAAGAATAACGTTGTATAATATAATGTATTTTGTAGAACTTCATCAAACTGTTTATTACAACTTTTTGGGTGAACATTAATTCAACTTAATTTTTTGATTTACTTTAGAGTCTGATATGAGTAACAGAATAATCAAATCATCTATAAGTGTACCAATTCAATAAAATTTAGTTTACACTATCCCCCTTCTCACTTAAATTTCATCTCAACTAAAGCACCTTCCGATTTACATAATCATGTTTTGATTAAAGGCATCACAGCTGAAAAGTGATTTAGCTAAGTTATAATTAAAGTGGAAAAAGGTGATAGGTAAACGAAATAATATTACTTATATTGCATTCCAGAGTCGTACCTCATAAGTATGATTATTGTACCTATTCAATGTTGATCATTGGGTTTTTCTTATTCCAACTAAACATGATTGATAAAACAACTTCATTGTAAAGGGAAGTGAAAGACATTTTCTGGAATCCTCGTTTCGGGAGAATGTATGGTTGCCTATAGTAAGGGAAGGAACATATCAAGTTTTGTTCAAAATGGAATAATTCACAAATATGACAATTGTTGAATGTTGTCTGTGCAATCAAAATACTCTCTCTACATAGAAAATTAATTTTCGATTTGTTCATTCTTCAGATTTGATTTAGGAAGCTGTGTATCACAAATTTCCAAAACAGATCATCCATTACTTCCTTCACTATTCTGAATCAATCTAGACCATTTTCGAAGGAATGTCTGTGTGTGCGTTCATGCATACGTAAGCCGCTGAGTCGTTCGTACTGGTCGTACTTATATGAAATTTTGCAAATTCGCTCTAAATTGGTGAAAATAGGAAGTGTATTGTTTTCTGCGCGGTGGTCCCGTTTCAAGTCGTATTCTTGCCATTCACTTTAATGTTTTCAAATGGATTAAAGATAACAACAGAGTTTTACTGGTTATAAATATATCAAACAAATATATTTAAACTGCAGTGTCGGAAATTCTCAGTTTAAGATTCTAGTGACGTCATCGATGTGATGTCACATTTTATTTTGTGTTCACTCTATGGCATA
Source organism: Endomychus coccineus (assembly GCA_958510875.1). Lineage (NCBI taxonomy): Eukaryota > Metazoa > Arthropoda > Insecta > Coleoptera > Endomychidae > Endomychus > Endomychus coccineus. The sequence goes on from OY294067.1 coordinate 132,535,563, forward strand.
CATACTATGGCTCTATACTTAATACAGTATAGTTATATGCTCTATGGTATCATCGAAGTAAAGTTATATAGTGTCATCAAGTTCAAAAACTAACAGCAGTGTTGTCAGTAAAATACTTCATGTAGAATAGACCATTTGAATTAAAATTTCAATACAACATAGAATTCAACGTCTTTCATTAGCTGTTTCCAAAATATTATTATACTCGGGGAGTACGTGTGCTGTTAAAAGGGACCGCTTACAGCGCTTACTTCTTTTATTATAAGGATCGTTTATAACATGTTATAAATAATTTGAAAAAAATCTACATGCTAGTCGTTGATATTTCGCGAAGTTTTTCATCAACATGAAATTATGTCAAGAAAATACCGTCATCTTTTTTAGACGTTCAAACGTGAAGAAATTAAAAAATTTGATTAATATGCTAGTACTTGAAATTTAATATGGTTATAAAAGACTGGATCACAGATGTAATGAACATGTACTTAAATTTCGTTTCCTGTTAAAAGTAATTTTTTCTATAATTATCCATAATTCATTTAAATTTGAAAATTATTCTAGGTATATATTTATATTTATATACAGTGTTTCTGAGTACTTGGCATCTATAATAACAGATTTTCTTTGATTTCAATCCTAATTTCATATTCATAAATAGTATAGTAGATACTGGGCTATAATCGTAATTATTATTTGTTACTTTCCGAACTTAATATAATAATGCTTTCCACAGGATGTATTACCTTTGTATTTCTTTGCATCATTTTTTCTTTTTTGTTTTCCTTTTCTGTCTTATTTGTTGTACCAAAATACGTGTTCATTTATCTATTTAATTATTTGTTTACTTACATACCTGTATATTCTTGACGTGTCTTATACCATGTTATATCATTGGTCTTATGGACAATGAATAAAAATCATTATTGTTATTATTATCATATGTTTTTGTTATATTTAAATACTTAATACTTTCTTCCCAAGTACCTACATACATCATTTATTTATTCAGGTATTAAGTACAGTAGATGGTTTCAACAGTTTGGTGATGATTTTAGATATCAAAATAAATTTTGTGTGTGCATCAAACAATATTTGTATGTTTTTCACCTAATCGACACATTAACAATATGTGTTACATTCTCGATTGCTGGTGTGTCTGTTCGTTTCGGCAACGTGGGCATTGTTAATTGAAATTAGTGCGATAAGACGCCTGGTGAAGATACAAAACGGATTTTAAGAAATCACATTTTTAGACATTGGTACGTCTTCTGATGATGAGCGTGAGACTAAAACGTACGTAAAGGCGAAAATAATAAGCATATGTGTCAATGAGACCTACATACGACGTAGTAAAATTGACCGTATTTATCCCTCACTACAAAATGTAATAAGTTTTATCGGGTTTAACAGCATAAAAATAACACATGTGGTACTAGTAATAATAAGTAAACAACAAAAATACTATGTGAAAATGTACGATGAGTTGTGCTATATTGTTATTTTATCAACGAAGGTATCACGTAAGATCATCTAACTCAGACACAACACAATGATAAAAAGTGTACCCTCATAGTTTTTCAACATATATTATTTTGTATTATCTAACTTCACAAAAGGGAATATTATAATGAAGCAAAAAATGGCACGAAACGGTCTTCCTATTGTAAGAAGGTAACAGTTTTTACCTTAGCCTACCCGTTTTATTATGGGTCATTGTTTCTGGTTAATATTTTCACTCATGTAATTCTTGTTTCTTTTGTGAAATTAGTTAACTGTTACTATATTAGATGAGCAGATTTTCGGTAGGTTGTTCCTTCATTTGTTATGTTTAAGAAGTCGATTTGTGAGTAGGAAGGTTCCTAATAGTTACTGTTCTTCAATGGCTATATCTTTTCAATCAAATTGCGTAAACTATGATAGATTAGCTACATTATCTAATTAAGATAAAAAGAATTTATCATTTAAAATATATAATAGAATAATCAAAAAGGAAAATTACAGCGAAAGTCGATAAAGAAATAATAGAAAGTTGGGAAATACATATGAATAAATAAAAGAAACATTTAGGAATTTAGAGAAACTAGAAACAAACTACTGCAATCAATACCTTTGTGTTTGATGGAATATTTTTTCACAAAGACGATTGCTTTCACTTCCTTAGGGTCATCATTACTCTACATCAGGGCTAACCAACCTTTTTCACATCGCGACCACAAAATTCAACCAATAATTCTCGCGTTCCAAAAATAATTGATTACATAATCTGTGTATACAACCTGCATAAAAAATAAATATACCCAAATTTCACTGATTCGCCTGGCTATTGTTTTATTTCACCAACATATTTTTCATTGCTGCAGGCAGCAGAAGAAGACTTCCGCCTATCTTCTTTTTTATGTTTTTGAACATTTTAAAACCTTTCAAATATTCTTTAGGTTTGCAGCTGTATGTTGCGTGCTTGGTAGAAAGATGTCGCCTGAGCTTGGATGATTTTATTCTGTCTGCAGCCAGAACTTCCCTACATACGAAACAAATTGGTTTCTCCAAGTCATTGCGTAAATCCAAATGACAAATAAGAATCATCATATTTTCTTTTTCATGCTGTTTTTTCTCCTGATGTCTGAGAAGTATACAACTTGAAATGCTCGGAGAAGGCTCGTTGCCATCGTCTTTATTATTTTTAAGTAACCATTTGTCCATAACCATTTTCTTTCGACAGCTTGGCTTCCCGGAGATCCAGGTCGGGTATAGTATTCCTGTTCAAACTCTTTCATTCTTCTGTGAAATGTTCGGAAATTTTGCGGGCTTTGTGTTTTCATGTGCCTAGATTTGAGTCCAGACTTAGTTTATTTTTTTACTTGCCTACACCGAGAACAAACATAAGCAAGTGCTCGCCAATCGGTGTCATATGCAGAGCTTACAATAACATACATATGCGGGTCGATCTATTCACATGTAGTTTGACTTATCTGAGGTCTGAAGCGTTCCGTGCAATCCTCAGTTCTCTATAGATTGCATTTTCTCTCTTCTTTGTTCAAGTTATATGATTATGTTCTGTTCTTAGAATGTTATGTTATCTCAGTTCAATTTCAATGCCTTTTATAATATTTTCTTGAATATCTTATCTTGTGTTATTCCTCAGCTTGTAATTGGGCTCTATACCTTTTGAATGAGTGTAATGTAAATAAATAGATAAATAAATAAATAAATAAATAACAAATACACGTTTTTACTGAAATTCAATATAAATTTTAAAACATCGCAATCTCACGAAGGTTCAAGGTTTCAATTCAAATCTTAACTGATAAAGAAGAAAATGATTTTTCCATCACATAATTTCAAAAATATACTTAATTTATCACTCACCAAATATACAGAGATCATGTACAGTAAAATGCAATGCAAACCACAGAATAAAAATTCAAACATACGTATAAACACTTTTTTGTGGAATAACCACTCCAATAATGAAAAGACAACTTCTATAATGCGACATCTGTCGGAAAGCTGAAGAAAACTCTTACTCTATCCGTTGTATTTTACCCACGAAACTTCTGGCGACCCCAATAGGAGTCCTGCTTTACAGAAATCATAAAAGAATAGTAGTATGTCATAAAACGACCAAGTAAATGTCTTGTGAGTGACAAAATTTCCTCTTGAAAAACCATCATGCTCCAGAATTTGAATTTGGCATTTCTGCAATGATACGACTCTTGGCATCGTGCGTGGCATAGCTTATCATCATGATGATATGACTTTTCACTATTCCTGGCCTAATATATAACATTCATAAATCCAAGCTGGGCTGCTACATACTTTCTATATAACAAGAACTTTGGCTTTCGCTACATAACTCATTGCATTCAAAACAGTAGCTGTTGTATAAGTAGAATAGATTAACACGATTCAGTATTACGCCTTTCAATTGGTAATATGGCCATCTTAAACATAGATTGTTGGACATATTTATCAATAGGAAATCAAGAAATAATAATAAATTCTTAGGATTTAAAACAAGCGATATAATTAAATTTTCATTTTAAAATCATTTTTTGAATATAAGACTGTTTGATAAAATAACATTTCTTTGAAGTTTTAAGATTGAAAATGTTTTTAGTTTCCTAGGATGAGTCGGGAATTCGTTAAGAATAGCACTGTTGCATTTGCCACATGACGTAGACGCGTAATAGTTGAAGCAATGCGACTAATGCCGAGCATTAGTATTGTTTCTTTCATTCCAATCTAGTCAACTGATTACTGTAGCTCCGGCATTCCAGGAAATGCAAGGTAACAGGTGGCATAGCAAGCATCTGGACTAGTTTCGATTTCATTTGGAAATTCATAAGGAATCGGTATGGCATGTTAGCACTGATAACTGTTTGGTAATAGAACAAAAATTTATTTATTATACAAACGTATAATACGATTGTAAAAACCAGTTAATTTGGTAATGAAATACTTTTTTTTATTTTATTTTATTATTAAAATAGCTTTTTAATATTATTTACTTCATGTTTATCAATTCCGAAATTTTACAAGGTTTGCGTACTACTTCATCATTTTCAATGTCCTTTGGTTGCTTCTTTGCGAAGGACTGTCAAGGCTACTTTCTTCTATAACGAAAAGACGAAAACATGTAATACAGATTTATTATTATTATTATTGTTTTTTGAGGTCGTACCCAAGACACTTTCACCTGTAAGACCTATTATGCTTATTCCCACGTGATTACTGGTTTCTGACTATCAGTCCTATGCCCTTGAAGAAGTCTAGGATGTGTTTGACTTCAAACCGAGTTTCAATGTGTCATCTTAATGTAATCAGTATGTTATTCTGCTGTAATCCAGCGATAGAAACTGATGGCACATTATGTATGCATCATCCTCTTCACTTAATCTGCACAGTGTCTCTTGATGTACATGCTATCCTGTTAATATGTTCCTACAAGGATAGTGTCCTGAGAGTACTCTCTCGGCTCACAGGAGTCGGTTTTTTGTCTTCAGTAATTAATGAGTGTTGTGCCATCTGCCCAATATTTGGTTATTGCCTATGATGCCATAGGCAATGCTTCCCGTTGGTTCCGGTTTGAAATAATTATGTTCGTTGGCTTCTCTCTCCTGCCAGGAGGTCTGCCGTTTTATGCTCTGATGGCTTGGCACCCACATCAGTTTTACGCGGTTGTGGGTGGATAGGATAGCTAGTTTATATCGGTTCACTATACTCTTAGAAGTAGTCACATAAGATGTTAATGCTTTTATGGCTTCTTGACTACCCCTCTTGATGTACATTACCTTAATGTTGTACGCTCTCGGTAAGATGATTTGGACGCAATTCGTTATAGCCAGTTTAACTTTGGATGAACTCCAAGGTTTTGACAATATCTTGTCTCATCCCTCGAGCTCCAGATACTGTTGCCGTGCGTGCCCGCTTTCTGTTTTCGATGCATCAATAAGTGTTTAAGTGTTGTAAGTAAATGTTTCCACTGATTTTATCTCCTTCAGCCCAATCAGCTCGTCCCGGAACGATGGTCTGGAACGGTTTGTTGCAGTCGTATAAAGGGTGTTATCCGATCAGTTGGCACAATAGGCCGTCTATTGAAACTTGTTATTTACATAAAATTGCGAGTCATCATGTCATGTGTTTCTTGTACTATACTTATGACCATACATTCTTTTTTGCAAATATTGCTTAGAGATTCTTGTATAATTCCCATCGCAATGTAAACAATTCAATTTGTATATTGTGTGGGCTTATTTATCTGTAGGTATTAAGAGTTTTAGATTTGAAAAATATTTCCCAACACAGTTGGTGAGCTTATGTGCAACATTTATGTCATACTTTCTTCTCTGAGGTCTCCGGAATGTATGGTAATGTTATAAAATTATCTGTATTACCGTTTATGTTATTTATGTATGACGTTCCATTATAGATTTTGTTTATTCTTTCTTTAATGATGTGATGAACAAATTTTTTTGGGCCATTCATTTCCAGTGTATTACGAACAATTTTTAAAATTTTTGAGACGGTCCTCTAGGTGGAACAATTCAACAGCGCGAACTGTAAGGCAGTTTATATCGCTGCAAGTTTTTATTTTTCCATCTGCATCATGCCTAATTTTCATATCTAAGAAATTTATGTTTTGTTCACTGCTATTTCACAAGTTAATTGAAGTTTACAGTGGAAATTGTTAAATTTATCAGTCACGTACGGAATTTTATCATTGGGAACACAAATTAGGCTACATACCGTTTAAAGAATACGAGTTGAAAATCTAATGAATTTATTACATTCTTATTGTGTGCCATGGGCGATTATTGACTTAACTCTAGGGCTCAAAATATTTGTTGTCCTTATGGTGAACCTCAAGTAACTTTGACTTTACGTGAAGTATAATAGTCCAGTCGCACGGTCACAAAAGTTGATTAGAAAATTTGATATGGCTAATTTGTTCTAAAAACGGGAAAAATAGTTAAAAATTCCGCTAGAAAAGTTTTGTTCATTTCTCTGCAGAAAATTTATTTAAACTAATTTTGAAATAAAGCCTCGAATCAAAAAAATCCAAGAGATCAAAGTCATAGATAATTCGAATACGCGTCGAATGAACCGAAGTAGAAGTGATTTGAAGTTTATGATCTCGAGATAGGGCCTATTCTAAAGCTTCTAGCAGTATCTCAAATTTGGTTTTCTTTCAAATTTACTAACCTCAAAACCTCTCCAATTTTCCGAGGTTAAAAATGTTCAAAGTTTCGCCAAAATTCGGCATTCGTAGCAAATGTCACTTGATGGTTATTTCAGGTAATAATTGTCAAAATATATAAAATTAATTTTGTTTTGAGTCAAATATGCATTTATCAACGTGCAATCGCAATTTTTTCAAATTTTGGGGACAATAAAAAATATTGGAAAAAGAAAAAAATCCCTGAAAAGTAAAATGAAAATGCCAGCTTTTCACGCTAACAAAATATTTTTACAATTTTTTTTCTATTCAAAAAAATATTCTTATAAAATCACAAAATAGGCTTTATCTCGAGTCCATAAGCTTCAAATTACTTCTACTTTGGTTCATTCAACGAGTATATGAATTATCTATGACTTTGATCTCCTGTTTTTTTTTGATTAGAGGCTTTATTTAAAAATTAATTTAAATAAATGCAAAAACCCGGAATTTTTTTCGACGAAATGGTCATAACTTTTCTAGCGGCATTTCTGATGAAATAAAAGTGCTATTTACTCATTAATCTGTAAAAAAGGATTTGATCACGTTCCAGCTATATCAAATTTTGCCGAATTCTCAGGGGATTCGGGTGCGACTGAACTATAAGGTAGAAATATTTGTATGCTGAAATAATACAATTACAATTCGATACTTTTAGGTTCCCAGCAGAGAAGCTTGTTTTAGAAGAATGGTTTACATTGATAGGAATTGCTCCAGATAAAATTCCATTAAAGTGTGGGAGGATATGGTCAAATCATTTTGACTGTAGTCTATTCGAGATTAAACCGTCTGATCTGAGATATCTGAAGAAAAACGAATACCGTAAAACGAGATACTTCGCACCTGCAGGGGTAACTTTGCACTGCCGTTTAGAAAAACTTGATATCGATATCTATTGATGTCATGAAAAGTTTTAGCAGAGATGGTTCTAATATTGTATCGCAATAATGGTGGCTTGACAAAAAGTTTTCACGACTTGGAAGAAAGTCCAGAGTATATAGAATCTCTACATCAAATAAAACAAAACTCTGAAAAGATTGTCACAAAGTCAGATTGGTGTTTAACAGATTACGTAATGGATGTTGTAGCCTATATCGCGGATTTCGTTTCAAGACAATTGAAAAAATGTATAACGTACAGCAGGTGTAGACAATTATTAGATAGATGATATAACATTATCTGCACTACAGGACAGGAGAGCCTATTTTATACTTTACCGGAACATGGTGAAATAAACTGACCCTATTAAATTTTGGAACACAACTTTTTGATCTCCTCGAAAATGTTATGCTCTCTTTTAGGTTTTGCGTGATAAAACACAGAACTACTCATCCGAGGGCTGGGAAGAGAATCAAACCGTTTTCATCATATTAGCCTATGCAACGATGTAAACAATTCAATTGATGACAATATAAACAAGGGTCCATCAGATTTGGTTTTTCTAAGTTGGACCATTTCTGAGATAACCAATAAAACCTAAATTTCAGCGACCATTTTTAAAAGGCCATAACTTTTTATGGGAGACCCAAATCGGACATTTTTACATGAAATACCCCACTTCAAATCGGCCACGGAGGTCAACGATTCATTTTTATCAGGTAGTTCCGGGTAACAAAAATATCAAAGATGTATTGAATATATTCATTAACAACACTGTTTAGAATATACCATAATCTATTTTGAACTATTTCACTATTTTGATATTTTTGATGATCCTGTTGATGGACATGCCCATATTATAATAAGATTAATTCTAACAAATTATTTCTATGGAAGACTTCATTATGAAACTACTAAAAAATTAGATTAGAAATTTGTAGAAAGAACTCCTCACCAAAACCATTCCTTAATACTCAGTGAATATATGTTTCAATGGAATCCGATCGTGTGATGCCATAACCCATGTTTTCACTGTCGTAGATTTAAATTCATATTTTAAACCTTCATCAAATTTGTCTTTATTTCTATGTACAGGCCAGGGAAATTTCGATGTTTGTATAGTGTAACTCGGTAACTATAGGAGAAACAAAAAAATTGAAGTCACATTCTCGATCTCTTTTTGAGACAAACTCACTGGCGGAAACAAAAATTGCTATCGTCTTTTGTTTTCGAGTTATAAACAAAAGTTCCATTTTCCGACTTAGATACATGTGAATATCGTAGCTGTTTGTAAAGTAAACAGAAAATATTTTTTATATTACACTTTTTTCTGTGGCGTCGAAAACATTTGAAAAAAAGTGCAATTTTGAATTATGACCTAAAGTTGTGTTTTCGAATCATAGTTGCTTATGGTTTAGTTAAAACATATTTTCTTCTTTTCAATTATGTATTATATGGAGTGGCTTTTGATGTGTAAGTATTTACTAGCGAAAATAATATTTTTCTATATTACTCTTGCGTTTTTATATTTATTCCAAGTAGGCGGGTGTTATCTATGACATTGTTTATCCGTTTGTCGATAAATTGCATGTTAATGATTTCGTTTCCATCATAATAACAATTAACTCATTCAATTGTAAAAGTGAAGACGTCTTACGAAAATCAATATATTACACCTACAAAATAGAAATACAAATTAAAGTTATTGATCAAACTGATGTCTGTTATGTTCGATATATAAATTACACCTCTTAAAAATACTCAGAACTGCTTTATAAACATGAAGATTTTGTCAGAGTTCATTTATATCGTTACTAGTTTTCTTGTATAATTTCTCTTGAATGTAACCCCAAAAGACAAAATACAGTGTTCAAGTGATCAAAGTGGCCACCTCACTGGTCCGTTACTTATCATCCAGTTATTTCCAAAACTGATATTCAATAATTCTGAAACGGTCCTAATATTATGAGGTGGTGCACCATCTTGTTGGAAGTACTGATTTCTTTCCAGAATTAAGGGTAGATTGATCATAAGTTCCTCAATAATTTGCTGGTTTAAGATTTCTGATACCGTTGGCCATTGAGATTTTCTTGTTATATGTGATTTGATTGTAAATTTTGTTGGTAATAAATAAATGATAATAATAAAATGATGATTATCGAATGCATAAATTTACACTGTTTCCAATTATTTCTATATGTAAGCTGATGAGAATAAAAAATTATGACGTGTAAATTTGTGTCATCTTCCTATTACCTTCATTTTTCTGGTAGTTCCTGTAAATTCAGATGTACTTTTTGATATTTTAAAGTCATAAAATGATTAACCTAATCAACTATGAACATGGTGATAAAACATATAAATAGTTTGTTGTGACATAATAACAACAGTAATATTTTATGAGAGCACTGATTTTCTTTTTGCAAATGTTGAAAATTATTCTAATCAGCTTATAATCACTCCCTTTCATTTAATACCCATGTCAAGAGGATTGTGAAGAAAAAGTTAGTCACCGTATTGGACTTAGAAAATATTGGATATACTTTATTGTATTGTTATCAGAACCAAAGATGTTTCCACCATTTCAGCTTGATTGGATTACGGGGAGTGGAGCAAATTTCAATCAATTAATGTGACATATATACTCTAATATATCAGAAAGCTATTGAGTATAATTTTATATATGATTTGAACATTATAAAATTCGAATTAATTAATGAAAAACATTTCAACAGTAATGATTCTTCGTTTGTTTCCAAGATCTAGATATCAACAAATTGGAAAAATACATGAATAATATCATATGTCCAAGTTCCCAACTAAAGTTGATCTTAATGGAGTCGATGTTTACTTGATGAAAAATTTTCATAATTAAGATATTGAATACATTTAAACGAAATGGTAATTTCTACAAAATTATATTGATTACTAGGTACAATATATCGAATTCACTTATTCAGTATGTAAAACTCACTTGAAAAAGATAGTGGGTACTGATGAGTAGGGACACGGAGAAGGAAGAAGGACAACTTCTGACCTTCTCCGTGGACGAAAAGTCGTACAGGGCAATGGAGAGCATGAAGTTCCGAGTGTACTACAGACTCAGGAAGGTACTCTTCAGGACCCTGACCGAAAAACCCAAATCTAACGGGTCGAAAGATAAGGATTCTTCAGAGATCAACCTCCAGCACTGTAGGGCAGCCTCGGCAGTACTTGCAGTTGCTATGGGGGAAATAAGAGGTCTACGGGGGGCGAGCCGAGAGTTGATATACAGAAGATCGGCTGAGACCCCCCGGTTCTGTATATTAATTAATACACGGATTAAAATGCAGACAGAATTCTACTCAAGAGACCTGACAGCGGTGAAGATTAGGATTAAGGAGATATGCGGTACGAGCGAAATAGTAATCGGATCAGCTGACTCTCCATCCAACGATCCTGATCTAAAACCCACGAAGAGTGCGGTGGAACTGGTGATTCACTGCAGGAGAAAAGGACTGCAGCAGATCATTGGTTGCGACGCGAAAGCGCACCACACTCTATGGTGAAACAATAACAACACTGAAAGAGGCGAATCCCTACTACAATTCATGCTGGAAAATAGTCTGGACACATTGAATGTAGGAAACAAACCAACTTTTGTTACAAAAAACAGAAAGGAGGTACTCGATGTAACAATAGTCTCTACCAACTTGAGTAATTTTGTTACAGACACATGAAATTCAAGATAAAAAGCGAAATCTATACTGAAACTTATTGGAACCCAAAGAGAACAGATTGGGAAGCCTACAAAGCAGGTCTAGAACGTAACCTCCAGAAGACCTAAAGGAAGATCAGAACAAACATGGACCTCGAGATGAGCGTGGAACATTTCAACGAGAAAAAGTGGAGGCTACGACCGAACATGCTCTACTGATTGTACAACATGGTGGTTAAACCCTCAATAACATACGCCTCTTTGGTATGGTGGCCTAAAACACAACAAAGAGGGACCATGACAAGACCGATCAAGGTCCAGAGACCTGCATGTCTTGGGATCACAGGGGCCATGAAACGTAAGCCCACTGCAGCAATGGAGACATCGCTGGGATTACCTCCCCTCCAATTGGTAATACAAGGAGGGCACATTGAGCCAGGATACATGAGTATCGTGAAAATCATGACCAGGGACGTGTTAGGCATGAGAACAGATCACATTCCAAAGCGGTACTGTTTCAACAACACATTCAGGGTATCAATACTAAAAGGGACTGAATGGGAACATACAAATCTGGACGACATTCTACAGGGAAAGATCTGGTATACAGAAGTGTCTGAGACTGAAAAAGGTGCAGGTGCAGGAGTATACTCAAGAAACCCAAAGACTGGCTTGAGCTTCATTGGATGAACACACATCTGTCTTCCAAGCATAGGTATATGCAATCCTCCAATGTGTGAAGGAAAACAATCGGAGAGCCATTGACGATGAGCAGATCCACATATTGACAGACAGTCAGGCTGCACTTAAGGCAATGAGAAGTCAGGGAGTGACATCCCATCTGGTAGGGACATGCAAAAAGAACTCGAAATACTGGCAAAGCGAAACCTCGTTAAGTTGATTTGGGTGCCGGAACATCAGGGAACGGCAGGTAATGAAAAAGCCGACGAACTTGCAAAAAGAGGGTCGGAGAACGCTCCAGATCCAGAACAGACCACGGGGATACCAAAACTTACAGCACGAAGGTCTGTAGAAAACTGGATCATGGAAAACCACAAAGGGAACTGGGAAAAATCCCAGGAAACGAACATGGGAAGAAATACATCAAAGCCCCGTGTAAAAAAAGAACGACACACCTATTAGCACTAAATAGGGAAAAAATGAAAGTCGTAGCAGAGCTCATGACTGGCCATGCGCCAGTAAAAGGGCACCTGAACAAAATGGGACTGTACAATGGCGACCTGACATGCAGACTTTGCATGGTAAGGATACAGAAACAGTGACACACATACTGTGTAAATTCGAGGCACTGGATCGCAAAAGATAGTTAATTTTTGGAAAGCCTAACGGCGAATCAGAATTATATAGCTCCCATCCAGTAAAGGATTTGTACAAACTCGTGTATCACCGGAGGCAATAGCCAGACAAGCCTACAAAGGAGGTGAAGTTTTTAGTGACTAGTCTGGAATTGTGACTCTCACAGTAGACCTTGAGACTCAAAGGCTCATAAGCTCCCCATAAAGGGTTTCCTTCACCTCCGCAAAAAAAACGGGCAGTCATCGAGCACTGCTGGCAGAAGTGAAAATTGACATTATGAAGTAACCAATTTATTTTATGTTATCTTTAAATTATTGTAGCTTCCGAAATTACAATTTTGTTATTTTTGAATGAAATATAATTAGTTTTTCTTAAGTTTTCACAACTGTCAGCATTTCAATCAACAATTATATACATTTTCATATTTAATAATAAAAAATGTATAATGGGCGGTACAATCCCTGTAAACGGTATGAATGTAACCCGATAGCCATTAAAATAAATACACGTTATTTTATTTTCAAAACATATTATTTATTGATATTTACATCGATGTAAATGAAAGTAATGTTAAACAGCATTTTCTTCATTTGCGTCGTCAATATCGGTTACTTCGACGAATTATTAGATTAGATCCAAGCATGAAACATACTGTGTGCTCATATATAAAAACAGGCTATTATTACCGATCAGACATAATTTAATTATTACTTTTCACTCTGTAATAATCAAAGTATGAGTTGTATTGCAAAAAAAGGTCAATTTTTTCAGTTACCATAAAAATATAACTTTCGTCTGCACGAGGACGGAAGTTTGAGTAAATGAATAACGTCGAGTATATGCGTGCTGTTGTAGCTGTATACAATGTATCGTGTGTATACGCAGTGTATACGTATACCTGTCCTGTATACCGTAACCGAGAGCACTGGCTCAAACAGGCAGGCTCACCAACATCGACTCATATATGCACACGTGTGTAAGCGTATAGAGAACTGTCTGTCGCCTGACCAGAGTCCCGCACGGCCGCAGTTACGCACACAGTATTATACATAATACCTAATATATACAGCTACAGCGTGACGTGACGGACTCATGGTTTTACCCCTCATCTGAAATAGCTTGACGCGCCTAAAGAAGTTTTCACTTCAAAAAAATGGGTAGCGGGGGCAGACTCAGCAACGCTTCCCGTAGCCGTATTCTGTGTCATGCGTATATCCCTTTATCTCTAAGCAGCACAAGCACTGTACTTTGCTTGGTTTGCTTCGGTTGTTCATTTGTTGGGTCTCATACTACGATATTGTGATGGCATATAATAATAATAATAATAATTTTATTTGTTTTATATGGTACATGGGTATCATATTACGGTACTACATAATTAGTAGCATAATACAGGAAAAAATAAAGAATAACAATTCATTTTAAGTCAAATAAAATTTTTTAATGTATCTCAAAAGGAGCTTAAGAGTCCTGTGGTGGGATTAATCTCTCCAAACATAATTAAATATTCACCAATTTTATTTATTGGTAAGTTAATTCAAAAATTTTCAGAAAGCAATTTTTAATTCAGATATGAAATTTAAGTCTCTATAAGTTGTACATGAGTTGAGTGGGAAAATAATCAACATAAAGTAAGGAAAAGATTTTTATGACATAATTTATCTAACAAAACGAGGGTTGAATATGTAAGCATTTTTTAAATCTATGAATTGATGTATTTCTATTCTACTTAATGACTGTATCCAGTTTTTGCATTTGCTTTTAAACAAGGTAATAGAGTTACAATATTTTATATCAGTTGTGATTTTCTATCTGATAGCCTTGGTTTAAAACCATTGGATTTGGCTGCAGTTCACATTATTTTAATACCAAACATACGTCTCGGTTTGGGATTTCCTCAATATGGCCATTGAACGCCAGCAGATACTTGACCTTGTTGGTGATCTCTATTGGGTAATCTTCCATCACTGATGCCTTGAATGCGTTGAAGTTCTCTTTGAATAAAACAACAGTTTTGTTCGGATCCACAGCAAGTTCGGCTTCTGTGCATCAATTTTCGGTAATAGCTAGCGCTTTTTGCAGTAATGCTGATGTTGTGCTCCATCTAGGATTATAATAAAGATTCTTGACCCACGTATGAATTAATACACAATTCTCGGGAAATAGGTCACATTAACACATATATTTTTATTTTTACCCTCGTCTTTACGTACGTTTCGGTCTCACGACCATCATCAGAAGACTTATTAATACAATAACCTGATTACTTAGAAATACTGTAATAACACAAAGCGTCCTGAAATTTTAGTTTATTAGCATTTAAGAACTCTTTTGTTATTTTTGTATGATAGTTAAGACGATTCTTTGCAGTACCTACTTCTGCTTTCTGTTTGTTCTTCTTGTTTGTCAAGATGTTACAAATTTTGTTTCTAATTTCATTCTTTTCTTCTGAATTTTTATTCCTGATTCCACATTCTAAATTTGCAATTATATTGTCGATAGGCAGTTTTTTGTTATCAGGCAATGCAAATTTCGGACCTAAGCTTAACGTATGCTGCACCTCATCCGGAATTTTTGTTCCGGTTAGATTTTTCAACCATTGTTCATTGATATTTTGTTTTTCATAAGCTACGCCTTTCATTAGATTATTTATCTTTTTAGATTGTATGGCTTTTATTTTGTTGAAATTTTTTTCGAAATTATTTTGTTGATTTTGAAAAAATTGCGAGATAAAGTTGCTATCAAAGTTTAAATAACAGGATTGTTTAATGCGTTTAATTTTGTTTTCAACCTCTGTTACATTCGCGCATGCTTCTTTAATGCATAAATTTAAACAGCTTTTATGAAGCGAATTTAATAATTTTGTGTAAGCCTTCTTATTTTGCAACCTGCTAAACATATTCTCCTTTGATTTAGATATAATAAAATTTGGGAAAACTTGCAAACTCCTACATCTTACCAGAAATATTCTGCGATTCTTCTCTTTTGCTAATATCTTCATTAATTTTCCGTATTCCTTCAAATCTCCAGGATAGGTGGTTGTTCCTTCCATATTAAGGCTTATATCCCAGCCAAAATTATAATAAAGATTCTTGACCCACGTATGAATTAATACACAATTCTCGGGAAATAGGTCACATTAACACATATATTTTTATTTTTACCCTCGTCTTTACGTACGTTTCGGTCTCACGACCATCATCAGAAGACTTATTAATACAATAACCTAATTACTTAGAAATACTGTAATAACACAAAGCGTCCTTATCGCACAAATTTCGTTTAAATGCCAACGTCGCGAAACGAACGGAGACATGAAATCGGAACTATAACACAGCAATGTTGCAGCGTAAAAATTAAAAATCCACTATTAAGTAGAATCATCAATAAATACGAACACATTTCATAAATGTCTGCGAGAGACTAACAGACAAAGAGTTCTATCCTCTTTGCTAACAGACGAGACCATCTCAAGTGTTCATTTAAGCGCCAGATGTCATAATTTATTAGGTGATAAAAGAAGGTCTCTGGCCTGTGAGAAATACTTTAGACAATTCTACCTAAAGTAAACTTTTACATTATAAGGACGTAAGTAGGAATTTGCAAGAATATTAATTAATTAAATTAGTATAAATATGACTTAGTGTTTGAACGTCACTCCTATGATTAACAGACTTGGAGTCACGTTTTATATGAATCATCTCCAGAATAGATCTTTTATAATAATTGGTTTCCTTAGTTAAAATATTAACATTCTTGTAATCAAATTGATGGTTATAATCAAAGCAATGTTTAGCAAGCGCGGTGGAATTTTCTAAGTTTTTGTTTCTTGTGCTATACTTATGGCCATACATTCTTTTTTGTAAATATTGTTTAGAGATACCAGTATAGGTCCCATCACAATCTAAACAATTTAATTTGTATACTGTGTGGGTTTGTTTATCTTTAGGAATTACAGGTTTTAGATTTGAGAAATATTTCCCAACACAGTTAGTAGGTTTATGCGCTACGTTTATATCATACTTTTTCAAACATTTCTTAATTTTCTCTGAGGTCTCCGGAATGTATGGTAAAGTTATATAATTGTCTGAATTACCTTTTACGTTATTTTTATATGACGCTCCATTATAAATTTTGTTTATTCTCTCTTTAATGATAGGATTGAAAAAAGTATGATATAAACGTAGCGCATAAACCTACTAACTGTGTTGGGAAATATTTCTCAAATCTAAAACCTGTAATTCCTAAAGATAAACAAACCCACACAGTATACAAATTAAATTGTTTAGATTGTGATGGGACCTATACTGGTATCTCTAAACAATATTTACAAAAAAGAATGTCTGGCCATAAGTATAGCACAAGAAACAAAAACTTAGAAAATTCCACCGCGCTTGCTAAACATTGCTTTGATTATAACCATCAATTTGATTACAAGAATGTTAATATTTTAACTAAGGAAACCAATTATTATAAAAGATCTATTCTGGAGATGATTCATATAAAACGTGACTCCAAGTCTGTTAATCATAGGAGTGACGTTCAAACACTAAGTCATATTTATACTAATTTAATTAATTAATATTCTTGCAAATTCCTACTTACGTCCTTATAATGTAAAAGTTTACTTTAGGTAGAATTGTCTAAAGTATTTCTCACAGGCCAGAGACCTTCTTTTATCACCTAATAAATTATGACATCTGGCGCTTAAATGAACACTTGAGATGGTCTCGTCTGTTAGCAAAGAGGATAGAACTCTTTATCTGTTAGTCTCTCGCAGACATTTATGAAATGTGTTCGTATTTATTGATGATTCTACTTAATAGTGGATTTTTAATTTTTACGCTGCAACATTGCTGTGTTATAGTTCCGATTTCATGTCTCCGTTCGTTTCGCGACGTTGGCATTTAAACGAAATTTGTGCGATAAGGACGCTTTGTGTTATTACAGTATTTCTAAGTAATCAGGTTATTGTATTAATAAGTCTTCTGATGATGGTCGTGAGACCGAAACGTACGTAAAGACGAGGGTAAAAATAAAAATATATGTGTTAATGTGACCTATTTCCCGAGAATTGTGTATTAATTCTAGGATTATAATTAGCAAATCATCCATATACCCCCTCTTTCCAATGTTTCCAAGAGTTTGTCTATGACCAAGCAGCAAAGCAAGGGTTATAGTACATCACCCTGCGGATAGCCACTGGGCACAAGCCACGGTCATTTTCATGGTGTCATTGTATAAAGTGCTAGTAATAATATGTCTGTTTTTGAACATTTTGTCGATCCATTGGCAAACCATTGTTTCTATTTCATGCTCTTCCGGGGAGCGTATTTGATCAACTCAAAATGCCCCTCTGATGTCAAGATATGCTTCCTGCTTTCTTTCTCTGCTCTGCGAACAAACTTATTATAGCTAGTTCTCATGATTTTTCTTCTTTGAAAGGATTTTGTGCAGTGGGGAGTTTACCAGTGCACCATCCCTTATTTGACTATTAATGATTTTCTCTAAGGTCTGCAATAAGAAGGAACGTAGGCTGATGGGTCTGATTTGGTCCGGTCGTACGATTCATTTCCCGGTTTTGGTATGATTTACAGATGGCCCCGTAGGAACATTTATGGACTGCTTGTCAAAAATGCTAACTAATTGTTTTTACAATGCTAACAATATAATGCGTTGTGTTAACTTCAATACAGATTATATGGTGGCTTCAAAAGAAAATAAATTATTGTTCGACCTATTAACTTGTAGTAATATGCCCACTAGAGTTTTTACTAAAATAATGGAATAACATCCAAAACAAAAATTGATTACGAATGTTATACAATGCGGAAATGCAGCGTACTCTGGTTATATATTTATACAACAAACGCGAATCAATCGTCTCTTATTTAATATGGGCTGATTGATACCTGCAGACCTGTTTTTAGAAAGCATACAATTTTGACATCCCGTTGCATATATAATGTATATACGTATATATAAAAAAATATGCCTGTATGCTACTAAGCGGGCATTCTCACCAGAAGCAACTGGCGACAGCAACGAAACAGCAACCCAACTACGGTTTCTGTTGCGTTGTTCTTGTGTACTTACTGAAAGCAACTTATTTTGGAATCAGTTGTGAGAGAAATGTCTTCCTCGTCGGATGAAGAAATTGCTGCTGCATACTTGCTACTCAAAAAGCGTAGAAAGAAGACAAATAGAAGGTTTTGGGTTAATCCTTTTTATACGATAAATTTAGGATATAGTTCTTACATAGTAGCTCAAGAATTAAATCATGATCCTGTTAACTTTCACGGATTCTACCGTATGAGCAAGCGCACGTTTCAAACTTTGGTAGAAATAATAAAACCTGAAATAAGCAAGAGAGATACTAATTACCGCAAAGCAGTAAGTGCAGAAGAAAGGCTTCTTATTACTTTAAGGTAAGTTTATTTATATTATATTTTTTTGATAAGGATATACATATGAAATGAAAATATTTTTTCTTGCAAAAAATTAAAGTAAACAACGAAAACTAATGTTCGTAATTATAAACGTAATTATCAGATTGACATTGAAAAGATCTCGAAGGCTCGGAAGGATCAGGCGCACTCATTGTTGTAAAACGTGATGATTGTGTTTCGGATGTCGATTGATAATTGTTTAGGGTATCTGAGTGGTAGGTGAAGGCACTTGATGGTCTAGATTGGCAGCTAGAACTACTGGATGGTCCAGGTGGACAAGTAAAATTATTAGTATAATCGCTCCTCGTACTATTGACACTTATCGGACGAAAATGCCCTTCAGAATTATCCTGTAATATTTTGTCAATGATTTCTAAAAATTCACGTTTACATCTCCTTTTTTGAGAAGCGTTCATTAATTCTAGATCAGGAAGAAGACTGAGCAAAAACTTCTGATCTGCGTTTTCATTTTTATTGCTGAAATTCGCCCTTTTTGCATCAAAGTATTCAGCAAGTGATTTTTCTGCATCTATATCTTTATTTTTCCTTTTAAGTGCGGTTACACGATTATCTCTTGTGTGATTTACTCGGGGAGTTGTTGGTGTCTCAGGTAGCTCATTTTGATTTAATTGAGATTGGGTGTTAACTTCTGACGACTCAGTTTCTTCTTCAGTTTCTGGTACAGTGCTCTCTGTGTCATCACACTCTACAGTTAAATTACTTGTCTGTTTTCGATTACTTTTAACGAAAGGAAGTAGAAATTGGAGAGCATCTTCCAAATAATATTTTTTCTTGATGCCTCCAGCTGACCCACTTGGTGGTATTTTCCTGAGGTGTCGTAAGAAAACAGTCCGTATATTTTTCCAGCGTTCTTTACAAGTTTGCACTGAAAAAAATTAAGTTAAAATATCTTGTTTTAGCATTGTTATATGTATTTTTTTATTTCAGGTATTTAGCAACAGGCGACAGTTATAGAGCTTTGACATATTACTTTATGCGAGGTCTCACAACAATCAGCAATATAATTGCAACCACTACTGAAGCTATTTGGACTGTTTTACAACCTAAATACATGAGTACACCTACTCCGGAAAAGTGGACATCAATTGCTGATCGTTACTACACTCTCTGGAATATACCAAATTGTTTGGGTTCCTTAGACGGTAAGCATTTTCGAATAAAACGTCTTCCAAAAACGGGATCAACGTTTTATAACTACAAGGGATATTTTTCAATTGTTCTTATGGCATGTGCTGATGCGGATGGATTATTTACCACAATAGATGTAGGAGAAATAGGCAGAAATAGTGACGGAGCAGTTTTTCGTACATCAAATCTTGGACGCGCTTTACAACTGGGATTGTTGGAATTACCACAACCTAGACCACTACCTTTAGGAAACGACGATTTTCCTTTTTACTTCGTAGCAGATGAAGCCTTTCCTCTCAAAAACTATATAATGAGACCTTATTCGAAACGTACTTTAGATAACAGAAAAAGAGTTTTTAATTACCGCTTATCAAGAGGACGGAGAAGTGTCGAATGTGCATTTGGGATGTTGGTGTCTAAATTCCGTTTATTTGAAGGCCCAATTTGCTGTAAAGAAGAAACTATAAATTCTGTAATTAAAGCAGCGTGTGTTTTACATAATTTCATACGAATCAAGCAGGGAATATTTACCCAACCAACAGAAACTATTGCAGATCGCCAGGATCAAGTACACATTCCAATTGAACCTATGCCACAACCACAAATTATACGTAATCATTCAGAAGCACAGAATATTAGGGAGCGACTTTGTAATTATTTTCTGACGCCTGCTGGGGCTATACCATATCAGTGGAATCACATTGTGTAACCGATATATTAATACTTAAATATAGAAAATTGATTGTACTAATTTCTTCGCACTATGCCTGCTCTAAATCAATTTTTTTCATGAAAAAAAAAACGTGATGAAATTTTCCATTTTTCCATTTCTGAGCACCCTGTAGGTATAGTGTATATCAATAATAATTTTTTTGCATGGTAATAATTTCAGCATTGTAGTCATTTTATTTGATAACCAAAATGTTTCTTTTATAAAATTAAAAGAATCCTGTCAAATCCAGCCGTGGACACACTGTATAACCATATAATATATAAAATAAATACTTTAACAACTTACCAGATTCATTCATTGCTTTAGAAATTTCCATCCATGCTTTTTCCTTGATGTCCATTCGGGTGTAAGAATCATTCTTTATATCGTATAAACACTGATATGTTTCCACAAGTTCCACAAATTTCAAATTTTTAGCAGTATCGTCCATAACTCGACTACAACTGACGATCGCGACGCGGGTAACAGCACTTCTAGCAACCGGTTTCTGATTGATTGGGTTGCAGTTGAGTTGAGTTGCGGTCAGTGGAAACACGTGTATCGAAATATTAGCGCTACGTCGCGTTGCTGTTGCGTTGCTGTCGCCAGTTGCTTCTGGTGAGAATGCCCGCTAACAGGTACTATCCTAACTATCCAATTAGAGCAACGAAATGTTAATTTACAACACAATACGACTAGATCAGCAAAAGCACTATGCTATTCTGGTATCAAATTATTTAATGGTCTACGATGATTTGAACCAGGTTGAATACAATAAGTTTACGAATAGAATTAAAATCGCTTCTGGCATCAGAATGCTACTACAGCGTGGAAGAATTTATGAATTACATGCAAAGATTTGCAAAGATTTTTGTTTATACCTTAAATAAATCTGAGAATATTTTAAATATCATCTTTTTAAATATATTACTAATATTCGTATTATTTTGTCTATTGTTTATTTATATAATTACATACTATTTACACACTAGATATACCTTCATTATTTGTTGTTTTCATCCCATGTATTATGTGGTTTCTGAGATAAACATCTATCTATCTATATTCATTGCAACATAAAATAGTTGGGATGTCCAAGCTGGAGTAGTATGAACTTTAAGTTTATTTTCAGCCCATGTCGGTGAGATTAAGGAGACGGTAATAGATGGAAATGTTTGGTAATATATTAATTTTTGAGATATAAAATTGTAAATAGCGGTGTATAGATAAAGAGGCGCCAGTATGCAGATCTGTTTGAAGCATCAAAAGGTGCGGGTGACAGGTGCTATAAGCGTCCACCTGCTCCCGTATGTTAAGATATTGCCCTCGTTGGATGATATTTTCGAGAACATCACCAACTTCTCAGTTTACCCTGATAACTAATTGCTGTATACTAATTCCGACATGAGAAAAATAATACGATACATTTTTCTAAAATTTGTTTGACAGTTTGAGCTCCATTTGGAAAACACATGTACGAAGATGAGGTTTTGGTTTAGTTTTTTATTCTGCCTGTTTATAAAACTTTTAACGTTATGTTATTAAAGAGATTGATGTGCTATATATATGATTACTTTTGTTGTAACGGAAATATGTTGTAACCCACTTTGTCAATTATTATGAAGGTATATTAGAATATCAAGTAGCTAAAGAATATGTCGTAATGAACATTCATTGAACAAAATCCTGTTGAGTGAACATTCTTTATTCTGAATATTCCGATTTGCCATGAAATGAAGTCATCATCCCTATTTCAAACAAGCTATCTCTGTTTTATTATTTCAATGAAAATGTTGTTGATTTCAAGTACTAAACTTTCGAGTAACGGGCTCGCAAATTCAAATAATACATTTTTGTAGCCGTTCAGGAGTCGTTTGTAGACAAATTTTCACTTCCCTCACTTTACGTAGTATAAAGAAATTATTGTAATTGGCCTAAAAAACTCTTAGCGCAAATATCCGTTTTGAGCCTTTCCGAATACGTCTAGGCTATTTTCTAGATGATGTATGAGTGTGCGTGCGTACGAAAACCACGATAGTGCTTCCTATTCAAAACTTTTACTCTTTACTACTCTATAGTACTTTTGTATCATTATGATACCAGTGTTCCTCTGGTTATGAATATATCACAATCATACATGTAACCCGCAAAAGTGTGAAAAATATAATAATATAAACAAAAGGAGAGTGAGGGAATTAGTGATCTATGCATCAGCTAATATTAATCGTATAGTAATTCATTATCTTCTCAATGACATGGAAATATTAATAAAGAAAACAAAGAAGATAGCAATAAACTAAGGATAATTTTATTCTCATTAATAACAAAGAAAAATTCAGTTTTCTTGGCGTTTAGGTTCTTATTGCATCACTATAAGGAATAAAATTGTTCTTGAGTGACGTTATCAAAAATTAAATTATTCATTATCGCTGACGACTTTCGTACTAAAATTCATTTAAAACTGTATTTTGGATTGGTTGCGTGTGAAATGTATCATGAAAAAATGTTGAGGGTTTTATGTGTACACAACTAGTTTTTGCAATTGTAACTTTAATTGATAATAATTTAATTAATTAATATAGAATAACCACTGATTGATCAATGCACGGTCAAATGGACGGTTCTATGAAATTTCAAGATATAATAATAATAATAATAATAATTTATTTTAAGTTAATAATACATAAAATCTTTTACACAGGTCAATTTACAAACAACAAAAGAACACAATAAAATTGTCGTACATAATATGAAGGATAAAATAAAAACGCATAACAAAACTGCTCTTGAAACAAAGAATTTAAAAATCTATTATAATATTATTGACACAAGCACTCATGTCACTCATGGATATTTTTCTAAAAAAAATTTAAAAGCCCGGTTTGAGCTTTGCTCCTTTGTCGTTTGGTACGTACGTGTTGGTTTTAATATGTGTAAAGAAGACATTCAAAGATGTATAAGCAGAGAAAGTAAGAACTTTTAGATTGATAGGTAAACGTAAATGTCCCCGTATGTTTCCAATGATCTTTATTGCTCTTCTCAGTAGTCATGAGTGAGTGTCCCAAACTAAGTTTTTAGTTATAAATATTCCAAGAAATTTAATGCTACTTATACTCGTTTCAAAATCGTTAGTTCGTAAGGCAAATGTAATTTTACATGCCTTATACCTATTCATGGCTATGCGATTTCTTCCACACCATTTCACAGCCCTCTCTTCCGCTGTCGCAGCCATCTCCCTCACAATCGTCAGATCCTTATTTTCAACGAAGGCATTTGAATCATCAGCAAATAGAAGGTTATAAGTTGTAGCTAGATAATTTGGTAGATCGTTAATGAAAATAAGAAAGGGTACATGGCTCATAATAGAGCCCTGTGACACACCAATATGAACAGTGATTTTGTCAATTATAGCCAATTACTGTTGTGTAAACCATTTAAAGTCTAATTGACAGATTGGATGATAACAAGAGGTAACTGCCCTCATCGTACCCGTAATTTCCGAGTTTGTCTCGCCAGAGCGTTAGCGGTACAACATCGGAGGGCTTGGAAAGGTCAAAGAAAATTGAAAAAGGATAGTCATCATTTTCGAAACATTTTAAAGTATAGCTTCCAAACTTTGCGGGAATCAAATTGACAATCACAACAAAAATTTAGGCTATTAATTGATTGAAAATTAGTTTTTCGAAAATTTTTGAAATAGTAGGTATTAATGATATGGGTCGATAGTTCAATATGTCATGTACATTACCCTTCTTGTGTGAAAAGATTACTTTTGAAGTTTTTATGCACTCAGGGAAGATGTTAGATTCAATTCATAAATTGTTGAGTTTCGTTGAGGAAAGATCTAAATTATCAAAATTTTTAAAAACAGATTCACCTGATGAACATACATAATAGATATACTATTTTCAATGATTGCTCCTCTAATTGAATTTGGTTAGACTTCATTAAAACAATCTTGAAGAAGTTACGGCTTTAATGAATGTTCGATGAATCAATTGTATTATACAACGGTGTTGATTTCTTAAAATTACATATGATATGTCAGTGTAATTATTATTAAATTCATTCGCTGAAATCTTCTTTTGGTTTTTATAAATAATTACAAGATTTTAGTACGTTGCATTTGATGTTATTCTAGCTTTTTTCGATATTTTAACTCTATATGGTATGGGTATTCACGATAGGTGGGCGTTTCAATTACCTCTAACTAGCAAAAGGATGAAATATGGATGGAAAATTGTTTGTGGAAGTTCCATGTGAGTTTACTCCATCTAGATTCATTTTGACAGAGTTGTGAGTAGAAAGATTTTGATTCATAATAATACAAATAATGAGTATTACCAGTGATTGATCTTTACTTGATCAGTGGAGATACGTGTTCTATCAAGCTTCAAGTAACCTGGAAAGTGTGTAAATTTTTTTTACAAGAATGACTTAAACGGACTGAAATTGTGACAACTTCGTCTTTGCATATATGTAATGTCACTAAATATTAACATTTACTTAGCGAATATGTGATGAAATTCAATGATATTATTCATAGTATAGGACTTGGTAATATATTGTGTTTTTACTTATTATAGTGATGATTATCACGAGAATCTGTCTTACACTAATCAAAACGAAGAAGGTTTGTTTCACTATATTTTATTTGTGCTACCAAATATAAAGATAACATTGTATGTACACCCAGTATTTATATTTCATTTAAAAAATTGTAGAAAACTTATATTTTCGAGAGTAGAATGTAGATGGCTTGGTTGAACCACATATAGTATTATAAGCCCAGCA
Source organism: Endomychus coccineus (assembly GCA_958510875.1). Classification (NCBI taxonomy): domain Eukaryota; kingdom Metazoa; phylum Arthropoda; class Insecta; order Coleoptera; family Endomychidae; genus Endomychus; species Endomychus coccineus. The sequence goes on from OY294067.1 coordinate 132,561,275, forward strand.
TGTGAGTCATTTTACCCGATAAAGCTTGCTCACACATCGCCAAAATAGTCAACCAATCCGGAACCTTTAGCAACAATGCTCCTGGAAAACTGGGAGCAGAAAACTTTTTTTTACATTCCAGTGAAAAAAATCCACAATTTTAAAAGTGTCTCCTTTTTTCTTATTACCTACTTACATGCATTGATAGAGGTGAATTACTTCGTTACCTTACTTGGTCAAGAATAATATTTCATTATTAGAATCCTGAACTTTTGGAAGTTTTTTAGCATTAAACTTCACCAATAATTTGAGTCTGGTTTCTCATAATTGAAAAAGTTGTTCCATTCTCATATTAGGCTTGACAGTTTAACTGGTATGCGTTAATCCCCAAATAATGGAGGAAATTAAACTTTTAACACATGCTTGGAGATGTATGAGAGATACGTTCACTGATATCTGTGAACATATAATAGGTCTAATATTTGCTTGCTACAACAAAGTCATTCAAGACCAGTTTTTGCGAGATATAAAGATTTTGTAATGGTTACAAAGCAAATATGTATGTATTTGTATTTGACAACCAACTACTCGTTCGATTAGAATTGAGAACTAAAATGATTATTCATAACATAATAATTGTATCCTTTATGTTATTCGTAATATATTAATAAAATCGGGGTTGCTATGTTTAATACAAGGTGTTTCAGACATGTCTAAAACAACAATCCAAACATCTGTTTTTTACATAATATTTAATAAAAATTAAAAACTTCAATAGTATACTTGAAAGTGAAGAAAGAAACAATTTTTTGGACAACTTCAACTGAGAAAATACAACACAATTTTCATTATTTATATTCATGGATGAAATATAAAGTTCTTACTTCCTAATATCTACCGACTCTATCATTAACATAATTAATTGCTAACACTTTTTGAAGATATGTTCAGTTCTCTAAACACACATATTAATTGGACTGTTTCTTCATTGCCTAACTAATTTCTCAATGTTGATGGAACTAAGCCACAATACGATCAACGATATCCTTCGAAATTTTTATATTGTACTCCACCAAGCTAGAGGTTTTATATCGAGTTGAATTTTCACCCATGAATCGATGATCCAGTAAATCTGGAAGAAAATTCCACACCTGTAATTTTGAACCAATCAAAATACGTTATTTTGACAGATCACCATGGCAACGGAAGTATTTTGGTGGACATTTTTTTCTCGTGGGATACCCAACAGCGAATTATGCAGGGCATTTTTTGACGTTTATAATAACAGACCATTTTTGACAGACTGGTTTTTATTTGTTCACATAATATTTAGTTTTGATACATTTTAATTACAAAGCTAAGATGTTTTCCATATTCTTCGGACACCTCCTCTCTTCCTAATGGCGAAAATGCAGGACTTTGAATGTTTTCAATTAAGTGTCTATGTCTAATAAAATATATATAATATTTAGACACTAATTTATTTACCTTTTTCCTATTCAGTACTTCCGATTTTGCGTAGTTTAGATGCAAATATTCGTGGACAATTCGTAACAAATTTTCTTTCTTCAAGTTGGAGCCACAATCCTCTATTAATGCGAATAAATAAGTCATGGTACGATGATTGATCATTACATCAGACAATTTCACGCATATTTTGCATATAGTATGAAATTCAAATCGATTAATTTCTTAAACAAAGAATTTTATTGGTTTTACTGGCTGTGCAATATTCTTTATTGCAACAAAACGCGAGTTTTTTTGATGTTTTGAAGTGTCAAAATACAATGATCACAGCCTCCTATGATTGATGCTTGCGAACGCTGGTTATTAATTCCATACCATTAAAGCGCGCATAACGCACGTTAATAAAAACGCAAAAAAAAACAATTTTCTACCACTTGTAGTTACTCAAAACTTATGTAAAATTGAAGAATATACCATTTTCTATCTTGAAATGGTATTCCCATGCAACTACAATGAGTAGGAATTACCAATTTGAAGGCCTAAATAATTGCTGACAAAGGTATGAAGCGCTATGAATCTGTTCATGCAGCTTCCCGAAAAACCTCTAAAATTATATTTTTCTACCACTTGTAGTAAGCTCAAAGTAGATGAACTGGACTACCACGGGCGCAGGATATCCAGTCTCCACTTCCGGTCTAGCTGTCGATGTGCATCCGGTGCATGAGCTCGTCCTTATCAGTTTTGAAAGGATGTAGGTGATAAGGATTTTGTTTTATTTGTAAAGAGTATACAGGGTGTGTTTAAAAAGTGTGTCACATGTACAGAGTCACGTGACTAACACATGACAGCATGGCGACCATAAGGACCAGCTGTCATGGCGACCATAAGGACCAGCTGTCATGGCGACCATAAGGACCAGCTGTCATGGTGGCCATAAGGTACAGCTGTCATGGCGACCATAAGGACCAGCTGTCATGGCGACCATAAGGACCAGCTGTCATGGCGACCATAAGGACCAGCTGTCATGGCGACCATAAGGACCAGCTGTCATGGCGACCATAAGGTCCAGCTGTCATGGCGACCATAAGGACCAGCTGTCATGGCAACCATAAGGACCAGCTGTCATGGTGACCATAAGAACCAGCTGTCATGGCGACCATAAGAACCAGCTGTCATGGCGGCCATAAGAACCAGCTGTCATGGCGATCATAAGGTCCAGCTGTCATGGCAAACCTAAGGTACAGACTGCTTCCTGGAGGGGGCTCCGCCACCTCTAGGAAGCAATCTGTACCTTCGGTCCAAAAGGTACAGGCTGCTTCATGAAGGTGTCCTCACCACTGTCAAACATCATCATCATCATCAGAGTGAAACCGGAAGTGGGTTATATATTCGACACATTGTTACACCGGAAGTGAAACCGGAAGTGATCATTTTATTGCATATTCAGAATTTACGTGATGTGCTGAATAAGAATATACTATTTATATGTCGATCAGTTTGACCGATCTCTCGCGATAAGGATTTGAAATTTTTATTTCTTTAAGTGGGGCTTCATGGGTATCAAATGAAAGGTCTTAACGCGTAGAATATGAATTTCAAACTTTTTTCAGAAAAACTCTCCTGGGGTACATGTAAATGAGGAAAAACCCGCAAGCGACTCGGAAGCGACTCGCAAGCGACTCACAAGCGACTCACAAGTGACTCGCAAGCGACTCGCAAGCGACTCTCAAGCGACTCTCAACCGACTCGCAAGCGACTCGCAAGCGACTCGCAAGCGACTCGGAAGCGACTCGAAGTCGTTTACGGTGTGTGGGTGGGAGGTGTATGAGAAATGAAATATCAAATATTAATAATATTTTTTATTTATTTTTAAGAAAAGTACATTTCATTTAGGAAGTATGATCGTGAGGAACCAATGTTGCAGATTATCGACATGGTTGACCGCACACATATATTTCCCACCATCATTGCGATGATTTAGGCAGCTCAGTCTGTTTGTAGGCTCGAATTTCCCCGTTTGGCATAGGGTGTTGTCGAAACTGCATACATCTACGATTCGTGGAAAGATATCTAGCTCCTTGTACGTATTCGCAAGAAATTCTGCTTTTTGATGACCTCGAACATATATAATGTCTGCTGCACACAGTAGAGTCAATCTTAGGATAGCATCAATTTCTCCATATTCCACATCGCCCGATGTATATTCCAAACCATGACAAAAATGTTCCAAATACCAAGCGGATTTTCGGTCCTTCTCACTTAACATCGTTAGCGGTGTGGGCGGCTTAAACAACGAATAATGTCGCTTGAACCCAATTTGTATAGACATTTCTTTAGGATGAAACACATCATCGATGATGAACCCCTGAATGTCAACCAATGCTATCCTCATGATGGCTCGTACTAAACTGATCGCTCATAGTCGTTAGGCAGCAAGTTTTAGATCAGACTCTTCACTATTTCCGAGAGTGGGGAGTACTCCATCAAACAATCGTGAATGATGATACAATATGCTTCCGTATTGGCTGGAAATCCCTTATCTGCCTCGATTTCCAATCCCACATCAACAGTTGCAGATTTAACTGCTTCCTCCTGTTTCGAACAATCGATTATGTAGAGGGCGCGCTTTTTGAAACTGGTGTAATCTAACATTGGTTGTTTCACAGCAGTCGACGAGGAATTTGTATAGCTAGAGTAGAACTCTGTATAGTTATGGTGAGCGAGCGCAAAATCATCCTTAGCAAAGTCCAAGTTCATTCGCTCGTTAGGGTAATATTCGCCGTTTAGAGATAAGCGAATACTTGTTATATTCAGATGATCAAATATTGTGGGGTTAGCCTTCACATTGTTTCGTTTGTCCGTTTGAAAGAATACTATGACATAGCGAGGTTTTTCAACTGCCGCACTAGTCTTAACCGCCCAAATTTCTCGTCGGGCCTCGTTTGTTATGGCAGGAAGCTCATGGCATTCCCACTTCCGGAATGGAATTAGGATGGGCGAATCACTCTTGATTGCTCGCAAGAGCTTTTCTCTAATTATATCGTTAGGATAGATATACTTCACTTTCAATTCCATGCTATCAATCAGGAATTTAACGGTGGTCGTGGCGGTTTCAATGTTAACGCAATCGTTATCGTTTCGAGCACGCACCAATCGAATAGTCTGCCTACCAAATGTAATCATCGGGTACTCGTTGAAAATGTTGAATATATGCTTCAGTGGAATCAATAGACTGAATGATTTAGTTTCGTGCAAAACTACGCTCTCAAGGGGTACAACCAACTAGCGGTAGCCATATGCGTAGAAGCTGTAGGGGTGTAGCAGGTAAATGCTCGAACAGCGCTGACTATACCAGGATCTCGAACTGTTTCGATGTCCCTACCACTCTCAACGTACGAGCAAGAGTCGAAAAGGAAGGCTCCATAATTCGGTAACAATATAACATTACCTCCACCCTTCACTTCGATTTTCCCCTTGATCACCAGTAGAGTATCCTTCATGGAAAAAAACGCGTCCACTTGATTTATTCCAAACTCCACGATGTCGCTGTTATTGAAGGCTTTAACGAACGGTGTAATCGATCTATACTCGGCTTTCCAAATCGACTCATCGAATTTCGGTTGCTGGTATAAATCGAAAATTGATGAGATAACATTGTTATCTCCACCATCAACATCTACACCACCAAACTTTCGCTTATTAGGCATTTTTATTTAAGGCGAAACCCTAAAGATTGTAGAACTAATCGGTTGGCTTTGGTGAGGGTTAGCTCTCGCACTTTCGGTGTTTTGTTGAAGACTGATGGATATTAAGCGTGTGAGGTTCTTTTATTACCCACAGCAACAACTAATCCCATATTCTGTTCTCAGACTTCTTATAAATGTAGATGTAAAACACTTTCTTCACCTCGAAAATTTACCGGGTTCGAATGTTGATCTAGGGCGAGTACGGTGATGTTGGTAATTTCACCGATATCTGACACTGGTAAATATAGAGGATTCTTCGGACGTTCCACAATTCTATAGCCAGGATCGTCTGTGATGGGGAAGTCGTAGATCGTATGCGCAGGTCTATCTCGGTAGAAGGCTCCCACGGTAATGTTTGATTCGAATCGGATGTTGCTTACTTTTATAATGTTGACTGGTAAATCGGACATGTGCACCACGCCCTTTTTCAAGACTTTACGCGAAAACCCCAATATTTTGCCTAGACTATCTTCCTTAACAAACGAAATGTCGTGGTTCTTATAGAATATCTCACACTTTAATGTATTGTTATTGGGCTTCAGCGAGAAGACATCTTCCTTCACGTTCAATCTTTTCCGAATTAATTCTTCAATGTCGGACAGTTCGTAGTTACCCGAAGGTATTTCGATTGTTTTCAAAGTCTTTCCATCGTCCCCCAAATAGTAAAATTTCTCGTTCTCGATATTCGGTATAGAGTTATAAGAAGTGAATCCCAACAAAGCCAAATAGTATCGCTTATCAGGCTTCAACTCGATCGAATTCTGCGGTGTGAACGAGAATATATGGTTGGTGCTTGTTAGCGTGAATAACTGCGACATGATACTGATAAGAATTTATTGTAACATTTCTATTTATATTTGCACATTAATATATGGAATAAGTATGATCGCATAAAGTATGGATCGTCTATGCACACTTCTTCAATCAACACCTGCTTCTCATGATGCGTTATTCCCTCGGTCTCCATGACCTTCGATATCTGTTCAGATAAACATTGCGAACATAGTTTGCGAGGAGGCGGCAGACAATCGCAATCTTCGTCGATATGTTCCGTACACCTCATATGACGGTAAAGGGTTTTCAACATATATTTCGGAACTTCATTCTGATTGAGAGACACCAAATCCAAATGTTTTAGAATGTATTCCATCGGGAGATATAATAAGTCTCTATTGCTTAGTTCGCTTGAAGGTTTTTCCATTGCTTTTATTAGATTATCATATACGTATCGGATGATTGCATGCATTCCAGGTCTTTGAATATCAACAGAAAGTTGTTGCATAATCTTTCCGATAAATTTATCGTAGGATTCAGACATGACTGCTCACTCTAGATGTTTACGTAGAACTGAGGAATTTCAAACATAAATGTCCACAAATCACCTGATCATACTTTTGATAAGCGTCGTTATTATAGAAAATTCTAACCCCACCACCACGAACCAAATATCGAACTAGTTCCTTTGGTGGTTTTAAATTTCCAAAAGAGTCAAAGTATTCCACTTGGTTATTTATTTTTCTAAAGGCCACCCAATGAGTACCGCTGTTTTTGATCGAATCCAAATTCAAAATGGCACATTCTTGCCTCCAAGGACGTTTCCTAGGTAAATTGTCTCGCATAAAGACACCACGAAAATGAGGTATTTTCATTTTTTTCGCGAAACGCACCAAATCCACATCGTAGAACGGTCTATTGGGCAGCTCTATTAGAAGTTTTTTGTTGTTTCTTCAAAAACAACCCAAATCCACCTTTCGCATTCTTCCGCAAGTATAATCCTTTACCTAACGATTCCATAGCTGCATGATGACGCTGATCCTCTTCAAGCTTCTTTTTGGCGTTTCGAGCATTGACTACTGTATTAGCGATGGCACTTGCACCACCCGCCACAGAACCTAAGGCCCCCAGCGCCCCCAAAATAGGTAGTAATAATGGGAGGAATCCTCCAGATTTCGGCAGGGGTATTATGCGTGGTACTTTAACACGCTTCTTACCTCCGACTCGCTTAATAGCTATTCGTGCAGCTTTCAATGCATTCATAGCAGACTTTCGCAACGACGCAGACGGTTCCATAGACTTAGAAATATGTCCCACTATATCTTTCCGAAAGCAACATCCTCCACGACGACCAGCACGTTTCTTAAGACCCATTCCTAGTTTACGTTTAACTTTCATTCCCCCAGTAACCAATAGACTAGCTAGTCTTTCGCCGGCCTTAGCGTCCTTAGATTTAACACGCTGCCAAGCTGCGTCCTCTAATATTTTATCGGCCTTATGACGATCTTCTAGAGATTTGTGCTGGGAATAAGCTATGTCGTGTTCGCGACAGGCCGAATCCAACGGATTAACACCTTTATCGCCACGCGCAAGTCGCTTCTGTAGCTTAGTACCAGGTCCACAGAATTGATACGATGGAATATGTACTTCGAACGGGAGACTGTTTATGAGCGAATTCAACAGACCTTCACCCTGATAGATCAACATTGATACTGAGCTCGCGATCTCCGAACGTTTCTATTTATAAAAGCAATCATCAGATTCAAACTACCTCACAATATGAAGCTCGTTCAACAAGAGCAGACACTGCCCATCGAAAATTTAGACCTCGGGTCGGCGACTACTAATCGCATAGGTAAACATGGTAAATTGTTACCCGACTCTTTTCGCGCTATAATTTGTGGACCTAGTGGGTGTGGTAAAACGAACGTGATGTTATCGCTATTATTCAATCCAAATGGGGCAAAGTTCAAAAACGTCTACGTATACTCAAAGTCGTTGTATCAGCCCAAGTATCAACTGTTGCAGGAAGTTTTAGATCGAGTTAAAGGTGTCGGCTATTTTCCCTATAAGGACAACGAGGAAATAATAAGCCCGAACGAGGCTAAAGCTAATTCCATATTCCTTTTTGACGACATCGCGTGCGAGGGACAACAAAAAATTCGGGAATACTATTCCATGTGTAGACATAAGAATATCGATGCGGCATATCTGTGCCAAACGTACTCGAAAATACCAAAACAATTGATTCGCGACAATTGTAATTTGATCGTTCTTTTTAAGCAGGACGAGATCAATTTGAAGCATATATTTGATGAGCACGTATCGCCCGACGTCGATTTCGATCAGTTCAAGAAGATGTGCGCCATGTGCTGGACGGATAATTTCGGAACTTTGGTCATTGCAAAGGATTTCGACTTGAACGATGGTAGATACCGCAAAGGTTTCGATGTATATATAAAAACGTGAATTGTCAATTTTAGTCCAAATACAAGATGGACGTCGATCAGTTAGCACGTAAGCGAAAAATCTTCGAATTGAGTAAGTCTATAAGGAAGAAATATTTGGCCTTGAAGCTAGGTAAATCTGAAGAAGACGAATCAATAGAACAACTGTTCGAACCTATTGCCACACCATTGAAAGCGATCGTTAAAAAAATTAAACATCCTACTGCGCAGTTAATGAAAAAAGAAATAAAATTAGAACCTAAAGATAACGATGAAGAAGAAGAAGAAGAGGGGGAGGGGGGAGAGGAGGATGACGCGTTCGATGATGCTATGACTGAGATTGAACCTTCACTCGCACATTACCCCCCACAAGTTCGTAAATACGTTCAAGAGCATTGGGAAAACAACAAGAAAATCGATGAAGTATATGGACCTGTTTATGATGCGAGCTCTGCCGGGTGGATTCTAGGTGTTAAAAAGATAATATTCGGTGAGAATATCGAAACAGCAGGATATAGCGCAAAGGGAACACCTGGATTACGATCTCATATTCTACAAAACACCCACAAAATTCACGAATAACGATCGAGTAGCATACAAAGAAATTTTGAGGTTAACAAATGCACATAAAAATGTTAATGGTCGTTTGAAGGGTACCAGTGCGATAAAGTACATGTCCATAATTAAACCTATGTTTCGACCAGCCTCTGTGTCATCGTCGGAGACGACTTCGACAGCAGCAGCAAGCGGTAGCGGTTTACATTTAACATACAACAAGAAGCCTATAGAATATATTTTTTGGGATGATCCAAACGAGCTGGTGGACCGACTAAAGCTACTGGTGGCATCACAACAAGCTGGAAATACTTCACAAGATAATGAAATTGTTGCTATAATAAATGAACTAAGAGAGGCAAACATCATATATTAGTACTGGATACTTCAACCCAACACCATTTATATAATGAGTCTTGATAAGTTCGGTAGACGATCAGCGTTGTCGGGTGATAGCATCGTTGACGTTTTCAAACGCAGATCGATGTTTATGAACATTTTAAGGCATACGCCCGAAGGTGATGTGGATATGGAAAATTTGAAAATTTGTAATGTGAAAATACCTATCTCGGATAATGATGTTGCAAACAAAGCATATGTAGATAACACTATCACTAGAGTGAATGCGAATTTGAGTGAAGTTTTGGTAAAATATGCAGCCATTCATATAAACGTCAATAACATCATGAATTCCTCAATTCCAAGTTTAACACGATTAATAGATGCACTTCGCGAAGATTTGAAGATCCTTTATACCGAAATACAGTCATACAAAAATCAAAGTGATGTCAACTCTACAGCTATAAAACAGAGTATACATAATGAGGGTGGGTACCTTCACATCGAAAATAAAAAATTCACAGACTCCCTGATTGCTTCTACAACACAAAATAGAATTAAAATTGAAAAACTTGTAGATGGTATGATAGCATCGTTCAAAACTAATAAAGCAAATGAGGCAAATCTTGAAAAATTATTGAAGAAAATACGTGAAGACTATGAAACACTTGTTAGCAACGATCAAGAAAACAGTTCGAAATATAACGACCTATTCGATAGTATACAGACCATCAATAGTAAACTGATAACTTTAGAATTAAACTATAAAACGCGTAGTACTAATGATCAGCCTATGACCACACGTATACAGACCATCGAAAGCAAAGTGTTGCAAATAGAACAAGCGATCAGTTTGACTCCGGGTGCTACGCTGAAGATATCAAAAAAAGCAAAAGGTGAAGCCGCCTCATCTCATCATCCTTATAAAAGAGCTCCTACCACCTCACCACCTCCACAAAAGTTATTAGCTCCAACAACACCGATCGACCCCAAAAAATGATTAAGGGTAAAGCGCAGGTGGTTGATGAGCTTCATAAGCCTGTTCGAAAGAATTTTAAACGTCGCAGAACAATCATAAAAGGGTTGGATGACTTGTGGCAAATGGATCTTGCCGAGATGGGTAATTATACGCGCGAAAATCGTGGATTTAAATACATTTTGGTGGTGATCGATTGCTTCTCGAAATTTCTATGGACACGCCCGCTGAAAACGAAATCAGCCGAAGAGGTTCGGAAAGCGGTCAGTTCTATATTGCTAGAAGGGTCACATCGTACGCCTAGGAACCTGCAAAGCGATCAGGGAAAAAAATTCTTCAACAGGCACTTTGACGAGCTAATGAAAAAACATAAAATCAACCATTATAATACGTATTCTGTGAAGAAAGCTTCCATTGCTGAACGTGTCATTCGAACGTTGAAAGAAGCGATCTACAAGCAATTCAGTCTGAGTGGAAAATACAAATGGGTGGATACACTCCCTGAAGTCACCGAAAAATATAATCATCGTAAACATAGAACTATAAAAATGGCTCCGTTTAAGGTTACGAAACAGAATGAAAGTCGCATATTGAAGCAATCTTACTCTCACATTAAGTTGGCCCTACCCCACAAATACCACGTAGGGGATATCGTGCGAATAAGTAAAGCTAAACATATTTTTGAGAAGGGATTTACGCCCAATTGGAGTGCGGAATTATTTAAAATCATCAAAGTTAAAATTACCAACCCAGTCACATATCTACTAGAAGATATGACCAACGCACCAATCAGCGGCTGTTTCTACGAGGAAGAATTACAGAAAACCAAACAGCCAGATGTTTATTTGATCGAGAAGGTGCTTCGAAAAAAGGGTGATAAAATGTATGTAAAATGGTACGGTATAAAAGAGAAAAGTTGGATTGAAAATTCTGATGTTGTATAATGTACTGCTGGTGCGCATGTCTTCCTAATAAAATATTTGACTGGTGGTTCAACCCAGTGGAAGTCAAATAATCGAATCAGTCTGCGTGAAAATGTCTTTGCAATTATACAACAGTTTTGTTCATAATGTACTTACCACCGTGTACGATGCAAAACAATTTATAAGTGTAGTATGTCCTCCAAATTTGATGGAAACCCTTGAAGAATTACAATTACCATCTAAAAATTGGATAATCGCTGGAGAATTTGTAACGTTCGTTATTGGGGCTGTGAAGAAATGCGGTTATGTGGATATTTTCTATTTTGGAGGAGATTTCAACCCACCCGAAAACGATTGGGAGATAATTGATATGAATGTTGAAGGATACTTTATATACGAAAATAGATGGAAGAAATTTATATTACATCAAATTCCTGGTATAACCCCAAAACCGAGATCCTATATACTTGATTGTTTCAAAGTGCTACATGAAATTGATGTCGATTTTTATCGGATCGCGCTTCTGCCTTACCGCTGTGAAATAATAGATCTACGAGGGATTCGTAGAGGAACTTCTAATAAAACTTTCTTCTTTGACTCATACATAGTCGATGGACTACGCAACCAACACCACAAATTTTCTCCTCCCCCCACACTTCAAGTTTTATGCTTCGATGTTCTCATCCAAACTTCCAATCAAATCAAAGAAATATGCTGCTAATGACCTGCGCATGTGCAAGTAAATATTTTGTGAGCGAGGGTTAGGTTCTGGTGAATCGAACAATCCAGAACAGTTTTAATAAGATGTTGTCCCAGGCTAGTGTTGGTGAAGATAGCAGCAGCAGCAGCAACTGTTCTGAGTTGGATCATATTTTAGAAGAGTTCGAGATGAAGGCAAAAGATGAACCATTCCTATTGATGAATACAACGTACCCGTTGGTGGGGGCAAGTTATGAAATCAAATGTGGATTGAGTCCTGTACGAACCTTCCCACCTACAATCTCACTCGTTCAATACGTTTAAAATTGCAAACTCAGCTTTAGCCTGCTAGAATGGATCGATTTAATCGATATTCTTCGAGTGGAAATCATCGAGTTCTTCGCAAGTTTACAATCAGATTTCGATGCTGCACCCATATTATCTGATGAATACTGTCAAATAGTCCAACTTGTGTACTTCAATAATGTTAAATTACTCCAAGTTACAAAGCATAATATCCATGTGTGGTTGTGCGAGGAAGATGTTCGAGAAATTATTCGAATCAACGATGAAGTGCTATTGCATCGAGTGTCTTTTCTCGAACATTTTGGATTTTCCACATACTATCATAATGTTATTGATATGATTAAAAGTATGAGAGACCCACAGCAGCAGCAGCAGCCTGATGAAATGGCCCTCTTGTATTGTTTCATCGGTATTTCGCTCGACTGTTTATTAAGCAATACACTTAGAGAAATGTTATTTTTCTATAAGAATAAAGTTCTGTATGATTTAGAACAATAAAAGAATTGATGCTATTATTTTAGGTTTTTATTAAAACATCCAAACTTCCACATAAAATATTTATTCAGATAAAAAAAATATTTGGAAAAAAAAACATACATACATATATATATATATATATATATATATAAACAAGTTTAAAGTTTCTTTGCCTAATTGGCCACTATCGTGTATGTAACTTAAGAGATATAGAATTAAATTTTCTGAATTATGAAGATAACTTAGATAATTTAACATAGGATTATAAAGATGGATAAACGTAAAAGATTGAGCCATAGGCGGGATTCGAACCCACATTTCTGGATTTCTAGTCCAGGGTGTTTACCAATTACACCACTTCGGTCCTGTTAGATTTTTATATTTTTGTAAATATAAACCTCTGAAAGGATAGTAGATCATTGATGAACACAATGCGATTCGATGCCCTACCATCGATCAACTATTCACGCACATTCATCTGAAGTTCAGTCGTATTCATTTGAATAAGAACTGTCAAGTAACTGCCAACCATAGCAGTACTAACCTACAATCCTTACTTCAAAAAACGACTGAACTTCAGATGAATGTGCGTGAATAGTTGATCGATGGTAGGGCATCGAATCGCATTGTGTTCATCAATGATCTACTATCCTTTCAGAGGTTTATATTTACAAAAATATAAAAATCTAACAGGACCGAAGTGGTGTAATTGGTAAACACCCTGGACTAGAAATCCAGAAATGTGGGTTCGAATCCCGCCTATGGTTCAATCTTTTACGTTTATTCATCTTTATAATCCTATGTTAAATTATCTAAGTTATCTTCATAATTCAGAAAATTTAATTCTATATCTCTTAAGTTATATATATATATATATATATATATATATATATATATATATATATATATATATATATATATATATATATATATATATATATATATATATATATATATATAACTTAAGAGATATAGAATTAAATTTTCTGAATTATGAATAGTTGATCTATGGTAGGGCATTCATCTTTATAATCCTATGTTAAATTATCTAAGTTATCTTCATAATTCAGAAAATTTAATTCTATATCTCTTAAGTTACATACACGATAGTGGCCAATTAGGCAAAGAAACTTTAAACTTGTTTATATATATATATATATATATATATAAATATATATATATATATATATATAAACATTGATTAAAAAGAAAATACATATATTAATTAGAAACAAATATCTTAACCTATAATTTAAACAAATAGGTAGGGTGCTTGTTTTGTCCCCCAATATTACCCTTTTATTATCAAAGGGGCTCAAACAGATTTTGTTTTGCTCTATGGTATAAAGCTTCAAGTCGAAAGAGCGGATGGATCTCTGCACGCGATACATTTCGATGTTCTCTTCCAAACATCTAACATAGTCTTCGAATGTTATCGTATTTCGTAAGACATACTCGCGCACCCCTTTGGCTTTCTTTGTGACGTCACTAGCGTCATGATTTTGGACAGTGAAGCTGTACATTTTTGCCCGCAAACCGACGAACTTATCCATGAGGAGGCCTTTATTCTCGTCCTTCATTAAGCCTACTACTTTTTTGTTGACCTGTGGAATCTTAAAGAGGTTGTCTAGGGCATAATCACTAGTGTCAAATTTTTCAATATTCTCATTTATAATTGTCTCATAAATGTCATCGTTCGTTATAATGTGGTAAATCAAACTGTCAGTATCAGTGTAACATAATCGCATCAATCCTGGGTCTTTATATAATTTTAACATGAAGCCATAATGAAAATTGTAAATGGGTTTGTTAAATAGGACTTCTAATTTATTCTGTTCTATGGCTACCAAATTCTCCTCAAATATCTTACTGCTATTGAAATTAGGTTGTGAAATATAATAGCGAGCCCCATAAGGTCCATACCATTTATTAACTAATCTAACTAGTCTATGCTTTCGTACATTTTCCATAGATTTACCGAAAATTGCGTTGATCAGCAACTTGAAGAGAGCTATTTCAAACGCATTCTTAGAAGCTGCCCTCAATCTAGTGTTAAGATCTATGTACGCTTTAAGCCACGGGGCTTGCTTAAATTTTAAAATCCTATGGACTTTTTTCAGCACCATCCCCAGCGCCAAACATTGTTTTAAATTTCGATAGTGAATGATATATTTAGTTTTATTCTGGAGAGTTGTTACTAATTTAGGTAATTTGCTGTTGGGTGGTGCTGTATGTGTCGGACAAAGAGGGAGATCTTTATGCATGTCATGTAGTTCAGGTGGGTAATCTAAATCGACTTCCAATATATAGCCAATTGGACTTTCGTCTGAGACGTTTCGAACGTCTACATCATCGAGGTTTTCAACCCACTTGAACCCATCATAGGGTAAATATTGAATCATAGCCCACCCATATAGATTGCACACATCGAAATACATTAAATAACTATTTTCTTTTTCGGGATCGTGATTATTCATGTATTTATTATTGGCCTTTGCAAATCGATTACTGCATTGGCTTACACCTCCACGAATTCCCTTCTCCACAAATAAGACCATATCGATGTCTTCCAAATATTGTAAAGACACATTTGTATATTTCAACATACAGTCCCACGTGAAGGAGGGAACCGTGAAATAGTGGGCCGGATCTAAGGCAAAAAGATCCATACATTTGCTGCGGAAATTCTCAAATACATCTGCCAATAATAAAACATCTGTTTTCAAATATAAATCCGAATAATCACCTAAATTTCTGCAATTAAAACTAGTCCAAATTGTTTGAGCATGCCTATAATCATCCTCACTTATCGATTCGTCGCGTAATTTATTAAAAAATTTCTCTATTGGAGGAAGATTTTCCTCGTTCAATTTACCGCAATCATCTAAGTGCTCATAGGGAAATACTCCCTTACGAGTTAATAATTTAAATTTTTCATCGGATAAGTGCGCAAACTCGCTTTTCAGAATGCACAAGTCACTCACATTCAAATAAGAAACTAATTTATCTAAACTTGAATCTAAAAACCTACATGAATCTATGAAACGGAATTTAACCACCGAATTTCTGGTGCTTCTAGTGAAACTTATATACTTCTCTTTATTGATGGGGAGTACTTGAATATTCTGCTTGGACGTTTTGGCAATATCTCGAATCAGCAAAAACATATCGTACCCGCTGAGGTTATGAGCCACAACAGGTACCACGAATCGATATTTATAATTTAGGTTGCAATCTTGGTGGGCCAGACCTCGATATTTACCCGTAAAATGACAGTGATCCTTAACCCGAACATCCCCCTCTTCGAACTGTCTCTCGCAAATATGGCATTTCGTTTCCTTCATAATATCAAGTAAACTAATACCATTCAAGTCTATAGGTACAATAGATTTAAGTTTTAGATCGATAAATTCCCCAATTTTATCTAACTGATCTGTCAACCATTTGGCTGGGTCTGATCCTCTATAGCTATCAAATCGTGATAGAGAATTGTTGAATTGACATTTTAAATAATACCCAACACTATACGCCTCGTGTAGTTGAGTTTTGTTCGTATATGAACTTACATTAGATTGAGGGCAGTTCTGAATAGGTAATAGGAGAGCCTCAAAGTCAAAATAAATAATAAATGGTATGGGTAGTTTGTTTGAGTGATTCTTAAATTTTAAATAATCATCCCGAGGGAATGTTATTTTACACATGTTCATTTTACCACAATCCTCAACGTGATTTTTATACTTATTCTCACTCTTGAAATTATTTAAACATCTATCGCACAAATAAGTTTTGTTGTGCGAGCTAATTTGAGAATTTACAAGTCTTGATAAATTTTTGATTAGACAATAGTGAAATTTAACTGTGGGGTTAATGAAATTTGGAGATTTCGCAGGTTCTACATCCCGATAATATTTATCCTGAATTAATAGTAAATTAAAATGTCTATCTAATTTATTTTTGGTTAAATATGCAGGGAGAACCTTCAATTTCTCCCCTTCACCCTGCTCATTACCACCACATAATTCCAAAACAAACACATGAATTGAAATATCGTTATTCTTCTCGAAAGTTGGAATTTGAAATATAGGGAGGGGAAATGTTAGATTTTGTAAATTTAAAACATTACTAAAATGTGAGTATGAAGAAACACGATCTGAATCCCTAGTTGCCGGGTGTAGTCCTGATGTTACTGCCCAAGCAAAACAGTATTCATCATAATTTTTAACATTAATAATAGCCTGCTTTCGAAGTATCTCTTTTGGGAGAACTATATAAGAGGACCCAGAATTGATGACTTCATGTTTATTAATATTTATGCCCAAACTGATAACCTCCCTAAGGCTCCACCCCGAGTCTCGTTCTAAAAAATCATCTAGCTTTACTTGGAGTTTATCAATAACATGCTCCTTGAACCACTCCAATAAATTTGTAAAAGAATCTATTGGGGCGGATTTGGTGTGGAAATATTCATATTCTGTTTGGATAAGCTCGTCGATCGCATTAAGTCGCATATATTCCCCACAAAAAGTAGTGTTTACCTTAATAAAATTGTAAGTATGTAAAATTTTGGTGATTCTAGGGTGAAACAGATGAAAGGCATCATATAAAAAATTTAGTGGATCTAAATGAGAAATGTTTGTTATAAAGCCAGTTCGAATTCGTTGGGAAAATGCACATTTACCATCCTCCCAACGAATTCGCTCACTACGGTTCTTATTAGTTGTAGGCGGTCTATTTCGGATCTCTAATAAAATTTTGAATCTTTTTAAATGGCCGATATTACATTGCAATTGATTCTTACACGACAAGTTCAAAGCATCCTTTGTTATATGTTTGGAAAAGGTTCTAATGTACTTAGTGCAAAACCCTATCCACTTGGTTATTTCCTGAGGGGATAATTTTGATTTTAACAAATCTTTTTGAGCCTCGTTGATAATATTAACGATCTCCCCACTCATCTTAGCGATTGAAACCATATTTTTTATAATAAACAAGCAGCCTACCTTATGGTATATAACAGCAGTAACCTAGCAGGGATGTTGTTGGTGGTGGTGGTGGTGCTGGAAGGCTCTCTCTCAACTCCTTGGGGAGGACAATTCTACGAATTCTAGTTTCGAGCAAGATTTTCCTGTCCCGATGGCCTCTTCCCCCCGATATATTAGGACTGTGTTCTGCCCTTTATTAATGTCCTCGATGAGGGGGAGAAGCGCTGGTGTTACTCTCTTGGGCAGGAAAACCGATCGTTCTCCTTCCAATTCAGCCAAAACAGCCTCCCCAAATTTAGTATGTACGGGTTTTAAATTTAAAATTGCGTGTGGCACGTCCAATTTCAAATCTGAGATTTTCGTTGGTGTTGCTCTCTGCAATAACGAGATTTGGTTCAATTTTTTCATTTTTTTATTTTAAAAAGATCTAAAACAAATCGATGGAAGTTAGCAGTGAAGAATTATTTTTGTGTGTTGAATTTACCCCACCAAATTGCATAAAAGAAAATTAATAAATACCCTCAAATTATTATTAATATTTACCCAATCAAATTGTATAAAAGAAGATCAATAAATACTTTCAAAAAGTTAAAGTTTCAAGAAAAGCAAAAAATAAATATTCAGTACATAGAAATTAACTCTACATATGAATATAATATTCAAGTCAATAAATAAACTCACCTTGATTTAAGCACTCACAAAACACGTCTAGTCGCTTCTGTAGCTAGTAGAATAATGATTTGATAATGGTATGAGGTATGCGCACATCGAGTTTTATAGGAACTTCTTATCACTTTCCTGTTATGTTCACACGGTATGCAGGATGTCTCGTCGCCTGTTATATCATGATAATAAGTTAACTGTAACCACAAGCAGGAAGTCTCGTTCGACTGTTATATTCATATTGGTAAGATCTACAACCACAAGCAGGATGTTACATTCTATTTGAAATCGCGTGATTGCAGAAACTTCCTTGAAATATTTATCCGCATACATTTTTTCCTCAACCGATAACAACTTTTATCATTTTTCCCGGGAACTAATTTAATTCGTAGGACTTTGGATTAAATATTGTGTATAAAACTCTAGGTACTTCATAGGGAAAAAATAGTATTCTTGTAAGTGTTGTGTGACATAGTGAAAATGGGTAAATTTGACGAATATGTTCAAGAGTTGACCAACAGGTTGGATGTATTTACTAAAACGCAAGTGCGCCGGTGGATGATCGACAAGTAAGTTGTTCTATTTCATTTCAATCTCACTATATATCATAAGTGCATTAATTTGTTTTTTAGTGATTATTCTGAGGAGGAAATTAAGAGAGAATTGATGCATCTCGATCAATTGGCAGCATCTGGTGATGCTGAAGATTTATTCCCAGAATTGGACGGGCCTCAAGAAATAATTGTCTTGACGTTTGTTTTTTCCCCAATTTATATAATATTTCTATTACTAAATTACTCTTATTTCCAACAGATGTCCAGAGATTCCATCAGCAGAGTCGTCGCCTCCCCCGCTGGATATGCATGATATAGTGTAGGTGATTTTTTTCTATTGTGAAATATTTGCTACTAATTTTAATAATTACAGATTAAACGAACTACCTACCCAACTTCGAATCGATACCCCACCGTCTTCAGCGAGCTCCCCAGGCATTTTGTATGTATTCGTATTAACTCTAGAATTATTTCAATTCTAATTGTACTTTCCTGATAGCTCAATCGATGATTTGGTCACCCCAACACCCACACCTTCACCGGCACCTCCTCCACAGCAGCAGATTTACGAGGGATTTTGTATCCATGGTTTCCGCAACTACTTGGCGGAGCTGATGTTTGAAGTTTGTTTACCTTATGCTGATGTTTTTTTATTATTTAATGAGTACCCTTGTTTTATTCATAATTACAGATGTCACAGCTGCGGGTTTTGGAGGGGTGCAGGTATTTTGTTTCACCCCTAGATGGAGAATGTTCCTTGGTGGTGGGGTTACCTTGCGATTTAAATCGATTGAAAGAAAAAGTGAGTGAATCAAAAACACACACACACACACACACACACACACACACACACACACACACACACACACACACACACACACACACACACACACACACACACACACACACACACACACACACACACACACACACACACACACACACACACACACACACACACACACACACACACACACACACACACACACACACACACACACACACACACACACACACACACACACACACACACACACACACACACACACACACACACACACACACACACACACACACACACACACACACACACACACACACACACACACACACACACACACACACACACACACACACACACACACACACACACACACACACACACACACACACACACACACACACACACACACACACACACACACACACACACACACACACACACACACACACACACACACACACACACACACACACACACACACACACACACACACACACACACACACACACACACACACACACACACACACACACACACACACACACACACACACACACACACACACACACACACACACACACACACACACACACACACACACACACACACACACACACACACACACACACACACACACACACACACACACACACACACACACACACACACACACACACACACACACACACACACACACACACACACACACACACACACACACACACACACACACACACACACACACACACACACACACACACACACACACACACACACACACACACACACACACACACACACACACACACACACACACACACACACACACACACACACACACACACACACACACACACACACACACACACACACACACACACACACACACACACACACACACACACACACACACACACACACACACACACACACACACACACACACACACACACACACACACACACACACACACACACACACACACACACACACACACACACACACACACACACACACACACACACACACACACACACACACACACACACACACACACACACACACACACACACACACACACACACACACACACACACACACACACACACACACACACACACACACACACACACACACACACACACACACACACACACACACACACACACACACACACACACACACACACACACACACACACACACACACACACACACACACACACACACACACACACACACACACACACACACACACACACACACACACACACACACACACACACACACACACACACACACACACACACACACACACACACACACACACACACACACACACACACACACACACACACACACACACACACACACACACACACACACACACACACACACACACACACACACACACACACACACACACACACACACACACACACACACACACACACACACACACACACACACACACACACACACACACACACACACACACACACACACACACACACACACACACACACACACACACACACACACACACACACACACACACACACACACACACACACACACACACACACACACACACACACACACACACACACACACACACACACACACACACACACACACACACACACACACACACACACACACACACACACACACACACACACACACACACACACACACACACACACACACACACACACACACACACACACACACACACACACACACACACACACACACACACACACACACACACACACACACACACACACACACACACACACACACACACACACACACACACACACACACACACACACACACACACACACACACACACACACACACACACACACACACACACACACACACACACACACACACACACACACACACACACACACACACACACACACACACACACACACACACACACACACACACACACACACACACACACACACACACACACACACACACACACACACACACACACACACACACACACACACACACACACACACACACACACACACACACACACACACACACACACACACACACACACACACACACACACACACACACACACACACACACACACACACACACACACACACACACACACACACACACACACACACACACACACACACACACACACACACACACACACACACACACACACACACACACACACACACACACACACACACACACACACACACACACACACACACACACACACACACACACACACACACACACACACACACACACACACACACACACACACACACACACACACACACACACACACACACACACACACACACACACACACACACACACACACACACACACACACACACACACACACACACACACACACACACACACACACACACACACACACACACACACACACACACACACACACACACACACACACACACACACACACACACACACACACACACACACACACACACACACACACACACACACACACACACACACACACACACACACACACACACACACACACACACACACACACACACACACACACACACACACACACACACACACACACACACACACACACACACACACACACACACACACACACACACACACACACACACACACACACACACACACACACACACACACACACACACACACACACACACACACACACACACACACACACACACACACACACACACACACACACACACACACACACACACACACACACACACACACACACACACACACACACACACACACACACACACACACACACACACACACACACACACACACACACACACACACACACACACACACACACACACACACACACACACACACACACACACACACACACACACACACACACACACACACACACACACACACACACACACACACACACACACACACACACACACACACACACACACACACTATTATTATTATTATTATTATTATTATTATTTATCAACTAAAGTTATTTTTCTTTGTTTTCGCAGATGGTTGAAATGCGCATAGCTCGGGGTATGTCCTTTTTCGTGGAATTTTTAGGAAATAATTTTTAGATTTAGGTGTTTATATTGTATGTCATTTTAAAAATTGTATATATTTCAAAAATAAAAAGTTAAAAGTTAAATGTATGTATCTAACTGATTCCCTATCTCCTATTCAAAATCAAACGACAGCAATACCTTTCATCATTTATTATTATTATTAATACGTTTCTTTACATTTTTAATGAGGATTTTCAGTAGTAAAACTGATAATGCACTAAGATTGAAACATTGCATAGCATAGATTTCATTTTCTTTCTGGGGTGGTGTTGGTTGGGCTTCAGATACATTGCTTTGACAATTGATTGCTGCTGCCGTCACAGGTGTTGGGACTATAGTTTGATGCCAATTTACCACGTTCCCCTCACTACCATCATGGAATAATAACTTGAGTTTATAGTTGAAAGTTGCTAACATCCTTTTAGGAATAACGTATGAGAATACCTCTAGGTGATTTTCATTAACTAGTTGATGGTCCATAGGCTGCCATTCAGTTCGATTACATTCCTTCTCTGCGAAGGCATCCTTGTTGGGACATATATAAATTCGATTCACTTGAAGTGGTACGTTTGTATATAGGACCCCATTCAATATTGCTGTTAGGATTATGAAATTTGATTTCAGCACAGCCATCTCCTCCACTTATACTCAAATTGCCTAGTTGATTTATAGTTAACTTTTTATCTTCGTAAAATTTTATGTCTTTATTCAGTGCTACTAATTTCATATGGAATTCAAGCAGTTTACGTGCGTATTCTTCCGAAGACATATCAATACTGGTTAGTTCGGTGGAGTGCCGCCCGTACCCATTTTTTGAAACCCTCGTAATATATCCAGATGGGCATCTTCCTTTGTAACATATTCAAACAATTTCCAGCTGTTTACACTACAGCACATAGAATTATTGCTGGTAGAGTGATGCAGGCAGATATATCTACAGTTTTCTCGAACAAATTGTGGGCAGCTACCTTTCAAATTCAACACTTTCACCTGACGATCTAACCCCAATTTTTTGAGAATCTTCACTATGAATTTGGCTTTGCCCTCACCACTAACGTATATGATGCTATTTGGATCAATATTTTCCTTGAAAATTTCCTCCATCCGAATATAGTCCTGATATCCAGAGTTGTATGGAATCCCATGATACTTTTCGCAAAACATCACTTGCTTCATTTGATTTTCTGAAAATTCACTTAGCGGTGTGTGTGGCTTGAATAGAAAATATTTTTCTAGCTTCTTTTCACAATCCAACAAAGCTAGTTCCTTAACTATCATTGTATGGTGAGAGATTTGGAAGCTCTGAATGTCAACCACCACACACTTCATCTTGAACTAAACTGTTCCGCAGATAATTAAGACCAGCAATGCAAACTAGAACGAGTCTGATGAGTCGTACGAGTCGCACGAAACGTTGCAACCGATGATTCCCGAGTGTAGATCTTTCATTTGCTAAAGTCGCATGAGACGCATGAGTCGGGTGAGTCGAACTGGTAGCGCCACCTCTACGAAGCAGTCTGTACCTTCGATGGCATCTGTCATGTGGTGGTGACATCTTCATGAAGCAGCCTGTACCTTTTGGACCGAAGGTACAGATTGCTTCCTAGAGGTGGCGGAGCCCCCTCCAGGAAGCAGTCTGTACCTTAGGTTCGCCATGACAGCTGGACCTTATGGTCGCCATGACAGCTGGTTCTTATGGCCGCCATGACAGCTGGTTCTTATGGTCGCCATGACAGCTGGTTCTTATGGTCACCATTACAGCTGGTCCTTATGGTTGCCATGACAGCTGGTCATTATGGTCGCCATGACAGCTGGACCTTATGGTCGCCATGACAGCTGGTCCTTATGGTCGCCATGACAGCTGGTCCTTATGGTCGCCATGACAGCTGGTCCTTATGGTCGCCATGACAGCTGGTCCTTATGGTCGCCATGACAGCTGGTCCTTATGGTCGCCATGACAGCTGGTCCTTATGGTCGCCATGACAGCTGTACCTTATGGCCACCATGACAGCTGGTCCTTATGTTCGCCATGACAGCTGGTCCTTATGGTCGCCATGACAGCTGGTCCTTATGGTCGCCATGCTGTCATGTGTTAGTCACGTGACTCTGTACATGTGACACACTTTTTAAACACACCCTGTATACTCTTTACAAATAAAATAAAATCCTTATCACCTACATCCTTTCAAAACTGATAAGGACGTGCTCATGCACCGGATGCACATCGACAGCTAGACCGGAAGTGGAGACCGGATATCCTGCGCCCGTGGTAGTCCAGTTCATCTACTGCTCAAGTAACTATAAAATAAAAGAATATTATATTTTTGTCCCTAAATGGCACTTTTGAGCTATTACAATTAGTAGTAATCAACAGTTTATAGGCTAAGAGTCCATTGGTGTGAAGACAAACTGAATATTATTATGTAATCTGTTCCTGTAGGTATGTATCTATAAAACTAATATTTTTTTCATTTTCTACCACTTGTAGTAGCTGAAGTAAATAAAAAAATCAAAGAATGTAATTTATTTCATTATAAAACTGCATTACCGTGTAACTACAATGAGTAGAAAACAATATCTGAAAGGGCAGGCTGAGAAGCCATTACATGGCCATTACCGAAACTGCGAAGCACATTAAATTTGATAAAATTATAACTTTCTACCACTTGTAGTAATCCAAAATTGATATAAAATAGAAGGATGTATTATGTTACGCTTTAGGTTGCCATTTTCATGCAACTACAATGAGTAAAAATTTCAGAATTATCGCAGGCTTGTAACCCATACCTAGAGGATGGTATCAAAACTTCGACGCAAGGTAAATTTGTTATATTTGCCTAGCTAGGTTTCCAGCATTTGAGAAATAACATAAAAAAATAGATGAGGTTTTAGTTTTTTATTTTATATGAATGGTTACAAGTGATAATAAATCTAATTATTTATATTATTTTGACTATTGTAATTATTGTTTATATGGGAAACGCAATTATTATAAACTATGGCAGGTTGATTGGAAGTAGTTGCTTGTTCTTGATTCAGAGATTCTCGAATGTTTTTGCCGAAGTTGAAGCAGACCTCATTGCGTCAATTATTCCCTGATGATGGCCCGAGTCTATTTGCAGATACTGTTTTATTGAGTGGCTGCTACCATGACCGGTTATTTTAATCAATTGCTGTTCTTCAATTCCCGTTTTGGCTAAAGTTGAAACAGCAATGGCCCTTGCAGAATGATTTGTTATTTTGATCTTTTTGACTTCAATTCCAATCGATGATGCAGCGGATTTGAATGAGGAAGATATTGTATTCTGTCCAACTGGACTGTTCTTGTACCAGCCTTTGGAACTGGAATTCTTCCAGTTTGGATTTGGCGTCAAAAATAAACGCTTCGTTTTGATGGGGCCTCGCTTGCTTGTTAGTTTTTTGAACAGTCTCACTGGGCATATTTCTTCGTTGAGTGTATTCGATACTAGCCACTTACTGTCAGCCATTTTCTTTGAACCGCCTTGGGTGGTTTCGGAAAAAACCGGGTTATACTCAATGCGGCCTGTTGATTCCTCTCTATCGTCAATTTCCTCCACAAAATATTCGAGTTGTGCTGCCGCTCCTTCATTTCCTCTCCAGGCCAATTCATGACCAGCAACGTGGAAAAGCTTTTTCTGAAGTCCTTCCGGAGTGTTTTCGTCCCAAAGCTCAGTAAATTTTCTAAGCTCGTCTGCTGATAGGGCAGATGAACTTTCCTTTCTCTTGGTTGGATAGCATTTTTTGCAGCTCTTGCATTCAAAAGTTGTATGTCAGAGAATGGTATAAATTTGCGATTATACTTTACAAAAAAATATTCCTGCAACTGATTGGCTGTGGAATTCCATAAAACTTTGATAACACTCTCCTTGTAGTATTCGGAGTTCTTTTTTTGCATATTGAACCCATAGTCTTCAAGAATAAGCGCCAGTTCTTCCACAGGTATATCCGCTCTATCGAAATTATAGGATTTTTCTTCGCAGAAGTTTGTAAACTGCCTTCATACGCTTGACTTCGATTTCCTGGTATTCGCAGGTGTCAACTGCTCAATCTCCTGACGAATATTTTCTTCACTTTCTTGACCGAAGCGAAAATTTTTTTTACGTCGTGCCACTTGACAGCTTCAAAAGTGAAATAATAATTTTGAGGTTAGGGTCTCACTTAGTTACCATGGCAACTCAACAATCAAGTCGACCACACATTTTATGTTTCGCTGGTGACTTGGTGAAGAAAATAATTTGCATTGTTGAGAATCGTAAAATTAATTTTAAAAATATTTGATTTTCCACCACAATTCGGTGTGGAATTTTCTTACGCGAAGTCAAATTGATATCCGAAAAATTTTTCTCGCTCATGAATATTTTTAGAAAATTTTTGAAAAATTTTCAAAATATTCATGAGCTCGAAAAAATTTCCGGAAATAATTTGACCTCTAGTGGTATAACTAGTGAAAATTGTATGCTGTTTCCAAGCGATCTTTAACCTTTTGTATACCTCTCTGTTCAATTCTGTGTATCAAATGAGTTTCTTTGCACTTAGTATAATGATACAGCTATATATTGTAATCCAGGAAATTGTGATATTTGTACTTCTGTAGCATTATTCGACGTGTCATCCTTTGGAAGTTTGATAGTGAAATAATATTCAGATACAGCTTTACTGATTGAAATTGCAATGATTTAATTTGGAATAAATTTCAGTGAATAATATCAATAATACTAGCCATAGTTTTGGTTTTTGGCTGGCTGCTTCAAAGTCTGCCATAAACAGGTTGGCTAATACTGGGGATAAGGCTGATCTCATCGGCGCTCCTTCAATTTGTTTGTATCTTTGGTCCATGTAGATGAAGTTAGTATTTTTGAGGCAGTGTTTGGTTAGTTCGATGATGTCCTTGTATCACTTGTCAAAGTTTATCTTGTTTCACTTGTATACATATATTTTTTTTGTTCCCTAAATGAAAGTTTCACTTTTATACCTGTTAAATTTTTTCTGACGTATTTTTGTTGTAATTATTCCAAGTATAGGCGGTCAGGTATGATTTGAAACTCAGAAACTTAGTAACAGTAGGTAGTAGTAGACTATCAATAAGGAATAATAATCCCTATTCACTAAAAGTACTGTCAATTCCTTAAATTCCAAAGTTTCACTTATTTTCTTTCAGTAATTAATAAATTCCATAACTTGTTTTCTAAATTTACAATACAACCAGTTTTCAGATATAAGAACAAGCTAAAAAACCGTTTAGGCAACACCTTTGATAAAGTTTCCGAAAAGTTTTTGAAGAACTAGATCGAAATGCTTCATATGGTCGTCAAATCTGACTATCAATACCAACAAGTCTTCGAGGTATGGTAGCAAGAAATCGGAAAATTTAACACCAAAAATTTGATCCAAACACATAGTGAAGGACGAAACTGCATAGGCCATACTGAATGGTAATGAATCGAAAATAAACTTCCAATGCTGAAAATGAAAGCCTGTATATTTTCGGAAATTTGGTTTAAGAGGAATCTGCCAATAAGAGTTAGTCAAATCGAGAATAGTTTTATATTTGAAATCTGTCATACTGCGCATGATTTCATATATTCTCCGTGGAAGTTGTTCCTATAAGGGAATCATTTTAAAGCAGTACTCATATTTGAAATGTTATAATTTTTGGATTATCTTATTCTATTTTTGATTAGGATATTCGAATGCGTAACAAACAACTTAAAATAATGTTAGATTGATCTTAAACCACCAATAGTACGATCAATAAACTGAAATTAATGATTCTAACAAATTCGTGGCCAAATGCCAGTTATTAATTTGTTTGTAGTTCAATGGAGTAAATAATACACTTCAACGAATTGACTGCATGCTTTAGTTGAACCTTATGGTAATATCATTCTGCTTCAGCGATTAAGTTTCATATGGTGCATATATTCAAGCTCCACTCAAGTAAAACATTAATGGTATTTTCAATTGTATTTCAACCGTGAATAAATGTGATGATATGGTTGAACGTATTCACTTAATCCAGATTTAATATGAATGTTGAACTGGAGAATTACAATTCATGCGTCTCAGACACACACCTCTACGAGTGACTTTCAATGGAATAAGTGGCAGAAAAACTCTTCTTCCCGTAAAAAGCTTTAAAAATAGTGAACGAGGTCATGCATCCTATAAAGGTACTCTTTATAATATTAATTACAATGGGTAATTGTTATAAAATAATAAGTTGTTGTTTATATTGACGATGGTTCTACATGAATAAGACATTTTAGCCAATTCATAAAAATAATCATTGAGAATAGCTCAGAATTGCAAGTTGTAAGGTTGAGAGATGTAAATATAGGATCCTCCTGTAAATGAACATCACTTCTGTATCAAACTTGTAATCTTTCAGATTCATATAGATAGTAGTTATCAAAATTTAGCTATGTTCTAATTCTGTAACTATTTAAGGATAACGTAGAACATTATGATGGTTATTATTAACTTTCCTCATCAGCCAAATACTTCACAGTTAGCTGTTCGCAATATTATGGATGATAACATGTTTAATGCTGCATAATATTTATTAGGGATTTTGGAAATCAAAACTTGTTTAGTGCTAGATTAACATTAATTGTAGTTTTCATATTTCAAGTAATAACTTATACATCGATCAGATTTATTCTTGGTTCCCTCACTATACGTAGTAAGTATAAGGGGTCAAACAAAAATTTCCGGGCTTTCGCGGATAAGTCAGTTTAGAGCATGTCTCAGATGATGCGTGCGTATATCTGTGTACGTAACCCACTGTGAAGAAGGTTCCTATTGGTGATACAGATTTGAAATTTTTTAAATCGTTCTTTAGTGATTAAAGTAGGAACTATATTACTTTTGGGCGCGATAGCACCGTATCAGTGTTCTCCTGGTTATAAATATATATTATACCCATATATTTAACCATTTAACCACAACATTTATGTTGATAAGGATGACATTTGCTAGAGGATTGTAAGAGTAGACTGAATTCAATTCTGATTTAAAAAAGTTAGTTAGCGTGGCCTTACTATAATAAGTAAATCTTCTTATTTGAACTAAAGTCATTCTAAAATCAGGAAATAACTTAAAACATCCATAGCAATTCAAAAACGAATATATATTTTTTTGTCAAATGAAATACATCCAAACCTGATGTAAACAGTAATGTCAGCGTTGGTGGTGCTTCTATGCTTGCGAATATGAGAGGGTTTGACGTTAAACAACGAGTTGGACAGGTTTCGTTTTGTTTTCCAAATCAGTACCTTTTTCAACTGAAATAATGTTACTTATATTTCCATGTAAGTTCTTCCCTTTAGGTGTCAAATCGGAGAGTATTCTAAAATCAGAAAAAATTAAACTTTCATAGCAATTTGAGATCGAACTTTCACTCTCCATCTTTTTGTATAATGAAATAATTCAATTAGGAGAACCTGGTTATATCGAGTTATGACGTTGATCAGGTTGGGTTGATTTCGCAATCAATTAGAAAATTTAATTTTCCTTTAATTTCAATATTACTTATTACTCCTTCAGTATACTGCCAATAAGAATAAATTCTAAAATTTACTTTGCAGTGAATGGAATGCTCTAAAATTGAAGAAACTTGGATTTTCAGTTTTTTTTTAATTTTGTCTTATTATCCAGTAAGCTGAGACCCAATTGATTTTGGCTTATGAGCGCCAGTGTCTGGTTTTATTCAATTTGAGAGAATATAAAATGAACAAAAGCTTTTATTTGAGATGAATAAGAGCCAATTCATTGAGAAAACGATGCCATTTCACGAACAAAAAACTTCCCCTTGTATTAATCGATTTCTGAATCCCAATTTTGTATACCACTTCATCCACTGCATACCATGAAATATCCTCTTTTTCTGGCCACTTTTAATGTAAACCATCCCTTTTACCAAAGTTTGTATTTTTAAGATTATTAACTTGTTTTAGCTGTCCTGGGTAGTATTGGTCCTCCTTATCAGAAGACTATAGACATCCCAGTTATCACCTTCTCATTCTGATTCGAGAGTTATTCCAACCGATGAATCGGACGAATCATCTGTGATATGCCTAACATTCGCAATGCTTTCTATTCTGTTTTCTACATTTTGGACTTCTACGGGTTTTGGTTCTTGAACTGTTCGTTATGGGAAGTGTCAATGTTGGCATCTTCATCTTGGAATATGACAATTTCTTGTCTACCGTCTAAAATGGTTTCATGACTAATTTCTATTCTTTGATTCTGTTGTTTAATTATTTTTGTTTCTTCAACTGTTTCAACAGCGTTATTTGTGGTAATGTTGGTTTCAAACTTACAGTTTGTTTTAATTCTTGTCCACAGAAGGTATAATGATTGATCTATCGTCTCGACATTGTTTTCTTCAAAAATATTAATTGTTTCATCGCCAATCTTAGACTGCAAAAATTTCAAGTGAATATGTAACATTTTTGGGGAACACCGAAAGCAGCTTCAATATTTTGATTTACAGTTTCCTTGAAATATTGGCTACACTTTACAGCATTTTGATAAAAAGGGAAAAACTCCACAACGATGAAAACCATTAATG
The DNA here is from genome assembly GCA_958510875.1 of Endomychus coccineus. Classification (NCBI taxonomy): domain Eukaryota; kingdom Metazoa; phylum Arthropoda; class Insecta; order Coleoptera; family Endomychidae; genus Endomychus; species Endomychus coccineus. The sequence goes on from OY294067.1 coordinate 132,592,651, forward strand.
AGCGTTTACGGTTTTAACTGTTGCAGTACCGTCTTAAGAAGAGATGCAAAATTCTCATGTTTCTGTTTTTCTCAGAGTTTCTAATTTTGGAAGAATCTACCGCTTGTTTCCAGAATTGCTTCAAAGGTTTGAATTTTGCTACATCCATAGGATAATATGTGTTGAATTGGGGTGGAGTGTAACCAATATTATGCCATGTTCCCTACAATATTCGCTCAAATGGCTTGAATGACCCTCAACAAAAAGTAAAATTGGCAATTGGGCATTTTCCTTTGCCAAGGATAGAAAATTCTTGCTATATATTTCAAAAAATATCATTGGTCATCCGATCGGTTTCAGATTTTTCAAAAATCCAGTTAGGTATTCACCGATGAATCCGTCCGTTCTTGAGTATTGCCATTGGAGGCATAAGTTTCCCGAAAGGCAAGTGAGACATTCTTTATCGTCGTTACTTGAATATGAATAACCTGATTCATATGTGTGCCATGTGCCATCATCTAAGACATCAGAATTATTACTTAGGTCAGGTTTTACTTCTTGAAACCATTTTCTCAGAAGTTATCCTGTTACAGGACCCAGCTCTACCTAAATTTTGAGTCATCACGAACTGAAAAGAAGTTCCGCGGGATATCTTTTTCGCAGACATCTGAACTGAATCTATCAACTGTGATTAGGTAACAAGAAACCCTTTATCAGCACTTTTGAACATCCAGTTCACTATAGTTCGTTCTTCGTTTTCGGGCCCATTTGACCCTTTTCAGTTCATTTTTCCTTAATTTTTGTAGCACAGAGTGGTCTTTGGTACTTCAAAATGTTTTGATGCAGCCTTACCAGACATGCTGTTATCTTTAACTGCCAACAGGGCTAGCTACATTTGCACGTGATCATATTTCAATATCTTTGGCATGATAATCTACAAAATAAAATAAAAAGGTACCAATAGCTAACCCTAAATATTCCAGTAGCTGAACCGTGGATCGGGTATCAGGTACATATATGAAAGTATTAATTTAAATGAATAATGCTCTTAAGTATCCCAGTGAATAACATTTTAATGAAAACCCTACAGCTGACCCAGGTGACAATTTTGTTCACTAGCCAGAACCTGACAACACAAAATACATTTGAATAATCAGTATAATCCAATTGCATTAAAATAAGGCCCTCACTTTTTATTCTTCATTTTCCTTCATGTCTGATCTTAATAAATATATTTATAAAACACGCCTATACATAACCTTCAGTGGGAATATTCTGTTAATAATGTTAGTTCATTGGAACTGTAAGGGACGCCATCATCCGGCAATAAAAGTTCGTGAGCTATGATCGCCGGCCAATGTAGTGAAAGCATCGATGAGCGGAGGGTTTGAACATCAAACACTACAGCATGTCCCTCAAATTCAATATTAATGGGCATGCATTAACGATCATTACTTTTGGTGCATCTGAGAGATATTTATTTAACCTCACTTCCTATCTCGTGTGTGGTTTCGCGCGTTTTAATACCTACACCACTCATATTTTGATTAGTTGACAGTTCAAAGCCAGCTCGTTGATTGACCACCTGACACCTCATATACTGACTACCACTATGATAGATAGATGGTGTTATACTTATCACATAATAAAGCTAATAGAACATCAATTTTGTATTCTACAACTCGATCTCGACCTTTCATTTCATGCACATAAAGCCATAGTTGCAACAAAATTGACGTTTTTCCCATTTAGATCCTTCATATTGAATTTTTCTACGGAAATTGTCGAACCCCTATCGCGGAAGATCGGTTGGGTCGATCGCTATATAAATAGTATATTATTGTTCTGTATTCCATCACTTCCGATGTGAAAAATTCAACCACTTATATAACCCACTTCCGGTTTCACCCTGATGATGATGCTAAACTCGACGAAAAATCTTCAATGATTTAACAGTTTGAACATGTTAAAAACGACTCGAATACGTCACAGACGAGTTGAACAGGTGACAGACGACTTAAACACGTGACAGATGAATCGAACGTCCCTGACAACTTGAACACGTGAGAGATGATTCGAGCACGTCACAGACGCCATGACAGTTTGGGCACGTGACAGATGCCATGATAGTTCACACACGTCACATATTCCATTTCACTTCAAAGATTGACATTTCGAACACCCGATAGACGACTCGAACACGTGACAGACATCATGATAGTTCACACACGTCACAGACGCCATGTTACTTCAATGATTGACAATTCAAACAAGTGATAGATACCATCACACCTCGTCTAGGTACATAAACATGAACCCCCTTATTGGAAACAACTGGTACAGTCCACACGTCACAGACGCAATGAAAGCTCAGTGATTGACAAATAACAGTTCACGTGATAGACGCCATGACACCCCGTCGAAGTTTCATATGTCATGATAGTTCACAGAGCCCATAACGTCCCATCGAAGATAATCATGTGACATCCGTCATGACGCCGTGACAGTTCACATACGTTATGACAGTTCATTCACACATCATGACAGTTTATCGTTTGACTTACACCCGCCATGATAGTTCAAATACCCGCCATGACAGTTCATCGTTGGACATACACCCATCATGACAGTTCACACCCCTCCATAACAGTTCATTGTTTAACATAAACTCGCCATGAAAGTTTACAGATATTCTATTGACTCACATTCTATGCTCCATAGCTATATACCCTCGAGATCTATGACCTAGATTAGCTGCTTCAGCTCCATGCCTCGATTAGTTTCACCTAGACAGGAAGCGGGGGCCGGATATCCCGGCGCAGAATTAGTGGACTCTTTCTTCTGGGAGGGAAATACATAATGCCGTATTTAAGGAACAAGGCAACAAGGGTCTGCAATGTTCTCTTCTGCCAACTTTCACTATAATTCTCATGGCAATTTTTAGGAGATGGGAATGAAATAAGCCATAATGAGAAGACATTAAAGTATTGTTAGGTAATAAATTGCAAAGGCTTCTAAGCATAAAAGTTTGGGCTGTGATTTGAGAGCACCAATTCAGACAGTCGTCGATAACTATACTCAATAGTTTGGCATTAAAATTTGTTATTGTATTTACAATTTGAAGAAATAGTTAAATTTTGGGCTTTGTCATGATTCAGTTTACTCTCAAAATCAAGAGAAGGAAAATTCGGAAGAATATTATTAATACAGGTAGACATAAGTTCTAGATATTCTAGTAAAATCAGTTATTATAGCTGTGAGGCCATGTGACTTCATTAAACATTTTAATTCATTTAAATGATCAGAATTTTTCAGGAAGTCAATGTTAAAGCCAGCTAGAACCGAGAGTTCATCAAATTTTGAGGAGCAGTCTAAAAACAACTCCTCCAAGTTCATCATGAATACCTCAATATTAGCCAAGCATTATCGCTCAATTACAAGTTGAATACTGGAGAACATTTAATTTAGAAAGAACAATTGGTTAGAATTAGGGTACCATATTTTACATTACTTCTTACATATATGGTTACTCCACCATAACTATGAAAAATTCCGCAGGACATGATAATCTACAATATCATTTTTACATTCCCAATGTCTGAGCGACAGAGCACATCTGAGTTTAATTGACTCAAAAATTGGGTTATCTGGTTAAGTGTATATTTATGTGAAAAATTGAAAACCTATTTTTTCAACTGGTTTCACTAGAATGTTGTTGCTGCCTTTGAAAAATCGATAGTTCTTGATCAAAATACGTACTTGGGGGCAGGTCTTTGTTTAACAAACTATTAGCGTATCCTTTTTGTACGCCTACTTTGAACCTTTAGAATTTAGTTTCTGACATATAAAATTAATATTTATCCAGGTTTGATTCAAATATTCCAACATATAGAAAGCATACATGTTGTTATAAGTTGAATTATTAACATTCTGTATCACGATATGAAAGAAACAATCAAGTGGCCAGCATCAGAGAACAGTTTACTCTGATGATGACTGCTTGGTAGCTGAGAGATCCTTGGTAGCTGAAAGGTCCTCTGTACTTTAACATATTTTTAATGGATAAGGGTGTTTGTTTCTTTTTATTGTTTTAGAGTATCTACTCTTTTATGGTTTTATAGTTTATTAGCAAATTCTGTATTACTAAAATTTTCGAAATGACAACCATTGGAATCAGGTTCATCATGAGTAAAAGTTCGATTTTTTATTACACTTCCCCTTCAAAATAAATTTTCTGATTTATAATTATTTCTCTCATTATTTCAACCAGAAAGGTCATAAGTAATATTGATAGAATTTTCTGTGCCAATTAAATTTTCCATTGATGAACTAGTGGAATTAGGTTTAACATGAGTAAAATCAGTATTTTCTATCACATTTTCACTCTGAAGTTCATCTTCAGATGAAGTAACTGTTGTCACAGCTCCATCTCTAAAAGAAAATAATCATTATATTGCTTTGTAGATAAATACGATAGTTATATTACGATGTTTTACCTCAATATATTTGACTACTTTTTTCAATTCCTCATCATACTTACTCTTTGTTCTTTATTGGATATTAGATGAATTTTCAGGATAGTGTGTTTTCCAGGGTCTTGTAGATTTTGTTTTATACGTTTTTTTTCATTCTAGTTGGTTTAATTTCCTCTTTTGTATTAAATTTTGTTTTAAATGGCATTAAACAAATACTATTCGTTTCCCATCTATTTTGTTCCAAAAATAACTATTAAAATGACAAAGCCGTTTCTTATTCTCGGATTTATCGTTACTTACTTTTAATTTATAGAAAATTTCTATCTGCACTGGCTTAGATGTCTATGTTGGCAGAAAAGTTCATTATTTGGGTACTAAAACATTTATATTGCGCATCCAAGAACTGTTGACTGCAAATAATATCTACATGACTTTTTGAAGTTCTTGTCTTGCTATTCTAGAATAAACATATTGTACTTCATAATATTTAATTTTGCCACAGACCTTTTCTCGTAAGCGAGTACATTCAATTTTTCTGTTGGAACGCTTTAAAAATTTTTTCGGTATTAGCCTTATAAAATTTTACAACCTCACAAAACCCTCTTACTTTGAGAACTTAGGTCAAATAAATGACTCCATTTTTGTTTTTAATCCATATTATGTTCAGATCCATTTACCAGAAAACGGATTGTTCACGGCAAGGCGGAAGATTTTTGTTTTAGGTTAGATGAACCTAAAACGAAAACCTGGGTAGAACAAGAACACAAAACAACCAGACTAGACCACCACATGTATTCGAAACGTTGAAGCTTTTAATAATAATATAAATAATACCCTCATGCGAAATTCTATGGCTCGTTTCGCGTGAGAGATCTGATTTGAATTATCGTAAAGCATCAAGTTTGCGTGTGAGCTATTGGACTTTTTCGGGACTCTGGGTCACCCTGTATTTGTTTTTCACCAATATTATTAGGTCGTCAGCAAATGAACGCTGTGTATTATGTAAATAAAGGCTGCAATTCAATCATTGATATTGTCATTTAAAATAGAGAGAGGGAGACATCCGTGTTTTCGAACACAGTTCGTGTATATAGCGTTAGATATATCTAATACCATTTATTCCTATCATAAGTGTGAGAAAATTTGTGTAAGATTTCTAATATTCACGTTAAATTTACTCATTCCAATATCTTGCCTATAGTTACTATTTTGTCAGTAAGAGCACTTTTTGATGATTCCAGGTTATTTGTCTTTATTTCTTTTCATTACCCTACCTCTATCACAGATGAATCGAGGAAATGGCACTAAATTCGTTCAATGAACAATACCAGCAATTGAAATCTACGAAACTATCCAACATATTTCAAGATACCAATTCAATTCCATATCCACAAATTGCGGTGTTTATGAAACAAGCCTTGAAAATCATGGCATAACTCTGATAATTATGATTGGATTTACTTATTCTACATTCAATCCCTTATGCATAATGGATTTCAAAGACTTTGATTCACTTAAACCAACAACAAAGATTCGGGTAAGATGCATATTAGCAAAAACCTCTCGATTATAATAATTTCCTTACAAACAAGAATAAAATGTATAATTGAGAATGAGATAATGATATGTACGCTTACACGGAAATGCAATGGCTCGTGCTCGGCTCCTACTTCAGCCGTCAGACAGCTTCTCTAAAGACCTTTGCATGCTTTCCATAAAGATATATCGTGGTCCTTTTCTTATTTATGTAGACCTTACCAGAAAGAGATTTCAATGCAACGTCACGGCAATACGACTTATTAAGAATATCTGTGCTGCAATTTGTTCCTGTTATAATAGGATCTTTTATGTGCATCTTACAATAGAAACTGCAGACTAGTATGAATGCTTGACTGTTCTGTTACGTAAGAAACCAACACCAGGTGTTTTATATTGATTTGCCATAACGCACTGTTAGATTTGCGTTGAAAGCCGGATAAAATTGTACGAAGGACAATGCGTATGAAGAAATTGGGAGCAGATTGTTCGGGAACTTTCCCTATTCACAGTTCCGCATCAGAAAACGAAAACGACAGTTATGTTCTCCAACGTATATGAATGTTTCTATTTAATTTATTTTAGACTTAGTCTTTGAATTTTTTTCTTTTCTTAGGAATCAATGAGGAGGCGATTTACGGTTAATATATGCTACATAACTAACATCTATCTCTCTACGAAATTCATGATTAGTTCTTCTATCTTCTTTTCATCTCCAGGAATTTATGAGATAATTATATAGGTATAATTCTTCTCTCATGTATGTTACTAACAATTAAATAAAATCAGTGATAACTACTACCGATAACTCATCAAATTCATCTCGGAATTTTACTAGCTATCTATCTATCATTTAATCGTATTATTTCTCAGCGGTTAAGACTACAGAATATTTTAATATTCGTTTGTTTGGTTGATACTATTATCCGAATCCAATTAACCCAAAACAGAGAAGAAGAATCCAGGAGATCACTATTCAAACTTTTATTGACCAATACACTAGTTCACAACTATGGATACACTATAACACTAACAATACCAAATACCTAAATACCTTCATCCACTCCATCAGAGTAAAATTTTTGACCAAGCATGTGATCGACCAAATGTATCTTGATTAGGAATTTATATAATTTCTCAAAAGACAAGTTACAATTCTTCACATCTCAAGAAAGTTAAACACATTCGATGACCATTGATGATAGTTGGATGGCCTGTTATGGGGAATAGAAGATCTTTGAAAACAAATAATTCTGTAATCAGATTTATCTTTGAAATTCTTTCAAACTTGGTAGTATTTTATGTGTACTTTTGAGCCAATTTTGGTTATTTGTTCATCTTTTTTTTTGGCGCCAAAATTCGCCATCTTAGAAAAAATGGTTTTCTCATTATAACTCCGTCAAAAATGAGTTTTTCGACCCAAACCAAAATGTGAATTGATGTCCTCTATAACATATCCAAAATCCAAGCATTTTGAATGAAAAATGGAGAAATAGGACCGTTTTAAAAAATCAAGGTCCCAGAAAAAATTCATACGAATACTCGTATGAAATTAAAATTCTACATGCAGATAGAGGACCGTTCTATAAGTATTCTGAGCCTAAGTAGGTCTTCTTTGGAGAAGTAGAACTTAAGATATCTTTCGATGTATGTTTAGGTTCACAGTAAGCCCAATTTTGACCCTAATCAAAAAAATCTGAAAAATTCTTACAAAAGAGGCTTTTGGCTATCTAACCATTAGTCGTCGACCTCCCACATATCTTTAAAGAAATTATAGCGCGAGTTAAAAAAAAACCGGAGCAAAAAAAAGTACAAACGCGTAAGGTAGATTTCAAAAAAAAATCAAATTTTCATAGTGACCGAGGATACTGATGTTCTAGTTTTATCAACTCAATTAACAGATTTAAGAAATATAACAAAACCAATTTATTTTCAAAAACCAGAGAAAACCGTTAAAGGTAAAACAAAACCAGCGGAATATTATCATCAAAATTCCTTCATTTATAGTCATATCAAACCTTTCATTTGTTTTTTCCATGCTTTTAGTGGATGCGACACAACATCCGCTTGTCAATTTTTCACCAAACGATTTGAATAAATTTTATAAAACTGAGCCAGATGTTGAGAAATTATTGAGAACTGGTAGAAGTATTTTATATCAAATATATGCTCCTAAATGACAAAAAAAATTATTGAAAACTTCGGTCATTTACGCTTTATTTCTTATACCAATAGATTCCAAAAGTCGGCATGTGAACTTGAATGCTTGCCACCAACTGATGATGCAACCAAATTACACATTTTACGTGTTTATCATCAGGTGCAGCTTTGGATAGGCAATGGTACCATTGACCCAACCAAATGGGGTTGGAAAAATACAGAAAATGATCTTGAGCCTATTCAAACATATAAAGAAGCTGCACCTAAGAATTTGCTGAAAATAATTTCATGTGGTTGCAAAGTTAGTTGCAGTGGCAACTGTGAGAAAGTAGGTATACCATGCACAATTCTATGGTAACACTGCGAGGGTAAAGACTGTGCAAATAGCGCTGAACCGGAAGTTACTTTATTAGATGATAATGAATTTGACGATGTCGATGATGCTGATGATGATCGTAATGATAATGATAACAGTAACGTAATTCCTTCATCAGAAGGAAATGATGATGATCAAGAACCTGAAAGTAATTTTGAAAATGATAACGATAATATCAATAATGATCACATCAGCAACTTGCTACGAAAGTGATGAAGAAACTGAAACATCATCAGACTCTACTACGACTGATAATGAAGAAAGCATTGCACCTAAAAAGCGTAGAGTATTAGTATTTTATAGTATGATGTTATAGGTTGTTCGTTTATTAATGATAACAATTAATTCTTATTTATCTCAAATAATAAAATCGGCCATGCACAAATGTATTATTGATAACTTTATTTTTTTTAAATAGGAAAGAAGCAATATATAGTATATATAACAATGTCACTCATAATTGATTATATATATATATATATATTTTTTTTTTCAAAATTTTCCTATCCAAAAAAAAATACAGAAATTATTATTATTATAATTATTTTTCAATTTGTCAATAATAAAATTCATGTTTATTACTAGTTTATTGATCATTTTTCATTTTTCCAATTGAATAGTACCTTAAAAAAAACCATTATCGTAAAAAAAAGAAATATTATTATTTTGATTATTATGAAAATTATTAATAATATATCTCAAATTCATTATTATATTGATAGTATTTCATTTTATATCTAAAAAATACATTCAAAAATTTGAATTTTTTTTTGAAAAGTTCCTTACGGACATTCGGATTTTAAGCGCGTTTGTATTTTGTTTGCTCCGTTTTTTTTAACCCGCGTTATAATTTTTTTTTGAAGATATGTGGGAGGTCGACGATTCAGGGTTAGATAGCCATGAGTCTCTTCTGTGAGAATTTTTTGGATTTTTTTGATTAGGGTCAAAATTGGGCTCATTGTGAAAACGAACCGACATCAAAGGATATCTCAAATTTCACTAATTTAAAAAAGACTTGGCTTGAAATACTTTTAGAATGATCTTGTATTTGCATGTGAAATTTTAATCTCATACGAGTATTATAACCTAAAAATTATTAATTTTTTTTGGGACCTTGATTTTTTGAAACAGTTCCATTTCTCCATTTTTCATAGAAAATGCTTGGTTTTTGAATATGTTATAGAGGACATCAAATTCCTCAATTTGTTTTTAATATGAGTCAAAAGACTAATTTTTAACGGAGTTTCAATGAAAAAACAGTTTTTTGTAAGATGGCGGTTTTTGGCGCCAAAAAAAAAGACAAAAAAAAAATTGGTTCGAAAGTACACATGAAATACTACCATTGAACAGAAAACAAAGTTCTTCGAGGAAAATTTCTATTACGAAATTCAATTTTTATGTTACCGCAAAAAAAAACACAAAATGGGCCTTATATCAGGCCTCGAATAATTTAGAAACTTCTTCTTATCGCCATTCGACGTATTTTTTATTTCTCTAGAACTTTGCTCATCACTGTATAGTCGATAAAATGTGTTGTTTTCCTTTAAATCGCCAAAAACGACAAAAACTCGAAAAACGGCCATTTTTGGGTCAAAAATGGCCAATATCTCGGAACGTCATGGGTCTACGATCTTTTGACCCCCATATTCGTTATCAGCGACTCAAAAAAAATCAATATCAATCATAAAATAGAGGTGTGGAAAAAATATCATTTTAAGTGTATCTCAATTGCTGGACGACTGGACTACAAATTGATAAGATATAATTTTCTATCAATTGTAATAATTGAACGTTTTGTGAAATAATGAGTTATGATCAAATCTTAAGACAGTATTCCTATACAACTACAGTTTGTTGATAAGGTAGAGAATTGAAAGCTCATGATTTCAACTACTTATTACTATATATAGGTACAACAATGATTGGAAAAATATAATTTTCTACCGATTAACTCGCACCTGACGCGTTATAAAAGAATGTGTTAAATCTTGAATATTTCTGTGCAGCTACAGTTGGTAAAATAGGGTATACTCTCGAAAGCAATAATATAAATTTTGACATAATTCCTTTACATTCAATATGATATGAAATTTTCTTCCGAATACCACCCACGCTTGAATTATTTCTCGAAATATTTTCTTGTTCACGAATATTTCAAGAAAATAATCAATATTGATAATTTTACAAATATTCGTTTAATAGTAGAAAAATTTCCTTCCAGGGTCAGATTGGGTCACAAATTAGGTGCCTAAACATCCTTCTAAAAGGCGCCACAGAAATTTCTTTTTTCAAAAATAGATGTGGCCTCTTAGAACGCGATTGAATTTATTTTTTCAAGCATGTCTTATAAAAAGACATTTAATTTCTCATTATGAATCAAGTAACACAACCTAGCGTCTTGAAAAATAAAAGTCGATTATATTTTAAGAAACTGTGTATACATTGTATCTATACATTAGATATACTCGAGCTATTGCTAAAATTAAAAAAGTCCTAAAGCAAGAATTCCTTCACCACAGTATTTTTCATCAAATTTTAAGCAACTTTGAAATAATCTGTCTGTCTGGATGTCCGTCACGAAAAGCTTGTCTACACGATAACTCAAAAACGAAAAATTCTATCATGTTAAAATTTTGACAAAAAATCATTTCCCTTTTCAGGGAAATCGTGTAATAAACGCACCCTTTTTCGAAGGTTTGAAAATTGAATCAAAGTATACATTGAATCGATTCAAACCTTCCACAGTAGATGAAAGTTAATTTGAAAATGCTTTAATGCAAATTCCAAAAAATCGGTCAACAAACAACATCAAAAACGTCATCTTGAATTCACACCGAACCAAAGGTATGGTTCCATGTAACTCCTAATAAAGTGAAGAAAATGAAGGTATCAATATGTGCTCAAGTTTTAACTAGAACTGTTAGACAATTAACCTTATGGCAATTAATGGTAAGTTTTATTCGTGTCATATTATATAAAATAAGTGTATATCTAAATCTTCAAATTGCAGAACAAGTTGGTTTAAATGGAACAGTTGAAATGGAGAGAAAAGCCAGTGAAACTGCGGAATTACTTTGGTTTTGAGATAATTTATTTCATAGCTCAAATGGATTTGCAGCTATGAACAAAGAGAGTAGGGCATTAAAGACTCGAGTCCAGTTTTAAGAATAATTTACATATGACACATTGGAAAGAATCAATAAAAATTATAGAAACTATGTACTGTGAAGAGAATAGAAAAGAAAGCGAAAAATATTAATCAAGATCCCCTTTTGGGCGAATTAGGCAGAGAGACCAAAGATTTATCAAGCCAACATGTTTGCTAGTTGATAATTTGTTATCAAAGCATTCCATTGGAGCAAATTGTGAAGAAGACAGAAGTGGTATACTTGTAACACTTCAGCAGTTCATTAATCAGGTGTGTATTTTACATTATATGTTATACAAATTGTATTATAATTATTTTTTTCAGTTTTAATCAATTATCTTATTTCTTACAGGGATTCATCAGTGAACCACAAATGGAAACTTTGGAAGAACCATTATTGCACTTACCCAAGCATTTGAAAATTTCAAAGACTTTGGAAGCTGCATCACTGTCATATGTAGCGGGACTTATAGTAAAAATGGAAACTAAAATATGGTGGACAAAAGTTTAAAGGCTAAAGTACTGCAATTTTGAATTCATAAAAAATTTGGTAATGTGCTATATTATTATGTTGTTTAAGCTATCCAAAGTTCCCCACACTAAAAATATTTTGGAAAAAATAACAAACATTATTAAAGTATCAGTGAATTTCAACTTCATTGAATGTGAACATTCAAAACTGTTGGAGAATTCTGTTATTAAAGATTTTTCCCGGCTTGTAATATTAAATTATATTAATGGAACGAACAACAGTATAATAGGAAAAGATAATGGAATTCTACCACCAAACTGTTCTTCATTATATCAACAGGCTGAAGGAACTTATTTGAAGGCCAAGAAGCATACGACTGCGAGTTGATAGGAACATAATTTGTATATTTTATGTATTTTTGTTTTAACTCATTGTAATTAGTCTCGATATTTAATTGTATTTATATGTATACTTTATGTATTTTTTACACGTTGAATGCCAACATCAACACCGAAATCCTGAAAATTACCTTGGCAGTCAGGGTATTAAGTCATTTCTATTGTTTTTGATGTTTAATTGTATTTATATGTATATTTTATATTTTTCTGTTGTTGAATAAAAACTATTGGTGAGAACTATCGACTTTCATTCCCTACTTAAATTGTTAGAAAGCAAAATTTGCAGTAATGTGCTGTGTAACTTGATTCGAATTTTCCTCCAAAGCATCATTTAGTAGGCTTCCATTCCGCGGGCGGCGCTCTTATCGCGGTTTCGGTATCTAACACGGAACATTTCATTCTACGGAGTAGAGTTATCTATGACTAGCATACTGGGCTCCCACTCAGTAGACTCGGGTTTGATTGTAATTACATCTTCTTAAAAACATTATTAATTTGAATATTATTTCATTTTCTATAAATAACTTGTTTCATCAACTTCACACAAATGCGAAGAATATCTTAAAGTATGTGAAACAATTATATGCAAATCAGTAACCAAATCAAATGGTTTGCGAAGAGTAACTTTTATCTGTTGTTCAAGCGGCAACACTAGTTTGAATATTGCATCTCTGAGTAGGTATTTTATTAAACCTTTTAGACAGTACATTTTTGAAGTTGGAACTACTATTTGCAACACAGAGTTATTTATATTATCATTTTTCATGAACATCAATATTATAATTTCCACTGCAAAATAATGACTCTGATTCATGCTATTCTTCAATCTATTCAAAAATATCCCCCATTCAGAAACAACGCCGTTTAATTGATGTATCTCACTCGGAAACATAACAATTCTTCTGAGAAATGTCCCTGACTATTCTTGAATATCTGAAAAAGAGAACAGTGGAAACACTGAAAGTTCCAGTATAGTTTTTATGTGTATGATGAATCTTGAATTCATATTTTGTATAGTCGTACACATTTTGATGATATAGCATGCATACTATGTTGTGAAATCTATGTAAAACTGTGTATAAACGTTTTGATAAATTGTTCAGCTTTTGTAAATAACTCGCCAGATGATATACTACATATTTTTGATAGTATCTTCTATTTTTCAAGAGTATTTCAAAAAATGTACTAATTTACAGGTGCAAAGAAAACTGAGTGATAGTGGTATATTTAAAAGTTGTCACAAATAATAATGCTGTCATCCTATTTTTAACTTTCTTGCATTGCCAAATATCAAAAAACGAATTCGCCATGGAAAGCATTGATTTCTCTAAAAAATATATCTGAATGTATGAAATCATAAAGAATAACATCATTGAGAATTGATAAAATTTTCTCACCAGGTTGTGACAACACGTCTTTTAGACCCAGACAGATGTTTCGCTCTTCTCACGAGCTCGTCAGTCAGACGAGACAAACGTGAAGTAGTTGATCAACCGATCTCCGAAAAGTAACACAATAAAACACTTTCAAAAATGTTTGGGGAACCTATATGTTCCAACACTATCTGCCGGAAAGCTGAGAATGCAATTCACGACGCTACGCATTGACAATACAGTTCTCGCGATTTAAAGAATCCACGGGAAAACAGTTGAGAATATTACCGCCAGGTGACGGCCCCGCAACACTGCATTGTGTTCGAAGTCAGTAGACAAACTTTCCCAACTGTTGCACCTTCAAGTCTTCGAATCGCTAGAACTGTATTGTCAATGAGTAGCGTTGTGAATTGTATTCTCAGTCGGAAATCTGCCTTCTGACAGATGTTGTTGGAACATTTAGGGTCGCCAAACATTTGGTGCTTTTATTGTATCACTTTCGAAGATGGTTGATCAGTGACTCCATGTCTGCCTCGTCCCACTGACGAGCTCATGAAAAGAGCGAAATAGCTGTCTAGGACTAAAACTACTACTACGTGTTGCCACTGTTCAACCTGGCGAATCAAAACTTTGTCTATTGGATTGTAAATGTGTGTAGTTCAATATGCATAGCATTTACAATAGTTTGAATGAAGAGTTTACAATCCAAGAGACAATCGCTGCATAGGAGTTTGGGTTAAGCAACAAAGAGTGTGTTAACGTTTTGATCGAATGTTCAGCTTTTGTAAGTAACGCGCCAGATTGTTTCCTGCATATTTTTGATAATATCTTCTATTTTACAAAAGTATTTCAAAAAATGTATGCCACTGGTTTGTACAAAGAAAACTGGGTCGTATATTTAGAAGTTGTCAGAAATAATAATGCTGTTATCTTATTCTCAACTTTCAATGTTATTTAATGTTTCTCAAAGATCTACATTCATACACCACTTCCATCAAATATACGTAAGTATACCATCCAAAAGACAAGAATCGCTGCATATGAGATTGGGTTAAGCAACAAGGGGGAATAAAGCTCCGCACATATACCAAGGGAAAACATTTATTAAGGAACCAAAGAAAGTTCAAGAACTACTCAACTTGAGTAAGAAACAGGTCGTCAGAACAAGGTTTCCTCAATTTCCACAGCCAATTTGAAGAATCACTGAACAAAATGGGGATGTACAATGGAGACCTTCCCTGCAGACAATACGGCAAAGAGGTAGAAACTGCCGAACATATAGTTATAGAGGCGAGACAACCTTCATTCGAACAGCCTAGGCTAGGGGCGAAGGGGGTTAGATTAGGCAGCCCGGGGACTTAAATTTTGAATTCCAGTTTGAACCATAAAACTGTTCTTTAACAGATCTAAGCCTTTTGCTTGTAAATAGGTATGTTGAAGGAAAAATTTTGGGAAACAACTAAGTAATTATCAATTTTTCATATTTTTCAGTAGTTCTATTTTAAAGGTTCTAGAACTAGCTCTGATGTCTGGGTCCAATTTCACGTATCTTCAGGATCTTCAAAATTGATTGTATGTATATTTTCGTAATTTATTTTTCTTCCTCTACTACTTCATTATGCATCTCAACCATTTTGACTAATGTTTCTTTCAATGATCCAGGTTTTTTGCCCCTCATTCTAGTCTATGTCTTTTTTGTATCTATCTTTTTCTGGTTTTATCTACATTGATTGTCTACCAAAAACAAAAGATAAAATGAAAATTTAGAAAATCTACCTACCATACCCAAAACCCGTCGGTTTGACATAGCCTCGCTCACGTCGATATCGGGCATTGGAAGTTTACATGCTCTTTTTTAAGATATATTTACTAATCTTAAATTTACATCAGAACAAAATATAAAACTGACAGTATGCAGATATTTGGTAAAAGCAACAAGTAATAATAAATTTGTGTACTTTCATATTTTGTTCAGAATACTTTCAATATTGCTAATATTATTATTCAATTGAAATAATTGGAATAATACGTAAAATTACTTGTGAAACAAATGTAACTCTAACGTCACACACGCACTCATTCTCGTCTCGGCCTCAGAGCATAGAGATTTCATAAGATATCTATATTTTCGGAGCCCAAACTACTAATGTCACGACAAGGGGACTCTCGACCTTTGGCCACATACAATTGAATGTCACTAGCCCTGTTCGTCTCTCAAAAGGACCGGTCCGTCGGGAAAATGCCAGATTTCACGGCCTCCCTATCCGCCCCCGGCCTAGAATAGAGGACAAAAGGAAGAAGAGGGAACTTTGGAGAGTAAAATCTAAATGCAATGCTCATCCGCAACTAATGACAAAGAAATTTTGCTTAATTAGTTTTGGAGTATCGTTCATGGGGAGCAGAAAATTATTTGGGAGGGGATTAATAATTGTTCCAGAAACGCCTGGACATCAACAAAAGAAGAACGCCTGAGTAACTCTTACTTTGAAATACTATGTGATTGTGAGTAATTTATGAAATTATTCGATTCAGAGAAACTAAAACTGCATAGTCTAAGACTGAATAGTCAAGGCAATTAGGAACCTAATGAAGAATTATCATACCAAAGTCGAAATGGTTCCACAGATGTGGGAGAATTTCTTTCAAATTTATGAAAGTTAGACTCATGGTAGATCGGCAAATGCAATACTCTATGTGGAGCCTATTTTGAATTGTTTTTCAAAGACATGTTTATCAAGAACATTTTGCGGAACAAGGCAGAGTTAGACCACTTTTACCAAAGTACTTAGGAATAAAGAAGCTCCATTTATATAAATATCATAAATACGGACACCTTAAAGAGATCCAGGCACACATAGAACACAGACAATAGAAGCTCAACAGAAAAAAAAGACCTAACAGACTGTCGAGGAAATTATAATTATTTAGCTTTTATGGTAGATCTCTAAGCAGTACTCTTACTATCAAAAGTGCATAATAGACCTTCTATGTCACGGAAAATCAGTTTCTTCTACCTTTTAGGCTAATCAGTAGATACCACGTTTCTTGAGAGGACCCCCCCATCTACTTTAGAAGAGTTTCTACTCGTTCCACCTTTCTCTTACTAGCCTCGCCTATCCCCACCTTTCCCCTCCTATAGTTTTGTTGGTTTCGCCTGTTTTGTTACTTGTTCAACCTGTTCTCGCCTTTCTTCCCACTTTTGTTACTTGTCTTCACCTGCACCCCACCTTTGTTTATCTTGTTGACTCTACCCTCCCATCTTCTTTGTTCTTCTTATGTATATTGACAAGCATACTGATGATACTTGTAAGCATTTTTTCATCAATTTATTTTAAATCATATTGCAACAAAGATCGATTCACACCCCGATTTAATTATACGTGGAACAAAATTAATTTCTGTGAGAAATGTAAAATTTCTTAATTCTCTCAACTATTTTCCGATGTCACTTTCTAAATTATCAAAAGCTTTTGGTTTTTCTGAATTGAAAAAAGGCTAATTCACACTTGTTCAATCCTTCGGATAATCAAAATTGCGTGGGCCAAATGCCCGCCATTGAATTTTATGATCCGGATAATTTTAAAACCGAATATCATGCAACATCAATTGAATGGCACGCGGCGTGTATTAGTGAGAATTCTGTTTTTGATTTTAAAAAGAAGATCGTGGACTACTGCAATTCAGACGTAGTTATTTAGACAGAAGTTTGTTCAAAATTCCGTAAACAAATGCTCGATGAAGCTAACGTTTGCCCTTTCACCGAAACATTCACTATATCTAGTACGCGTTATAACGTTTTTCGGCGTCACTTCTTCGTGCCAAATACTATCGGCATCAGTCCCAAGACTGATCGGGGCAAGGATGATCAGTCCGAAATAGCATTACAATGCTTTTGTGGGAGGAACAGCAACAAGGAATTGTTATCCAACATGCCGCGAAGCAACGTCAAGCTGTCAAAGCAGGTTTAAAAGTTGATGGGTGGTAATCAGAAGCCAAACAGGTGTTCGAATTCAAAGGTTGCTATTGGGGGTGTATTGCTTTATCAAACTGTGTAGGTGGTCTCGCCCTTTTGGGCCAACTGAATAAAGACTGGTCTAAGCTGTGGCGAGAATCACCACGCATGAGGCAGGCCAAGCTCTTCATCAAAGAGCCTGTGCCTAGGCTCTCAAAGAAACTCCTTTCTCTGAACGGAAGGGACATCCGAGAGATGACTGGAATCTTAAACCGGCCACTGTCGTCTTAACAAACATCTCTACACTATGGGCATCACAGATGACCCAATATGTAGGTAATGCAGAGAGGTGGAAGAAACTGCCTCTCACATCATGTTGGAATGCCCAGCATTAGCATCCCTCAGGCACCGACACTTCGGAGAATTGAAATTGCTTCCAGAAGAACTTATAGAAGCCAGCACTGGCAATATTCTGGGTTTCTGGCGGGCCACAAACCTGCTAGAATGGAATAGGCTCCTGACCACGGGGCGCACAATGGGCCCAACTAAGTGTCCTAAGTGCATCAGGGGCCTTAGATTCCTCCCCTCTTGTGATGATGATGATGATGGGGGTGTATTGAATGTTTCAAAAACAAATGACGCAAACCGTTGAATGATAACCCTCACAAACTTTCAACACGCGCTATGAGAGCACAATTGTTAAGAGCGATTTAATTATGAGGTTACAGGTTTGTTCTAGGAAATTTCAAATCCAAACTCTCACGTTAATGCAAATACGGAAAACCATATCCTACTTGCTGATGAGCTAGCCCAGACTAAAACTTTATAGTCAATTTAACAGCTAGGAAATATAACTATTTATTACGATACCGACAACGTCATTCATGTGGCTAAACCCGATCATTGGGATATACCAACCGGTACTTTCCTAGGTGAAATGACGAACGAATTGGAAACTTATCGTTCTGGAAGCTATATAACGGTGTTTGTTTCAGGGAGGCCTAAGAATTACGCCTACACAGCGGATAAAGAATTTAAGGTGAACTATAAAGTCAAAGGAATACCCTCAAATTATTCCTCGTCCATCGTGATAAACTTTAAAGCAAAGATAAAAATGATTTGAAAAAATTTGATCCTGCATTCATCACTAGCCGTACGTACAACGTAGTCCTACGGAGCTCAAGGTAGTAGCGATACAAACTGAAAAAGAGTACAGACCTGTATCTCTAAAATGTTGCTTAGCGGGAATCTCTGTTTTATATGGCTATAAAAAGCAAAGATTTTAAGTATACTATATTTCTATATGAGATTTCATTATGGAATGTAAATATAATTTTATTTGTACTATCACCATTTATTTATTTTCAGTTGAAATTATAACCTATCTTCTAAAGCACTTGTGAACTGCGATGTATTCAATATCAGTTATCAAGATAGTATAGTGATTATGACTATTTTAAATCAAACCTTCTTTATACCCTACCGTTCCCTCTCACTATAATCAGTAATCTTTGACTGTTTTCAAACGAATAAATCAATGGATCATTTCCTTCCATTCGTGGCTATAAATAAAAGCTTAGTGACATCTCCGATTGGTATCGCTGGACATTTTTTTAAACAAAAAAATGACAAACACCACTCCTATTTCAGTATAAACAAATTAACTTTTTCCGATTATATTATTTTTTTTCAAATCAAACAATTTTATTTTCATAATAGAATAATTATTTGGATCAATTAAATTCATCTGTAACAAAAGTTCATAACATCAGTTAATTGTACAAGTATGTATATACTTTCGGAAAAGTTGGTAATATATGAAATTAATAATTAAAATTAATAATAATAAGAACACTAACTTTTGATATAGTTAATTACACGTACATACACGTATTATATTGGGATTCAACCAAGGCAACGACAATGCAGTGATTTTAATAATGGAAGAAAAAGAAAAGTTGAAATTCGGACAATGGCATACAACGTGCTCTGCGTCTTTGGGCACTAGTTGGCAGGTCGGGCACGTCACATTATCGTCCTATCGAAAACGGTGTAAATACGCCTTAAAGCACCCATGTCCTGTTAACAATCTGCACGAGGTAATGATCTACATCTCCGTGTGGCAACATCTGTGATGAGGCGATGGGTCCACCGCCCCTTGGGAGATGCATTCCAGAATCGCTGCCATTGCGTTCACATCGTTATCCTCGCATCCTAGGTTATGGTGCATCGGTTGGTTTCTCCAAGTTCATGCCTCGGCCGGTACATCTCCGCTTTTTCTTCCAACATCAGACGGATTGGTGAAATGTCAGAGATAACACACACGGCATCATACGGAACCGTGCGATATGCGCGCGTCACCCGTAGGACACACGTACGGTACACCAAGGTTAATTGACGTATGTACGATGCCACCGCCGTGGCTGATACCCAGATTGGGGCTACGTATTGTGGAGCTGACGATGCTGGAGAGTAGTCTCTTGCGACTCCGAGTAGGCTCTCCAATGTTGAGCATAATTCTGGCCAGTGCATTGGCCACTGCAGCTGCTCTCGTGCTGACCACACGCAAATGATTGTCGATCCACAGCCTGGCATCTCCCAGGTATCTCAATGATGGCTGCGGAGCTGTGTTCCAGCCACCAAACGGTGATTGTCACAGTTTCTGTCGTTTTACTGCTGGTCACCAGTATTGCCTCGGTTTTATGCCAATTGCATACCATTCGCCGAGAGCCACCGGCAGCTAGTGACGACAACATCGTTTGATTTCTGAGTGACTCCTTCCAGGTACTTGGCAATAACAAACACAGTAATATCGTTTTCTAAGCCAACAGCCTTTGTCCCTGTGGGCATGGGCAACCTCAGCACCGCATTGTACATGATGTTCCACAATGAGGGCCCAATTATCGAGCTTTATCGGACTTGTGATGTTGTACGCTTTGGGCCCTCGTCCGAATTGTACAACCATGTCGTTTCACTCAAGTAGCTCGCGATCATCCTTGTAATGTACTTCGGGACCCCTATCAATGTCAGCGCCTTCAGAATACGATTCCAGTTTGCTGAGTTGAACGCGTTCTTCACGACCAGGGTGACTACGATGCAGGATTCCTTGGCACCACCATTCCATCGCTTCCGTTCAATGGCCTCACGAGTAGTGGCTACGATGACGTCAAAGGCACCGTTGACCTATCCTTCCAGAATCCGTGCACCTCACCCGAGCACCTTCACGGAATTTCTTTATCTGGTTGCCAATAATCCTCTGGATCGCCTTTCCTCCTATGTCCAAGAGGCAAATTGATCTGTAAGATGATGGATCGTCGGGAGTATTGTTGCCCTTCGGCAGATATCCAACGACATGGAAAAACTTCTTATAGGCCTCCAGGGAAACATCTGGTCATTCTTTGATGGTTGCTTCAAGGGCGATGTTAGGTATACAGTCTGGGTCTCACCTAACTTGTTGCAGACTCTCATCAACTCTTTTTCCGAAACTGGCATGGCGTCGAAGTGACGAGGGGCCGGCAGATCTACGGAATGGGTGTGCACCGGTTGTTCTGGGAACAGGGTGGTTACTATCCATCTGAGCAGAACTGGACAGGATGAAGGAACAACAGAGCGGTTTTTCAGCCTGGCCATTACTGTTTGATATGGCCTTCCCCAGGGGTTCTCGTTGGCCATATCACAGAGCTCACTCCAGCTGCGGCGTTTGCTATTCTTAATGACTCTCTTCAGACTCCTCCTTTCCTCGTGGTGTCGTAGTTGCAGGGCTGCGGGATTCTCACGAACTTGAGCGCACTGTGCCTGTCGCCGGGTAAGGTGGCATATACTTCAGAGTTCGGTGATCTCCTCATTCTACCAGTATACTGGTGCGTGGCGATTGTTCCTGGGCGTTTTCTTCAGAGCTGCGTCGCAAGCATTAGATACCAGTGACATGAGCTGCGAACAGATGTTCTCAGAAGAGCCAGTTGGCGCTATCGCATATATAGTTTCCGGTGTAGATTGATTTTAGGGTAATTTCAAAGAATTCGCCAATTGAATTAGTAAACTCGATATTTATATACGTAGTTTTTTAGAGGAAGATATTGATACCAAGCTGTACCGGGTCCAGGATTATGACAATATTGTGCCCATATTAAATCGAATCGGCCATAAGCCTTTAAGAGTCCATATGGGACTGGAGCCACCCCCAACTCCATTATACCAATTTAGTTTTCGGCAGCATATCAAAAAATCACATTGTTCAAGATTCAAAATAGTGTCAAGTGAAGCATAATGGTCAAAACGTATGAGAAAATCAGACTTCCCCAAACCCCTTTGAATTTGCCACTGATAATACATGCTCAAAATGTTGCCCCGCGATATTTTAGTTACCTTTAGTTAGCAGCCAATGTATTTCAAAATAACCATAATTCTAATTTTAGAACATAACTATTTTGTCATCAAAATACTAAACCTAAATCATTGAGCTCGCTAAATAAGAAACATGCAGACCAAAGTAATATTAAATCTTAAGCATTTGCATTTTTTCTTTTGCACCACCTGCACAAGGTTACACAAACAAATTAACACCCTGAATAAATGAACCCTTACTACCATTTGAGGTAACATTCACTTGAAACATATTTCGGAACATTTTGTCATCAAGCTTACGCTGTTGAAGTGTATAAAATGTGAGCACGGGATTGAGATTTGTGGGTGAGATTAGAATTCCTATACCTAGTGTTATTGAAACAAGATAATGTGCATTTTATATCTGAACCTCTCAGTTTCATCAATCATACTCGTTTTCCTACAGGAAAATTTTCAGACGTTTTGAAAATTGCGAATGTAAGAAGTCTGAAACCATATCGTCAATTTTATATTAGTTCGCCATTATTTCACGGATATGTTTAACATAATCGATAGTAGGCACCTAAAGGTCAGTAAATTTTGAAATATAGAATATTTTATTATTATCGATAAGGTCTTGTAAATGTAACTTAATTACTGGCGCCATCATCAGGTAAGAATAATTTGCTATTCTGAAAACAGACAAGTTTACAATTCGAAATAGCGGGGTCGTACAAAAAGACATTTAAGCAATGAACAATGAACCACTTTACTTGCCTTCCTAATAAATCAAAAAGTATGACTTTAGTTGTACCAACAATAAATATGAAAAATAAATTCATGCGTATAAGTAAAAGAATAAAACCACCAAGTAATTAGGTATGAAAGTTGGATTCTAAACAGTTGATTAAATTTCACAGTACTGTAAACTGATTTGAATGAAGTGGAAAGAAACAATTAAACCTGTTCCTAATTAGTCATATATTTTTCACTTTAAACGTATAATTCAATCTCAAAAATCACTAATAATATATATTGTTACGCATGATAAATCAACACCCTTTACGGATGCATGCCATTACCAAGGAGTTACAAACACTTTTTATGCATAGTTGAAGGACTATTATTGTTACAAATCTTCAACCACCCATCAATTACGCTTATTACTAGCAATTGTTAAACGACGTCATGTGGTCGCTTATACGAGCTTTAAACCAAGTTCCTCATGAATAACTCGTCACACGCTTGTAAGTGTTAGTTAATGCACAACTTGACCATCTTCCCTTTTGAGAGTTATTGATATCTGGTAAAGGTACATTTTACGTGAAATACCTGTTATCGATAAATAGAATTTGTACTGTACATTTCTTTGCTTTGAATATGGTAGTGTTTCAGTTACCCTAATTTTAACTTCATTTTATTTCAAAATAGTATTGTATTCGTGCATCGGTTTTATGCTATACCAATATGGTTCAGTTTCAGTAGTTATTCAATAAATCACATACCTCGACCTCGAATCGATTATTACCACCACCTAAATTTTAGAACTTGCTGATTCTGAAAGCACTACCTAATACAATCGAATGTCGAATCATCGTTCGCATGTGACGAATAACTAAAGACACTACTAATTTTGGTACATACCAATTTCTGAAAGAACTATAGATTGTATCGAGATATTTCAATAATCTACTAAATCGATTTTCATATCTCGATTATATTCACATTACTATTTTAAAAGTTTATGGCTTTTTCTTTCCACAAAATGCATTCACGTAAGCAAAATCAGAAATGAAATACAAAATTCAGTTTAAAAGGATTCATCAAGAATCAGTGTGAAGAAGGAAATCGATAAATTTACCAACATTTCGATCTACATTGTCCCATAAGAGAGTTAACATTTAGCTTTTCAGATGCTTATTGAAATCTCCTTCATAATCTTCAAATGTACGCGTTAGTTTCATGAATATAACAGTGCCTATAATTGTTCAATTATATTTATTTAAATTTTGTGTAGTTTGTGGCAGCACGAATGTGTATGTAATGTAATGATTTTTGACCCATGTATGAATTATATATAATAAATTCTCGGGTCACTCTAACACATATGCTTATTATTTTCGTCTTTACGTACGTTTAGGTCTCACGACCATAATCAGAAGACGAATCAGTGTCTAAAATGGGCTTTCTTGAATCTAATTTTATCAAGCACAAAGGGTCTTTATCGCATTAACTTCAAATAGAAATGTCCACATCGCCGGAACGAACTGAAACACGATTAATCGAAATTGTAACACATTAATGTTTTAAGAATACGAATATGTATCAAGGAATCACTGCGTAGCAATTTACTTCTATTATTCGAAGTCATCTCAAGAAATGTTTGAATAAGACTGAAACCAAACTATAATACGCTCAAGTATCCACTTTCGAACCTGATGTTGAAGATTATGAGATACAGTAGTTTATGTCAATAATTTTGAGAGTTCACCTGGCAGCAAAATATAACAATAATACATAGAGAATAACACATACAGTATAAGCTAAATACTCTTGTTTGTTGTTTTAAAAAAATCTGGAGTTTATAAGTTATGTTGTGATGACTGTAATGCTTTGATGTGTATTGGTCAAACAGGTCGCAGCTTTTACCAGAGATTTCAAGAACGTATGACGAGCCACAGACTATTCGACTTATGCTAATCATCTAATCGAACATAATTTCACTCACAATCCCGAAATCTTACATATCGTCGGAAGGACTTGGAATTGAATATATTGGAATCCTTGGAAATTGTCAAACATGTTAAAGACAAAAATAATGTAGTTTTAAATGATCAATTGGACATACATCATTCACCAATTATTAATTATGTTCTGTAACTAATGGTATTATTGAGTATAAGAGCCGTTCTCTGTCAATGTAACTTTAGTTTATAACTTAGCTCAGATGATGACACTGTGTGTTGAAACATATGTAAGCAATAGTGGATGATTAAAACATTCATTGTTTATTTAGTGTAAATTAGTGGTTTTACTTCCATAACTTTATAAGTTAATACACTTGTTGTTCATTGAAATAAATGAAGACAGCTCTTTAGCTATTTCTAATCATTCGTAACATATTATGGCTCATATGGTGTTAACTGTATCTGCGGTCGAGGACCGCAGCTAGTGAATATATCATAATCATACATTTAAACCGCAGAAGTTTCCGAAAGTGAAAAATTGTACTAAGAAAAGTAGGGCGAGAGAAGTTAGTGAACAAAAAATTGAAACAACGGTTAGGAAATACCTATATTGTAGACCTATATGCAGACATCACAGAAGTTGTGAGATTACTATTTGTCGTGCCTTTGCTTATTTCCGACATATTACGAAAGAAAATGGCACATGATACATATCTACTCAAATTCGTAAGGCGAAGGCGGTCACTCCCATACATAGCCAAAAATAATTGTGACCTGTGTCTGCAACAACAATAAATTTTGAGGAATTACATACACTAGCAAATCTCAATGTATAGGTTATTGCAGATAATGGTCGATGCGAAAAGACTTTTTGCAATTTTCCTCCATTTGGTACAGAAAAGACACTTCATTATTCGAGTAAATAAAAAAATTACTAAGAAAATGGAAAAAACAATTCATAAAAGGAATTTTCCACTAATGTCAAGTTCTAGTTCAATTTTTTGAAATTGATAATGTGATAAGAATAACTCTCTAATTGAGCAGCACCTGGATCTCGAATAGTGAAACTATTACGTGTATAACAATTGTTTTTCAATAATCTGTGGAGAAAAAAAAAATTGTGGATGTTGAATGAGGCGGAAATCAGTCGAACCGAAAAATTATCGACTTATTGTCCTTGTAGAAAATGATAACTTATGGAAATGATTATTGTTTTAGACATTACTTACGAAGTGTTCATTTAGTTCGAGAATATTAAATGTTGCAATATAAGTTCGGTGTGTATGCGGCCTATCCGATTAGGGAGGGTTCTGTCGGGGTACGCAGACAGTACGATATAGACCAGGTATTCGGTGAGTACCCCAGGTAAATACAACTGCATGCTGGCCAGACACTTGCCGAACGAGTTCCTAACAACTTTGAGCATTGTCAATTGTCATGCCGGGCTAAACGTACACTCGGCTGTTTGGCTATGTTTAGGTTATGTCAGAATATACGCGCGAAATATGGTGCTACTGATTTAAATGAACTTTAATGTGATAAATGTGCTTATATAAATATTATGTGCGTTGATTTGACTTGTAGATTATATCAAGGTGAGTGTTGTCTTTACAATTAATCAGTTTTAGAACTGTTGAACGTTTTGTGGGTTATTCTTTTTTCTTTCTTACTTTTCATTCAACAGCTTTTAAGGACTGCCAAACTGAAAATACAGGTCTAACAATTTTAGTGAATTGCAAAACAAAGCTATTTTCATTTACTTGAGTCTTGATGAATTTGGCCACACTTACCTAGTGTTATCTATTATATATACATACATATTTAAAAAATCAATATTTGTCGAAAAATTAAAAATATCAACTGAAAATGGGAAAGTAGTTTATCGGATACTGATTAGAAATAATATTTGTCACAACCTATCTTGACCTACGTGAACCCTAAATTTGAAAATGTAAAATATTAGTTTTCTTATGAAACTATAATAGGCTTCAGTCTAAGGAAAGGATCAAATGGAATTGTCATATACATATACATATACAGGGTTATTCACGCTATATGGTACGGAATATTGTGGCCATGGCCAAATACGTGACTTTCAAAAAGTTTCACTTTTGGCATATATAGGGGTATATTATGGTTACTTTTTTATTTTCATATTATACAGATGTCCCAAAAGTTCTAAAATTATAGTATATCATTACATTTTTGGATTCTTCAATCAAAATAAGTATTTGCTCTAAAAGGTTTATAATACCTGAGCATTAAGGTTTTTTTGAATAATTTGAATATTGTCAAAATCTAATTTTCGTATTTCAAATAGTATCCAAGTTATGTAAGCGAAATTTACAGTTAAGTGTAACAATAGATCATATTTTATATCCCAATTATAATTAATTAGCCGTCTTATACAAGATACCCAAAAATTAAAACTAATCAAATTAGAAGTTTAAGTGGCTATAACTTGATTAATTCAAATAGAACGCCATATTTTTTAACTTATCAGGAAATGTGCTTCTTAATTATAATTATTAATATGTATTAATTAATATTAGGGTGTTTTATAGCTAAGTCTTCGCGTTTTTACAGAATACGCCAAATAATAATTTTTCTCACCATTGTGTGTTTTTTTTATTAAAAGTTCTAACGTATTAAGTTGCCTATTATGATATTTAGAAATGTCAGATAACTTACAATTATAAGGATAATAATATAGAATATCTTTACAAATGTTCAGAAACTAGGAACGTAATTTATAATCCAACAAGCTATAATAACAGCAATAATGGTAATAACCTAATAACATATCAACAATAACATAAAACAGAAGCAAACTATTTTAGATAGATGCTCGGAATGTCGACCGTTCATTCACAAACACTTACATATTTTTTTTTTCAAAACCACTGCTGACTCCGGACACTATTTGCTGGGTTATAGTTTCAAAAGCGTCTGTTATGCGTATTTTTATATCTTGTGGTATTGTCGGAGGGTGTAGGCATTTCTTACGAGATCATTATTATGAAAAGTCATCATTGTCTGTCTCTTTATCTAACGCCCACATGAAAAATTCAGTTCGGTTGTCAAAATCATTCTCATAAAGATCTTGGCAAAGATGGATTTTATAAAGATGACATCCGTTTTAAGAATTCTTGAAATACTTGCTTGACTAATGTTAGTATTTTGAAACATCTGATTCTGTCTAATAATGGAATTTTCGATAGCTGAACCAACTACCGTAAAAGTATTTCCTTCATATCCAGTGACAGATTTTCTTATCATGGTTTTTTTTATAACTGACACTTCCACTTTCCTCAAAATGGTTCAATAATCTCTCAAAAACGGCTGGCTTAGGATGATTACTTTCAGGAAACATTTGAGCATGAGCTAGACAAACCAATAAACAATTTTGATAACATTCTCCAAAGATACAAATCATATCAATAGGTTCTTCTTTTCGGTATATCTCCATTTTGACTAAGCAACACCACAACAATATTCTAATAATAACGATCTAAATATCCACAATTACAAAAAGTAATAAAACTATAGCAAAAATAAGCTTTGCAGAATAAACTGACAGAATGAATGAATTTCTGACATATTAATATAAAGATTCTTGACCCAGTATGAATTTATATAAAAATTCTCGGGAAATAGGTCACAATAACACTCTGTTTTAAATTTTCGTCTTTACGTACGTTTCGGTCTCACGACCTTCATCAGAAGACTTATTATGTAAAAAGGGGTTAATTAAAACTAATTAGCACAAGCGTCCATATCGCACAATTTTCAATCAAAAAGCCCATGCCGTCGAAACGAACAGAACCACGAATTAACGATACAATTTTCGATTATTCGTGGTTCTGTTCGTTTCGACGGCGTGGGCTTTTTGATTGGAAATTGTGCGATATGGACGCTTGTGCTAATTAGTTTTAATTAACCCCTTTTTACATAATAAGTCTTCTGATGTTATTGTGACCTATTTCTGACATATCTAAACACTATAGGCAACTAGATACATTAGAACTTTTATTTAAAAAAACACTAAATGGTGCAAAATATGATTATTTGGCATATTCTGTAAAAACGCGAAGACTTAGCCACATACCACACTAATGCCATTCGATAGGTGATTAAATTAAATAATTAAAAAGTAACTCTCCTGTTGAGTTAAAGAATATGGCGTTCTATTTAAATAAATCAAGTTATAACCAGTTAAACTTTTTATTTGATTAGTTTCAATTTTTGGACATCCTGTATAAGATGGCAAGTTTGTTATAATTGGGATGTAAAATATGATATATTTTTACACCTCACTGTAAACTTCGCTTACATAACGCTTGAAACTTTTTGAAAGTCACGTATTTTGGCCACAATATTCCCGTGCCGTATAACGTGAATAACCAACCCGGTATAAACAAGTTACTTTGCCTACTGGACTACAATTCCGAGTAAGTATATTAAGGCATATATATCAAATTTTCTAAATCATGAAGATTGCTTAGACTATTCAAAAAAGCATTATTGTGATGAATAAAAGTAAAATTTGCACCGTAGGATGTGAATTCGAATGTCACCCATGGTTACATTTCTACGTTTATTCATCTTAATAATCTTTAAATAATCTAATTACGCTATCTTCCTACTTTAGGACATGTAATCTATATTTCTTGATAACATTAAAAAATTAAGAACCAGGATTGAGCTGTTACAGTAATTACCAACCATAGACCATATTACCTACTCATATCTAACACACCTGATTTCAAAAAAATTAAACTTAACATGAATTTACGTGAATAATTGATATATTGATTGATTGTTATAAATGATATAGTATTCTCTCAGAGGATTATATTCACATAAATATAGGATTTTGACGGGTCCAAAGTGGTGTAATTAGCCAACATACTGGACTAGATATCCAGGGATGTGAGATCGAATACCTCTACAATTTACGTTAGTTCATCTTAGTAATTTTTTTTTGAATAGTTCAAAATTCTGAAAAACTTTTGTATATAATTTCATTCGAAATGTATTTAGTTTTCTTCAATTTTTGTCCATTCACTGATAGATTCTGGATATACGATTATCAGATCCAATCAAATCTATTACCACTAGCAATAACACAATTACTGTGTCGTCTGTCATGCTAGATACATATTTCAAAAAAACACCAGAAACGTTAAAAAGATGTTTATATGGCATATGGAATGATTGAAATATATTTTCACTTGATAACGATGAACAATTGTAATATATAAAAGAGATCATTGGAATTTGGAACTTGAATAATCTCTTCTTGGGTAGTGCCAGCTGTTGGGTGATAATATCTATATTCCCTGCATTGGTGGCAGATGTCTTCGCTACCACCTGAACGAATTGTTTATTTTATATCTTTAGATTTACGCAAATACCGTTGTAAGTTATTTCTAACCGATTAAATATTGGAATTCCATACCCTACACCCTCATATTTATATATCACCCGTTCACTCATTTATTTTCAGTAATATTCGTAATTTTGCTTTGGTTTCACTTTTGATTTGGTACTATCATCAAACAAATGAGAATATGAGTAATAATAATAAATAAGGTTATATTCATTCCCTGTGAGTACCTTTATAGGTGTAGAACTTGTCAATACCATAGATAAAATAGAACATGTACATGCAATAATAAATAAAACTTTTCACAAAACACATTGAGATATTGAAGTTAGTTAGCTTAGGCAACAATGTGAGCACATTCACAGTTTTCAGTTGTAATAAAATCAAAGATTTAGATTATCACTTTTCTTTTTAGATAATACTAGAGTGTCACTGGGTATATAATCAAGTATTTATCCATTGCGTAGTAGCATTTGGGAATTACGAATGATTTTAATACCCATTTTAGTTTCGGCATATTTCTTACTTTTATATGGAGTTTGTTGTACAATTTAATTAGTGAGAATTGTACATTTCTCTGAAGATAAGTGTATGAAATATCAGGTTTAATTCATTA
Organism: Endomychus coccineus; assembly: GCA_958510875.1. Classification (NCBI taxonomy): domain Eukaryota; kingdom Metazoa; phylum Arthropoda; class Insecta; order Coleoptera; family Endomychidae; genus Endomychus; species Endomychus coccineus. Next base: position 132,623,535 of record OY294067.1, read on the forward strand.
AACTGTTCGATTGCATTTCCAAAAACGAACAATGACTAAGACTGTAATGTTATACTATTTAATGGGAGATTATTTGGGATGAACTAATTAACTAATTAGACGCTATTGTAATTCTCGGTAAATGAGAATGTAATTGAACAATTTGATTATAGTTGTTGTGCATACACGTTTCTATTGGATTTTCCAACTTTTTTTCTCATAACACAAACAGACACTATTATTTCTATTGAAAAAAATATTTTAATTGCTTTTTGTTGTGAATGTGATATATTCGGAAGGGATACGATAAACGTCAAAGCCATAATTCATATTAATGAACTTAAACCCAACTTATAAGAGTTCTCTTTTTTTAAATATAGCGATTTGAAAGGCCACTGAAGAAGAATTTTGAAAGAAAATATTTTGAAAAGAAAAATGTATTTATTGTAACATTAAGTATTGACTTTACCGCATCAAACTTAACAGCATATTTCTCGATTTGATGCTCAGTCCATATATCTATAATGGTCTGAGTGTGATGTATATCTAGATGATCAATCGGAGGAAAGCTTCACTGAAGAGTTTAATATGTTGTTAGGAACATTTGAATTTCCCTTTTTAATTTGATTGAATCAAAATGTTCTTTTATATCTGACCAACAAATAAGGCATTGCTCAGCTTAAGTTTTATACTGCTGATTGGTCATGTATTTGTTTTTGCACAAATTTTGTTCAATATTCAAAAACAAAAGGGAAATTAATCATTGACAAAATATTTGATGCACGAATGGTCGGCATTCTGAGAATATATCCCATAATTAGTCCCAAAGTGAAAAATGTTGTAAATATTTCCTACATACTGATAATATTACATATCTACACACAAAATCGATAAATCATCTGGAAATTGCATTCTCTTAGCCTACAAATGTACATACATTCAGTTTCGGTATTGGAGGAAATGAACAATTCAAATGAACATTAAAAGTCGGCATAAATATTAATTTAATTAATTGTCAATGTTAGAAATTCTATATTCCAGATGGTTAACCTCCATTAATTAATTAAGAATGCACTATAATGAAGGTGATAAAATCATTTCTCATAAAATGCGGCATTTGTAACCCCATATTATATAATTTAATCAAATAAAAATCTATCATGTATGAAACACATAAAAGTCAACCCCAATATTGAAAAATGTGTTGAGTCTGCTGAAATCAAATTCGGGATATTTAGGAACCATCCAGATTCCTTTTCAGGGCGATATTAATTGACAATTACTTACATAATCAAATAATTCTTTGATTTGAATTCTTAATGATTTATTGATAAGTTAAATGACACAGTAGTTAACAAGATATTTCCAATAGTTACATTGTATAAAAAACGTTTTAACCATATTGTCCATAGATTAACTTTATTACAATGTTTCAAATATTGGGTTAGTGTGTGGAATTATAATATTTATGGAGCAACAACTATTTTATTAATTGAAATACTTGCATGAATTGCACGAAGTTTTACTGTTTGATTTTAATCAATATCGTAATTACAAAATTGAAGTGATAAATAATATGGGGAAAATATCTTGAACTTCGAACAACGCAATGGGTGTTGTTTTGTTGGACACAATTGATTTTTTCACTTCCATCCTGAATATCTTGGGGTTAGTCCATTCAATTATGATAAAATTGGAAAACTATTTTAATCGACAATATGTGAAGATAAGTTATTGAAAAAGCGCAAACTTTGGGTCGCAAGTTCGCGTGAGACCCGAATTTATGAATTCTGCCCCTGTCGGTCATTCGTTAATAAATACTATTATTTTCCTTAATTGGAAACGACGTTCTCAAGACTGTGTTTCTATGTATATCGAGTTCTAACTATTAGGTGATAAATGGCCTTATCCAAACCTGGAACGAGGTTTAATACTATATTAGATTTATTTCGAGTGAGTTTTCCAAAATTTCAGGTTATATATCATTAGGCAATTCACTAAAAATAATTGTAATGAAGAGAAATTAGATGATGAACCGCAATTACAAAACTATTTTAGAGAGATAATATTTGTTCATATTTGTAACCATTTACATCATTTCGTTAGACGATGAAAAGGGTGGACATTCCGTTTTGAGTGGGACCTTATATAGCTTAGTTACATAAGCGATTAGACAAAATTTGAAAATTATTCAATGCGTATCATACTTTGATCTGTAAAATAAGTCACATGAAATATACTGTGATCATCGACTCATCATCATAATCGTTCTACGATCTTAGATTTATAGCTTGGTGTTTTTGATGATTGTGAAGTCTAATATTGCAAATCTGAACTGTCCTGCAACAACGGACATATATGATATGCGAAACATGACTATTTATGTTTATACCCGAAATCAGTAGATCAAATACGATCTAAATAGCGAATCATTCAATAAACGTCCTAATGCGAGATTTTAACGTTTCTAGGGCTTTCTTGAATCTGAAGCAAGCGTTATTAGAATATTATCAAAGCAGGATCTAATAATAGTTAACCCATACAAGTAGATTTGGAATGAAAAACATGTGATGCAAATTTCTCCTGTCAAATACAACATAATTTTGTACGAACGATTCTTCAAACTGGCAAGCGATATGAGCATAACTATATACCAATTTCAATACAATTCATGGAATTAATTTCTATGATTTCAAGTGTGAATTTCTATTATGACGTATGTTGGGGGCAGCAACTCTTGTATGTCAAATCTTATGATTTTGCGTTCACCCGCAGACTACATTTACATCTTCATATTATTTCCTGGATTTGCAGTAACTCACTCAGAAATAGAAAATATTGGTCATATTCTAACAATTTGTGGTAGTGAAATATTTTCAATGATGAACGGAATGAGTGAAGACTGTTTTCCAGGTTGAAGGTATGTCGTATGTGAACAACCCCTCGTAATATTTTTCATATAACGTTCCAGTAGGCAGGTGCTATAAACAACCTTATATCGGCCCGTTTCGGAACGTTACAAGATCTAGTTTTGATTCGAAGGCTATTGCAACATTATTAGAATATACGAAAACATTTACCCTTCCAAATAATAACCGCTACTAACATCAATTTTAACTGTTTTGTAAGTGTATACTGTACTTGAAAATTGAATTTGAAAAGGCTCCAACAAAAGACTTTCGAATGTATGTTTCCACTACACACTACACAGTGGTGAACTTGGTCTTTATCGTAATTTGTTGTTTATAGATGAATAACGATGAATAGTATCTCCGTTATCATTTAATCTACCTTAATGAACTTCAAAAAATAAAATTTGTAAGAACATCATGAATCTTGATTAAATTTTTTTTCGCGTGTTTCATGAAATTTATGTATTTTGGGAGTGTGAGAATATGCTCGCGCATAATATGCGTGCGTGTACGTCAAAAGAATTTCGCGCAACAGATTAATGTGATGTAAGTATCTGATTTTTACTGCTTTTGTTCAATGGGAAGTACCTTTTTCTAGATATTGAAGTATCAATTGAATCATATATTTTCGTAGGCTGTGCCCACGTATTATGTAGTACTACCAAAGAATAGGTAGGATCATATTCTTCGCTACCACACAATTCTTGGGATGTTACTCGACCACACATTGAAGATGTTCCATATGCGCAACTAGTGGGTGACCTTGACTCAATCAGCCATCTAATTAGGAACGCGAAAACGTGGCAAATATGAAACAGATAAATGTTCTTTTTGGATAATCTTCAACACAATATATTCATTAGTTTAGAATGCAACCTTAATACATAAATTTAACAGTATGCAATTATTTTTAACAAAAACCGCAGACAAACAATAACAGAACTACATTACTCAAATGAGCAAACTTTAGTTTCAGTATAAACGATAAACGTAAAAAATTATATTCAACCTAACCTGTCACTAAGGAGAAGGGAAGACAACGATTTCACAGATTAAAAATAATCTGTGACGATACTGATGCCATCACTGTTGCCAATAGGTCAGTTCAGTTAAACTAGCTGTGTTTAGGATTTTACCTCAACATCTATAAAATAATAAATTTGATGAAAATCCGGCAAGTTCGAATGAATTTGGGCTTCGCGGTGTCACTCACCAAATTTGTGGTATTTGTCTGAGTGCAGCTTCTGAATCATCTTTAATCTGTGACTCGACCATAAACTAAAGCGCAGTGGCATAATAGGCTGGGCAACGTAGACTTGGTAGCTCAATTTCCGTCGCTAGAGTGCTGTTTCCCGGATACAACGTGACAGTTACAGAAAATGTGGGTGCCAGTATTCGTCTAACCCACGGTCGTACATACAGGTCTGGAAACTCGAAGCTGTTTCCTATGTGAGAAGTGGGACCGCTAAGCGTCGACTGTCGCGTAGTACCAAAAGTCGTCACGTGAGAGTATTCTCTGACAACTGTCATTCTTAAGTTGTAAACCCGAGCAATACCGGCGTTTTTAGAAACAAATTACGAAATCGTGCATTGGGCCGAAATGCAAAACGGGGTACAAAGGTGTAAAGCAAGAAACTTCTGTTTTTAAAGTGCCGAAAGATGCGGAAATGCGAAAAAAGTGGATGCTTGCGATTCCGGATAGAAATCGTTTTAACGAGGTCTTTTATGTGTGCGAGCATATATAACGAAAAAGGGGAAGTTATTTTTAAGGTGAGTAATACATTTTGACAAGAGTAATAGTTCTATTCCTCTCAAAAATCAGAATACTTAGTAACACTGCTTGCGATTCCGGAAAGAAATCACTTCGATCCAAGCGCTAGCTAGTGGCTGAGCGAGGGACTACGAGTTTGGCGACGCGTAAGAGACCCATGTCAAACATACGAATCCCCAGACCTGTATGTACGACCGTGGTCTAATCTAACCTTGTATAATGAATCCATCTGATAAGTATGTCGCTGGCTATATTTGTTAAGAAAGAAATGGTACAAAAAAGATAGTCTGTTAGAATATTTTATTGGGAAAATAATATTAAGAAAGGATCAAACTCTACGGTTACGGCTCGTACACGGAGCTAACAATTCGCCAGAGAATTCTCTTTCAATTGAAGTTTTTGTGCACTATCGCTAGACATTTCAGTCTTGTGTCTTGCCTAAATAATAGTGAAAAAAGATAATGCAAAAACTGAAAAATCATTGTGATACTTGCTGGTCGCCTTTCGTATAAAAATTTTTGGATACTTATTGAGTTTAACTGAATTAACTTTCATTCCTATTCAAATTGCATACATACGAGGGCAAGGTGAAGAGCCCCTGGAAAATTAAACAGATGCGCCACAATTTAAAATTTCATGTGACATTTCGTGATGAACCATCTTTAACTAGAACGCATTGAAATTTTCAGACTGATATGTCATTCAGTTCTGTTTTGACACCCATCGAAACCAAGCAACCTTGAAGATTTTTGTGAATATGGAAAATAGTGAATTTCGCGTCTTGATAAAACATTATTTTTTGCGTGGAAAAAACATTACGCAAACCAAAGCATCGCCTGTCAAACTTTATGGGGACTCTTCACCGGATCTATTCACAAGTGGTTTACTGATTTACGATGAGGCAGTATGACGACAAAGGACGCCGAACGTTCTGGTCGTCCAATTGAGGTTACAACGCCAGAAATCGTCCATAAAATCCATGGTATGATATTGGACGATCGGCGAGTTAAAGTGCACGAGATTGCTGAGGCTATGGGTACGGAACATTTTGCATAAATTTTCGAATATGAGAAAACTATCTCCCAGATGGGTGCCGCATTTGCTCTCTGTTGACAACAAGCCCGATCGTGTGACAACTTCAAAGAAGTGCTTGGCTATGTTCAAGCGCGATTAGAAGGACTTTTTGAGCCGTTTCGTAACCGTGGTGGAAACATGGATCTATCACAATACACCAGATACAAAAGAACAGCCGACACAGTGGACTTGTTCTGGCGAATCGAAGCCGAAAGGGCCAAAGTGGATGTATCGACCAACAAAGTCATGGCGACAGTTTTTTTTTTGGGATGCACATGGTATCGTCTATATCGATCACCTTGAAAACGGCAAAACGATCACTGGCGTATATTATGCAGAGCTGTTGGATCGTTTCGAGGCTGATTTGAAGAGAAAGCGGCCGCATTTAGCAAAGAAAAACGTGCTCTTCCACCAGGACAACGCACCGACTCACATATCCACAGTCGCCAATTGGGCTACGAATTCTCCCGATTTGACCCCCTGCCATTTTTATCTATTTTTAAATTCTTAGAAATGGTTCGGCGGAAAGAGATTTGATTCCAACTATGAGGTTATCGCTGAAACAAACGCTTATTTTAAAGAATTGCCGGAATCGTATTATTTGGAAAGGATCGAAAAATTAGAAAAACAAGGAGATTATGTTGAGAAAGAAAACAAGTTTTGATCAAATAAATCATTTATTATTTCATTTTCCAGGGAATTTTCCCTTGCCCTCGTACATATAGATTACATTTTTATGACAATGATTTCCCTTTACAAAAAATTGAGAAATGAACTTTTTTTACCAGCGACAAATAATACTTCCAAGATACAAACACAAAATATTGAGGAATTATCTGGATTCACATCATCATTACCCTGAAACTTTCACACCTGTCATTCTAAGCCAATCACACACTTTCATTTCGACAGTTACCAATGACAACCTTCACATTTTTCAGGAATTTTTCTCCTCCTGCCAAGCTAGGCGAACAAAATTAATAAGTGGAAATTTTTTCTTGACCGCTATCGTATGATCCGAAAATCAGTATGCAGGGTCAAATTTTGGTATTTAATGTTTTTATTCATTTTATAATACTAAATAAATACAAATATTTATTTACCAAATATTTCTTTCATTAAGGCTAAATAGTTTTGGAATTCTGATTGGAACTCTTCTCTTCGTAATGGATAATAACAAGGATAATAGTTATCTTCCCTTTCCACTTCTATCAGATGTCTATGTTCATTATAATAAATGTAATATTTGGAAGCAATTTTGTTCTGCTGAATTCTGGTTTTTCTTAAAAAGGATGGGATATCTTCCTCCAAAATCTCCTGGATAGCTGAGAAAAGGTTTTCTTGATGAGGTTTTAATTCAGTTTTTTTCCATTAAACATTGCAAATACTTTAAATTTTTATGAGACATATTAATGTCCCCTATTTCAGAGTCCATAGGGCTTAAAATTAGTTTCTTGATTGTTTACTGCCATGATTTAATTATTGTGAACTAAAGAAGTACGTTTAAGAAATAGCTGTCGACGTGACGTATAGCAGAGACGATTTTGACATCACAAGCCTAAGCCTACTTGACTGTGGTTATGTTTTATTACGAATCATTAAAAGACTGCCATAGACGCCGGATATCCTCATCGTTTTTTTACAAAAACGTACTTTCCTTATATTTTAGTAGCACTAAGTTAGTTGTAGTCCAAAGATAAATGTTTGAGTTGAAAAATTGGATGCCTTCTATGTTACTAAAGTAAGAGGAACATTTTTTTTTTCACAAATAATACTATCCAAAACTGGAATACTATAGTTTCATTCAAACCATCTATTGGCATCTTTTTTCACGACAAAAACTTTTTCCTCCGAGTTAAGTAATGTTAAATTAAATGTAACAAAAGGATAAATATTCTGTTCGAAAAACTGAATGCCCTCTATGTTACTAAAGTGAGAGGTACATTCGTTTTTTCTACTATTATTTTTAATTTTTTTTTCAAATACATCTTAGGTGTGAAATTTTCTTACCGAATCCCCCGCGTCCTTGAATTAATATTCTAGAAAATGCGTTCCTTCGGAAAAATTTCCGGAAATAATTCAAGCACTAGGGAGATTATAAGTGAGAATAATCAATCCCAATGTACATTTCGGTTAGTTATTGCTAGTGTTATCGCTATTATCGATGAATTTACGAATGATTTAACTGAGGTTGAGAACTAGTATTGAAATAAATAATGTTTTCCTGTATGTGATATTTTAATAGCATGAACATATTCTATCCATCAAATAAATTCATCGATATCTGATGAACCTTAGAGGTTTCATGACGATAGATATCAGGAAACTATCAAGTTTTGATAATAATTATTGTAAGTTGATTGATGCACATTTGGAATTGAACGTAATAATTTTCGGTCACCAGGTTACTAATAAATCACGCTGAAGCAGCATGTACAGTTGCATTGGTATAAGAATACTACGAAAATTGTTCTTTTAGAAAGTGCAAGTCGAAAATCGTGAGAAAGTGATTGGTTTTAACATATTCATACCTTTTCGAAGGTATTGTGTTATTTAAAATTAGATCACGTATTGTTACTGTGCGAGGGTAAGAAGGAAAGGTTAGCCTAGACGGGTCTTTGAGGCCATCACCTGGTTTACTGACAACTTGTCCCCCTATCTTACGGAAGTATAAATACAGACCTTTATTGCATGTCTTGCGAACGAGAGGCTGCATGATGAAAAAATCCAAAACAGTTGCAAAAACTTTGCTCTTTCATTGTACCTTTCTCATTCTTGCGGAACTATATTATGAGATTTCCGTTATACATCCAAAGCATATATACACATGGTAAACATGTATTTTAGGCGGTATTCGCATCTTGATCTTGTTCTACAGAAAATCAGCAATATTTTCGAAGTTGGACATCTACTATATACTATAGGTACTATGACTACCGGATACTTTACAGTCTATTGCAATAGCTCAGCACTCTTAGAATATTTAATAGTGAGTTCATATTGATAAATGTAAGCTATGGATCCACATAAACAGAACTCATTTTTGTTAGTGAATTATATATTTAGCGTTTATACACCCTGAATAAATTCGTGCATTTCGTCTAAGATGATGAAAATACTCCTAAATTTCGGATGCACTGCAAATTATTTTCGAGAAGAAATGATGAAGGTTGTAAAAAATTTAAACTACATCGCTTACATTTTTTACAACTTTCATCATTTCTTATCTGTTGTGCATTATTTTCGGGAAACATGAAATGAACCTGACGTTGATTTTTAGAATACTAAGAAATGATATAATATATATAGCTAGGGGCAGTCCGGGTGTTACCACCGAGATAGATGTTCGTGTTTCTCTTTCACCTCATGTTACTTGACCAACTTTACGACGATGCTTATTAGTAACCACTTTGGAACATTCCTGCACCATAATACATCCGGTTTAATCACAGTTATATGAATGCTGTGCTTCAAAGTGAAATTTTTCTCTTAGCTCTCTTAAGTCGGCAAAGACATCTTTCACATTCTTCCTATTAGAACTTATGGCTCCTGAAATGCTTTTCGCCTAGTTGTAATATCAATCCTTCTAGTAGATTTATTTTTGTTCCAACTTCGTGGTACCTTTTTGCAAATTGCTGTAGTATGATCATTCACTAACTTTATAACTGCTTTGGTGAAGCCATAATGCATTTTGCTGTTTTCTAGTAAAGGGTCAGCCAATAACTTCTCTTCTAATATATCTTAGTATTCTTGTACTGGCTTCCTTTTCATCAAACTTCTTGAACTTATTTATATCTTCCATGTACCGACTAGTGTAGCAGACAATATCAATACCATCACACTTAGTAGCAGTCTTTCTTAACGATATATCTCATTCAACATCTTCTAAAGTTTTGGCAATTTGTTGCTTGGTAAAGGCTTTCTTCTTCCAACACTTTCCTATTATTTGTATTGAGAAGGAATTTTTCGTCTGAACAAATAAACATAACCTAAACATTGAGTCTATGAAATTGTCTGTAACATGAACACACTTGTGTGAGAGTTGAACCACTTGTCTTATCTTTCTCCAGGACGAGGTTCGAATATCCCACCCGGCACCACATCGACTTTGTTGAGTTATAGAAAAAAAGTGAAAGATCTTAGATGAAACTGTTGATCTTGCATGAGATTACATGAAATTGAAAAATGATTAGCGAATAAAGTATACCTCACAATTTAAACAAACAACTAAAAACAATAATTATTTATCCTTTAAAAACTTGAAAAGTTGTTTCCGTCGATCCCACCCAAACGTATGTTGCTACGTAGGTGACTGAGCATATAATATCCTATATGGTAATAATTCACCATATGATTCAATTAATGTGATTCATTTCATCTCCGTGTTCAACTATCCCAGATTACCCCTACTTTATATGTTGTTAGTGTATAAAACTTGCCCAAACGTTTCACATTAACTAAGCATCATCTAACAACTACTCATGAACTGTTCAAGTAATATGTTCATTATATGGGAAGATGTACTTGAAGTAATTCTAGCCATATCTGAATGTCACGTGACTCTTCATATATGTAAGATTCGGTAATATTCACAACATTGATCATCCATTCCGATTTCGAATTATATATAGCTCCAAAACGAATAATTATTATTCAAAGGAATTTACAAGAACATAATCAGTATTTGGGAATTAGGTTTTACTAATACTGCTCCAAACTAGTCAATTGTATGTCCATTTGTCCGATTTGCTATAATATAAATATTAAATATATGTACTTAAAATTTTCAGAGAACTGAAAGGAGTATTGCCCATTAGGTATCTTTTATTCAAACTGAGAATCGAAATCTTCAAAATTCGACCAGTAATTAAGTCGTAAAGTAGTAATAATAGAGTAATTAACTTTCTTTGTTCAATGTTACGTGCAAATTTAAATAATGTGTTTATACCAAAGCCTATAAATTAGCAGGTGTAGGAACTGTCAAGATCCAAAACAATAGCAAAACATAAAATACAATCATGTAATTCAAGAGCACATTAATAATGATAATGATGTTGATCACAATATTAATAACAAATGTTGATAAGAATTACCCTTATCCACTAAAAATATTAATAAAGTACTGAGGACCTTTCGGCTACCAAGTAGCCATGATCCGAGTAAACTAAATTATAAATCAAAATGTGCCTGCTTAAATACTATTTGGGGATAGTAATGTAAACAATGGGTTACTCTCAGCTCGAGATAAATCGGGATTTAATAAATTTCCTTTTCGTTATACAATTCGATCCCTTTTAAATTACCTAACTATTTGTCTGTACTGTGTTTTAAAAATTAAAAAAAATTTCTTGAGAAATTGTGTGACCTGTATCCAAAATATGTTTGGCTACCGCTGATTTTTCACCATTATTTTTCTTTATATGGGCGAAAAAGTCCTTACAACTCCGAAGGTCCTCGGTACTTTAATAGAATTTTTAGTGGATAAGGGTGATTCTTTCTTATGTATAATAGTGTTATAATATATTCACAGTGTGAACTCTATTATAGTTTATTATTAATAACAACATTGATAATGATAATATTGATTCATAATCGCAGACGTACTACGATACGTATCATATTGCCCCATTCAAAAATATTCCCCATTTTTATAGCTCAATTTTCACAACGAATGTTGCATATAGTATATCTGCCTCTGTACTGATGAACTTGAATTTATGGTTAGTGTTAGTACAATAACATAATTATTTATACAATTGTGTAGAGTCCATCAGAATGAATGAACATCAAGGACTCATATTTGTCATATCACTTATTTTTGTCTTCCGTTATGAAACTATACCGAATTAAGTTAGAGGTTGCGCATAAAATTTATTTAAATATTTTCAACAAATTGTACCATCTGTTGATAAAGTAGGTACACGTGTCAGGTTTGAATAACAGTTAAGAAAGTATCAAATTCAATTTCACGGTAACTCCATATTGACAGTTTTAGTCTTATCTGAATCCGTATCGAACTAATTTACATAATAAGGGAAACCATGCGTAAGCGGTTTCAGCTACTGACTCTCCTAATGCTAATGCAAATGCATATATTTTGAAATTCGTTTTCAGGTAGAATTCAATAAGATAAACAGATTTTGTAGATTAAATCTATTGCAGTCTATAGTTTGTAACCAGAATAATGGAATTCTATTCACAAGCAACAACCAATAGTTTTTCGAAGCTTACCTTCAAATACTGATATTAAACGCATTAAGACAAATACGACAGCAATATTGGAAGTACCAATAATTAGAATCGGTACTTATCAATTCAAAATAATTTGAATTATTCATGAATGAAGCCGTTAATTCGGACAGTTGTTGAGTTGCGTCCCGCGGCTACGCTATGCACTCCGAATAGAGTATACAGGGGCTAATTCAAAAATCAATTGAAGATTTTGTTGACTTCCCTTCCATAAAATTAGGTCAATCTTCAAACATTTTCGTAGTAAAATGACAAAAATGTTATTTACAGGGTGCTGAATTAGAATTTAACAGATTTAACTCATACTGTGACTAGGGGAGACCTATCTCCAGTTAAAGTATGGACACTTACCTATGAAATATTCAGTATAACTTTCAAATCCTGCATCTTAAAGGGGAGTCGCCTCTTAATTCAATAACATATACTGAACTGAACACATAAGAAAACATATATTACCTAATAGCAATACTAGGTTAGTAGGGTATTTGTAAGTTTATTTTTAGGTGCACTAACATTAACTGAACACATGAGTTATACTAATTATTATCTCTGGGCAGCAATAAAAGGTTATTTTGTGAGTTTATTTTTGGGTGCATTGGTGGGGGACGATTGATGATTTTCCAAAATCACATGAATGCATGAACATCGCAATTAGAGATATTAATGAATTAGGTTCAAATTAAGTAAAAGCGGTAAATATCATTTTTTTTTCATTTACATCATCACAGTCATTCAATAATGAAGCCGTGCAGACATTAGGTTTGAAATAACGATGGAACGCAACGCGGCATTTCTGGTCGTCGAATGCAACTTGGTAGGTTAGGGTCACTTATTTCAGATATGGACCCAACTCGGATGCGGCCTTACTTCGTGATACTTTATTGATATTATGAGAATATCTCATAATATCAATTAAGAGAATAAGAATTTTTCTTTGTTTTTACTATTGAAACAATACAAATTTCGAGTGCAGTTTCGATCATCATCGCATCATTATCAAACTAAAACCAGTGAGTAACATCCTGTCATTTTATAGTTCATCCCTATAGTACCTTACAGATTATGAGGTATAATAGCTTCAGGGATAATTACGTCATAATACAATTTTGAATAAATCTGATCAACTCGGTTATTAGGCAACTGTTGAATAGGTCTTATTCCTGTCATTCTCTGTTCAGCTATGTAAGCATCATAAGGTAGTCGCGGTAAATTATAATTATTTCCGATGGAATGGTTTTTCTTTCAATTCAATTTGTATTGAGCGACCTATATAAAAGCTATTACAATCCGGAGGAGTCAACTTATAAACTCCTGATAATCCACAATTGTCCGTTTTATCAATAGCGTTAAATATCAAATTATAAATTCTTTGAGGTCTGAATGAAACTACTAGATAATGTTTAGAGAGTATATTAGCAACATGTTTAGATATCTCTTCGAAATATTTGCGAGTTCAATTTTTGAGGAAGCTGAACTTCAATGTAAGGATATATAAGGTACAAACAAAGTTTTATCATATTCTTTTTCTATATCAGTTAATCTATTAAGATCTTAACGAAACCATTAGAAAGTGCTATTATTTTTATTGTATTCGATTCTTTTGTTGATTTTCTATTTGATAGAAAATGATATATGTATGACAGAATAAAAAGCTGCTTTTATTACTCAATGAATCGTTTGGAATTATGTTGTCTGTAAAAGTAGGTTTTCTAAATATATTAAAGAAAATTTTATCACCGTTGCGAATTGCGAAACTATCTAAACAATTTGTTTTATGTTTTTTTGAAAGTCCTACATTAAATTTAACGTTTCTAAAATGTTATCGAGATAGTCCTTCTATACAATATACATTTATTTTTGAGGGTAAAATATTCGATTTCTATTTTGTATTTGGAAACTCTTAGTGAAATTCTCATAGTATTTTTTTACTTTTGCAAATACCAGCAACTACATTAACTGGCACAAAATTCGAATGATATGCATAATTTGCTTTGATTCCGTTATTTCTTTTCATTTTTATGTTCTGTTAGTTCTATTGTAGAGTCAGGAAAATAAGATATACAGGTTTAGTTTGATCTATCCATTATTAACATATTATTCGTAACAAAATTATAAAAAAATTCTCAAAATGTGCCCATAAATAAAATTAATTTTTAGTTGAAAAACGATGAAAAAAAAACAGGTATTGCTTCATCGAGCTCTGATTGCAGCATCCATGAATTTCGGCATCAGTGAAAATACGAACTGTATCGTTTTTGAGCGCGATGGCCTTATTCCGATTGGTATTTCTGACATCCATCTTGATTTTTAGAATGGAATCATCGTATTTTATTCAAACATGAGGACAACCGTGTTTAGTCTCAAGTCTTAAATATATATCACACATATATATTTCAACTGCAGAAGTGTCCAAAATTCTCATTTTAAGATTCAAGCGATCTATTTTATGTAGTTATTTTGTGCAACAAGTACTAGACTTCTTGATTCTGTGGTACATTTTGTTAGTTCATGCGACAGCAAGTGTCACTATAAGAGAAAGTTATATTATAGTGTGATTTGCGAAAGTCAACGCGTGAGAGCGAATGTATCAGTATGAAACATTGAGTTGTGAAATACATGTATAAAATTTCAATGAAACACAGAGTATCATATTTTACGTCTTTCATTAGCTGTTTCTAAGTCATTTCCAATATATTATGTGTTTCTACGATCATTTACATTCGACCCGCAGGAGTGTCTAATAGCCAATTTGTTAACAAAAGTGAGGGAAGTAACGAGATCAATTGATCAAATGTTGACTTAGTGTGTTGGTACTTTTGAAAGAAGTCGTTCCTATTGTTCAATTTAAGCTTTTTATCATTCAAGATTTTACCAAAGTACCTATGTAATGCTTTTTTAATTTTCCGATATTTTGTGATTTAGGGGCAAAATTTGTAATAAAAATATTGTATTCCATATTTTTGAACACATAATATCTGGCAGGTTGTGGTCGAAATTATCGTTAATTGATATATGTTTTTAATATCTAGTTCTTTTCGGTAATATTCGGCTGATATTGAAACTGACAAAAACCTATGACATGCTGATAGTTTGTGACAAATTGGGACGTAAGAATAAGTTTATTTGAGAATTTTTCTACAGTCGATTAATTAGACTTAAAAACGAAAACTGGAATCATAATTTTTCTCGACCAAATCGGTAGACTGACAATGTAGATCATGTTTATATTCTGCTCAATTCCCAAGTTTTCAGGGGGGCAACAGTCCCTCCTTGCCCCCAGGTGCCTATGAGAATGTTTGTTTTACTTGCAGATAAACTGCCACAATTCAACACAAGTAGCTCCCAAATTAATGCCGTCCACACTATCACTCACCCCAACCGACAGGAATACGTGGTTGGTGACTATCTGGATATGTGAGACAAAACTGGGAGTTTTTGTAAACAATGTTTGTGCCTACTCATTGACGTCATATTTTGGTACTGCTGAGCAGAGTCAAGGCGATCAGTTGAATTGTTGGTCATTTCGAGTCGTCGAACTCTTAAGTCATATTCTTCTAACCTTCTTTACACTAATTACCACCCCACGGATTGTATAGGATATTGCTTACCCTAAGTGCTGTAGTGTCCCTCTTTCGCAAAACGCTGAAAGGTTCGGAGCAATTTGGCATCTTCTTCTCCCTGATCCTTCTCTCTTACCACAGTCTGCAGTCTCGCGAAACAGAAAAACAACCATTTGAACACTACATCTCGATACACCAAGAGTTCTTGCCTCGAAATATAGTGACAGCCCATCTTCAATCAGAACAATAGTTTTAACCGCGTCGACGGGTTTTAAGGGCATAGTGTGCTCACACAAATATTAAACCAAGTGTATTTCACGGAATGTAGGTCAATATTATACAGAAATTGAAATTGAATCATAAAGACACTGAATATAAAAAATTAATTTTCACATGAAAATGAGAATTTTTTGTATGAATAGATTAAGCGTTGCAAGTTTTTGTGCATCAAAACAAATGCTGTGTATATAATTCCATTTTGATCGAATTTTGTGTATTTACTTAATTTGTAATTCATAAGTAAATGAACAAATATTTGAGAACCGTAATTGTTATTGGAAAATGAGATTTTGTTTCACAATTTTAAATTTCCGTTAACATATTCTATATACTTAACCGACCTTATCCGTAAACATAAATTTCAATTACGAAAATAATTATCATTATAACTGTAACTGGTAAGTAGCTAGGGACTTATGAAACGTATGTACATATGGTCCAACGTTAATTTTAGATTAACATATAACGTGCAGCTTTGGGTCTATCCATAGTGTCCTATGTATAAATCGGCGAATTTAGCAGTCATGGTAAAGTGATTGTACCATATGGCGAGTTAACCCTTGACAACATATGTTGAGCAGTTTAACATAGTTATTGTCAACTCGCTTATTATACACGAACAGTTTTAGGGCACGCGATCAGTTCACAGATTCTTTCATTGAGAATTGTGATATTCATATCTAGGATTGAATGCATTACCACAAATGATATTAAGACAAATAGTTACGTTAATTTATTGTAGCCTTCCTATCTTTACATGTTATATTAGATATAATGAGAATTTTTTTATTTTCAAACTCTTGATAAGATGATGTCAGGGTTATATTTTATATCGAAGTAAGTCATAAAACAATACAAAATTAAGTCCAAATCCGCTTTCCACTAAAGATAGTTAGTTGATATTTTAGAAGAACAATTGATCCAGGCAACAAGGGAACATGTGAAGTTCAGGTACATTTTTCATATAATAACGAGGGTTAGTGAGGTATTTTCAGGGATATCCTTAATAATATATACTTCAAGGAATTAATTAAATGAGATAGTGCCAGTACATGTTTATTTAATCTAGAATTTCGGTGTTGACCACGAGGAAATTTATTCAAATGAAATACTAAAGTGTGATTAGAGCAAATTTTACATTGTAAGAACAATATATTAACAATACTATTAACATGCTCAGAATGAATGTCTGGTGAAACAAATATTAAAACGAAAATTTGTACTCAATTCTCATTTCACTATTTGACACTTGAATTGAACCGATTCAGCTCGAGAGTATTAAAATACTTCATGAGTTGGTTGCCTTTCAACAGGTCTCAGCTTTTCATCCAATTTCAAAAGTTAAAAACATATTCTCAGACTGAGGATATACAGCAATCCAAGTGCATTCAAACAACATATTTGATGAACGATTAGATTCTAAATTAGGTTTGAAGGGCCACAAAGTTATAAACGTTCAGCTTAATCAATGCTTCGAAACTCAATCGGAGGGTTGAAAATGATCATATAGGGGAATAATATTGTCATAAAAAATTTAAGTTTCAGGAAATTCAAGTGGTGGAGTAAATTTGCAACTATAATAATAATTTTTTATTCAACAAGACTATACAGCAATATGAAACAATACAAAAATCATAATAATATTGTATGCATATTGTATGCTTGTGAATAAATAAGAATAAGCTCATTAAATTCTCTAAGAATTGTTTCTGAGCAATATGAGTAAGTGATATCAATTCACAGAGAAAAATAATATGGTTTCAAACATATAAATACTTGAGACATAGTTGTTTTGAACTAACAATTGAAAGGAACCTGGCAATTTGCACCATTGGTAGAATGCAACACAGTCGAAGCCCACGGCACCACTACTCCCCTCCCAAACCATAACCCATCAAAACCACCTCCGGCCGAGACGAGTCCACCACCAGAGACGCATGCAAACCGTTTTACAGGCCTACACATTTGTGTGCCTTTGTTTTTATTACTCGTAGACAGTAACATGCCTTAGTTAATTTTTTGTTTACTTCCCTAACATGCAATTTCCAATTTATATTAGAAACTAATATAAATCCCAGACATTTAATATAATCAACATATTGAATGTCGAAGACAGCTGGCTCATTCAGATTTTGGTTGTAAAAAAATAAATTAAATTTAATGCATTGAGTTTTGCCCATGTTTAGGTTGATGTGATTGACTTTACACCAAGTATCTATTTCACATATTGTATTATTTATATTATGAGTGAGTTCTTCTTTTGAATTACTATTATTTAGTATTATTACTTTCTCGTGTGAGAAAGCGGTGGAATATTGGTAGAGCAGATAGGCATTCGAATTTTTCTTGAAGGTTTGGAGGTTATGAGTATTATAGTGAAGGACCTCACTAGACAAAGAGGTCCATAACTTCGCCGCACGATAGAAAAATGAAGTCTGGTAGGAAGAAGTTCGGCAGCTGTCGAGCTTGGCAATAAAGGGGTGACTAATTCAAGCTCGTCTAGACCGTCTATCTGGAATCTCTAGTGGTGGAAGAGAGATTTCTGATGAACACCGAGCATGGAAATATCTATAGAAAAAGGAGAGATCGCCCACCTTCCTACGATGTTATAGATAAATCAATGAATTTGTGAGATCATCATTCAGACGAATAGCTTTCTTCTGTATATAATCCAAGAGCTTCAGCAAAGTTCGGGAGCTGAACTCGAAAAATGTGAATAGTACTTCAGGACAGATCGTATTTGGGCTTTGTAGATTATGAGAAGCCGCTGAGATGTGAAGTAGCTCTTGGCACGTAATAGAAAACCAAGTTTTTGTGAAGCGGTTTTCGCAATGGACCTCACATGATCATCCCATGAGAGGTTGGTGGTGATCCCAAGCATGGGATATGGAAGACTTCATAGGAATAGTTGTTCCTGACATCATCATATTAGTTATTGTGGGATCCGCCTTCCTAGAAAAGACGCAAGTTTTGGCTGCATTAAACTCTACTAGATTATCAGATCCCCATTTTAAAATCATTGCCAGACCTCCATTCCTTGCGTCAACCTTTGACTCACACCTCTAGCTACATTGAATGGTATAGGAACTCTAGATGAGAAAGCGGTATCTGCAAATCTGTGGACAGGATAGGTGTTCAGTTCCAGCAGATCGTTGATATGGAGCTAAGACGAAGTTGGTGCCAAGAAACATCCCTATGGAACACCAGAGCTGATAGCCATTGTATCGTAGGATATTCCGTCAACCACCACATACAGTGATCCATCTGAGAGAAAATTACATAGTAAGCGACAAAGTTGATGCAGCAAACCATATGACGGAAGTTTCTCAAGACGGCTTTGGTGCCAGACTAGAAATATACATGTTTTTCAATAGATTTCTGCCTTACATGTATTGCGTAGGCAAGCAGGTCTCCTGTTGATATCAGCTGACGAAAGCCATATTGCCGGTCATTAACGATTTTGGAGCTATAACCGAATATTAGAAACTTGACCTTCTGTGTGTTTATGTGAACACAAGCCACGGAGAATATGAGTAAAGTGTATACCGACTAGCTTAAACGTCAATTATTGAAAAAACCAATCCTATCATTTCACTTCTAGTTGTTCTTTCCAAGTTTGGCCTCAATGTGATATTTATCGTTTAATACAAAAATTTCAAAATTCCGTGAAAAATTGTTCGCCATATTGAATCTTAGGCTAGTACCTACTTTCACTCCATTCGTTATTGCGGAAAAAATTGTTACTTGATGAATTTTTTCTTCCGTCACTACACGTATTGCTTATAAGGGAAGTATTGTAATCATTTAAAAAATAAATTTTCGAATTTTCGCGGAAACATCAGTTTTGAGCCTTTGTGCGTGAATGCGTGCGTGCATGTGTGTGTGCTTAAAAACTACGTAGACGCTTGCTCCGTTGCTATTGATTGTATGGATTTGAAATTTTGCAAATAGCCCTAAAGTGGTAAAGATGGTGACAGCAGGGGTCAGTATAAAACAAAGTTAGATTATGGTATGAATAATTCGATAGTCAACCTGACAGCAGGTGTCAGCATTAAACAGTTGTGTTGTGTAGACCATTTGAATAAAATTTCAATGGAACGTAGAGTTTAGTTTAATATCTTTCAACCGGTTTCTTAATCATATCCAATATATTTTCTGTTCCTACAATCACACATTGTGCCAAAAATAGTGCTGAAAAAATTTGAAATTTTGGAATGCAGTAAATATAACAATTCATCAATTCATCTCTATTGATCAAAGAAAAAAGGGGTGTCAGTTTTATCATCATTGTAGTCATGCGCTCCCAAGTATTTCGCACGAAATCAGGTTTTAAAATGCAATGAAGTTATAATTTCCTAAGGAATACATTTAGAGAAATTGTTTGTTATTCCATAATTGATTCGTTCAATGAATACTAATGAGATTGCTATTTACCCATTCCATTTTTCCGGTGTTTTCATAGAACCAAGTAATGCATTTCTTTCCACGTTTCCGTCCAACTAATTGAAATATTTATTGTCCTGCTAACTGTTGATATATATTTGAGATAGCTTATACTTGTAGGGTGAACAAATTATGCTAATTTAATAATGCAAGGAATCGTTATCGAACATTTGGGAGACATGTAGATGGCCCATATATATGAAACACGTGCAGGAGTATCAAGTAACGGAAACTAAAAATAAATAATTCGGCATAGGTTTCCTTGTCATATTAATTATTCAAATCCATATAGCCATATATTTTTAGTACAATTATTGCTATTCATATTTTATTCAAATTTGGATCCTACCGTGCCATTCAGTTAAGTAAGTACTAGAATTTAAACTTTTTCACATAAGTCTAAAACTGATAATAAGTTACCAGTTCGACGATATGATCGACAATCTGTCGAAATCAGGGAATTGGATAACACTATCTTGTAGTTAATAGCAGTGTTAAGTCGTTGAGTATTTCAGAGAAAAATGGAATTATTGTAAATGTTAGTTTAATTTAATGTTCTATAATTGGAATTATTCTATTCTGCTTTTAACAGTAAATGTTCAGGGACGTATAGGCCCATCTAGACACCGGGACGAATGCCGGTGGGCCGCTCCATATTGCGTCATTATTCCGACGCCACATTTTTATGATAAATCTATTTATGGTTTCTATGAACCAAATTGGTGTAGGTACGCTCATTGTTCGAGAATTGTTAGAATACCTATCCATAAGAATCAGAGAAGATAAAAATAATTTCTTTCAAATCTGTACCTTTCTTTTTGTTAGGTACCTATAACCTTCCTTTGATGAATTGCTCGAAATAATTACTATTAAATGCAACTTCGGCTTTTTTCTTTATTCAAAATTGATGACATTTATTGAAGATGTAGCAAATGAGAACATAATGTGAAAACCTTATAACAATTGGGATAATATGGACACTACTATGGAGTGGAAAACGATGAGGAACAAGAAGAAGAGGGAGGGGAAGAGGCTAAATTTGAAAACTTGAACTAAGCATTATGCTGTTACAGATTTTTTATGAAATATAACTTATATAATGTTTATCAACACTAACTTACCGCTTACATACAGACATTACCCACAAGTAGCTTTTGAAAAGTGTTTTTCTACCCTAAAATAATTTGTGATAACCAGAAAAAGAAGTACACTTAGTGAAAATCGTTTGAAAACATTTTTATTGATGATAATAGAAGAAGACATCTTGAATAACCTAAATAGTGACAACATAATTGACATAGTTTCTGACGAAAGCAGTTTGTTGAGAACGAAATTACCTTTATAAAATGTTTTTAATATTTTGCTCTAAATTTCTATACTATAGGATATGAATTGATCGTCGACTCCTTGAAATATATTTCATTACTTCCCTATCACCTTATAATAATTATAATAAATGATAAATATCGGTATCTTGAAAGTGGCCTGCACTTGCTTAAATCTAGCACCGATTGACTGATTGACTGTCAGGCTAATATTCATGGATCGTTCGGATGATGAGGTTAGTTAGTTACCGTTAGTCTGTTTGTCCAAGCTGCATTTTTTATAGTCCAAACAGGAGCTTGCAACTTATTGATTTCTTTGTTCGAAGAAATGATTGACACCACGGATAGAGAGGATATTGAATTTGAAACTTAAAAACTTTTTTTGGAAATAACAACCTAGAAAACTTGTTAGTTGGGGTTCTCTGGAATTCGTCGAGGGTTAGTGGTTTTCGGGAGTTTATCAATCTTTGAATGATCACTATATATATTTAAACCATCTGTTTCGATGAGCTTACGCCTGGTTTTCATGAGAAATCTATTCTATTCCAGTGTCTCTCAGACATCCGTACCATATCTCACATTCGACTTTGATGTATGACTTTAGACGAAGGAGAATGTAGGGTTGAAAAATTTGAGGGGTTATATCCACCAAATTAACTTGAATTTGTATAAAATATAGATATAAATCATTCGAATTGAATTGAACGTAATTATGTTGATTGCAATTGACGTAACAGATTGACAATAAGGTCATAAAATTGGGTGTAGATAATTTTGTAGGCGTATTAAAACTAATAGAATTATTTTATCAACAACAATGAAATTTAATGGCGATCAATGGCCCGTCAGTTCTAAGCATGCCACAAATTCTACACCCACACATTAATAAGATTATTCCAATTTATTCGTACCAGCTGTCTAATGCACAGCAAGGACACCTGCTGTAGTCCATTTCCGATTTAGAATTATGTAATGCTTTATTTAATGAGAATTAAAATGTTCAACAATTTGTAGTGGTGTTTTTGAATAGTTTACTCGCACGTCAGGAAACTAGGCGGTTAAATTCGGGATGAATAATGTAGACCTTTTCCTGGCTTACACAAACCCTCAAATTCACCTGCTAGTCCAAGACGTAACATGTGGCACAAGGGAATCATCATATTTAAAGGTTGAAAACAACTGTTCGCAATGCTCTTGTAGTGTTGAAGGTATCTAAAATATCTGAAGGTACGTGTTTTTGAGAAATTAGGTTATGTCTATACATTATGCCTAACTTCTTTTGAAATGTTTCATGTCAATTTTGTCGAATGATATTTATAACTTCTTGAATGTCTATCAACTAGTCGGAGTGGCATCATATATATACTGCCAAAATTATAATTTTGTTGACATAAATCTTATGATATTTGCAAAAGTGTAAAACTCATTATCACACTTATTTCGGTGTAACTGCAAGTCTCCTCTATCTTTATAGAATAGAACATTCAAACGACACCACTCAGTACGTACGTTTATGAAAGTAACGAATACTTGCATGTTAAAATGTGTAATGGAATTACACATTAGGAATCTCGTGCTGAACTCTTTCAGTCATCAAAGCAAAAACGCCTGTTAATTAATTATTCTGTGATTATAACTTTTTTCTTCACAATTGCCATATGATATTCTGATACCCACTATAATCAAAAGTAGACTCTCGATAAGGTATAATATATGAACTCAAGCTTGTAATTTTTCATCAGAGGGCAAAATTATTGTACTAAATAATGATAGATCTTCACGGGTCTAAAGCCAAGAAATCTAACACTCTATTCTCTGTCCGAGTCCGTCGGTAAATTTGTCTGCCAATTGGTGAATTTATTTATTCGCAATTTCTTGTATCGTAATTTCATTCGAAGATGGTACTCCTATTATTTTCAACATTGGTACAGTGTGTTCCACAGGAAGGTCTAAAAAAAAGATAACTTTCCTAATCTGTCGATCAGAAGCCACAAATGAATTTACCGCTTGGAAGGTCGAGATAAAACTTATCAAATCTCAAAGTTGAAACTCATGCTTCATTGAATAGTGGTATGATTTCAAGGAAATTTTGTTTATATTAAGATTACCTTCAATTTTGAATCTGGCAAATATAAAATATTTAGCATAATTGTATGTGTCAAAAATTTCGATTTGGGAAACACCATTTTAAAGATCTGGAAATACTGTAAACAGTACACATGAAAGGAATGTTCAAAAGTTGTCCAAAAAATAAATAACGAGGTCGGTCAGTACGCTGCGTATGCCCTAAGGATTACCACGGAGTGTGTGTTTCGCATTTGACAATACATTTATTCAATTTTAATTTTACCTACCACACACATTTAACAGTGAGCTCTCTCTGCACGACAGTAAATTTAATTCTTCATATCTATATTCTGTGAAGTTGCCGTATGAGCCGAAAGGAGGAAAGGCTTCGTACGCTACGATATTTCCTGAGGAAATTAAAATGGAATTGCAGTGAATGAGTATTTTCTACCTCAGGGTGAATTTCAGATGAAAGAAGAACTTGACCGTGATTCTGTTCAAATTTTATTTGTATTAAAAATTACAATTTTGTTACTAGGAAATTTGCTATGGATCAGTAAAATTTGAAATAATACAATTGTGCGTAAGAATGCGAGTTCAAGTGCGCATGGCTGAAAATTTGGCAGTGGTGAGCGTTGTATAAATCTTATTGACGTGATTGATCGTGTGTGTGAAAATGCGTGAGTGAAATCTTCAGTATCGTGAGCGTGCAATTAAAATTCATAGGGCTGCAATAAAATGTTCTGCTTTATCGTATAAATATGAAGAGAACATTAACCAACATTCCGGTTTAGCCGGAAATAGGCTCAACCCGAATATTTCAAATAGAAAATCATGTATATTGATGAATACAAGTACCAACTTTGATGGGTCTATTTTCTACAACAACGCAGCAATTAAACAACAACCATATTTGTATGACTTCAGTTTGTCAGTTAGAATATTAAACTTATGCACACGAATTGACAGTATTTAATAAATAAGCTCGACTTAGAAATGTATGCATTATTATTGGGCCTAGAAGAAAATCCTAGAACTTCTACAAGGGAAAATTCATTCAATAGCGGTATAGCTGCCGGAAAACGTAAATCGAGTCCCGGCTTGCAATACAATTCTCAGAATATTGTTAGAAATGATAGGGTTAAGATTAGCGCAATTACAATATTTGCATTCTATATCAAAAAAGTTAGGTTAGTAGGTTAGGTTAGGTTAGCGCAATTACAATATTTGCATTCTATATCAAAAAAGTTAGGTTAGTAGGTTAGGTTAGGTTAGAACAACAATTTATTCTCTGCGTAATACCTGGGAATGGTACTAAAACGCAATGTGCTGAAGAGATTTGCATGTTTGGAAGTAGTATTTTCCAACTAAAGTAAGCTGATAATGTGAATTTATTCTAAAAAAAGGTGTCGTTAGATTATCTGTAGTAGATACAACTTTAGGGATTACTAGAATCATGAAAGGAACTGTCTCTTCAAGATAAACGATTACGATAATATTGGAAGAAAAGTACCAAGCGAGTGAGCAGTTTTATATGTTTATGTTGAACAGATTCGAGAAAGGCTACACGATATATATATATATATATATATATATATATATATATATATATATATATATATATATATATATATATATATCTTATTTCAGAGTCCAGCACATGGAGCTTCTGCGGCTAAATCAAACATTGTTGCCAACAACATTGACAAATATGTTTTGTAAAGAAACTATTCAGCTATCATTTCAGAGTCTTCTGCCTAATGTTAATGAACAAAACATTTGAATTCATCTTAGATTTCTCGTTGATAGTGGTGTCGAAGAAATGTTTATCACATTTCCGAGTATTGAAATGTTGATTTTCTAAAAATTTCCTTATCTAATGCGTTCAGAGAAAGATCATTTTCTGTTTTAAATAGGGTAAAACATTGCTTAAGGAATACAAAGAGGAGAATAAAGACTAAATAACTTGGCCATTTTGGATATAGATCAGGGAATTTTAAACCGCATTTTACACCCCCTAAATAATTGATTTTGTAAGAAGAGAACCAAGGGGGAAATCCATGTAAAAGTATTTTATAAATAAATTTATGTAATGCGTAACGGTATGAAATTTGTCATTACTTTTCTCCTTTTAATAATTTTATGAGAGTTTTTTTGCCACTGCTGTTTCTAACTTGAGCTTGAGGGCACACATTTTTTACCGCATAACTTGAGCTGCCACTGCGTACGATCGATAAAAAGAGCGCTAGATGAAGGTATGGAAGTTGCACCATTTTATGGACTGTAAGTCATCTATTGGTGGAGAAGGTTATAGCGGAAGTAAGAAATGAAATTAATTATACGTGATAACATAAATAGTATACTTGTTAACCTATTGAACTTTCGTATAACTTCCCACATGTTTGTAGTATTAATTCATATGTAAGATCTATGTCATTCTGAAGCCACAAAAGTGATCAAAATAATGTTTCTAAATTTGACCTATATTATTGTGGATATCTCGCCTCAAATGATGTACAGTTTATATAAAATATTTGGGTAACTATCTGCTGTCAAATGAATTCAAAATATTTGTTCGGTCGATTTGCATGTGAAATAATGAATCATCACATGATATTCATGATTTAATTATATCTGAGTGTTGATTGAATAAAACTTTTTCCAATTTTTATTCAGATTTTACAGATTTCTTCTCTTTTCAGGGGCATTATGTTGAAGTGGTCTGTAACAGCACGACGTGAAGCAGAAAGGCCTGATTTGAAGCGGCGCCAAACGTTGGATCTCTCTACCATTACACCGAGAATTAAAACTAAGCGTAGGAGGTCCACTACGAATCGTCGATCCGTCGATCCACGCCGTTCTAGTCTATACAATAGAAATAGCCTCGACCTGAAACATGACAAGGAAAATCAGTTCACGTCTACTCCAATTAAATCTTCGACCGAATGCCAACTATTTGATCCCTTGAGAGACCTAAGTAATCTCTCTCCTAAAATTATTCGAACCCCTATAAAAATCATCAATACAAGGCATAATTTTGGAAATCATGTCAGCAAAGAATCACCTGAACGTTTATTACTATCGTCCAAGAAATCAAAAAAAAAGAAACGATGTGTTAATCCTTTTCACCAGGATGTGTTTGATTTAAATGAAAGTTCTAATTATTTTAAAAATTTAGAAACTGTTGATTCACATATTGAAGCTTTTTCTTCTGATTATAAGTGTCATTGCGAAAATGAAAATGATGGAAATAGGAATAAACGCTTAAAATTTGATATCAACTCAAAAAAACGTTTACCTGACATTTACGCCCCTACTTTGCCAACATTCGCTACTGATTATTCCCCTTGTTCTATGAAAACAACTCACTGCCTTGCTACATTGAATAAAGCCAGTCCATCTCGAACCAGTCCGTTAAAAAAGTTATTAACTAGCAGTAAAGATAATTGGTCTCCTAGTAGCAATATTAAAATAGATCATGTTAATGATTTCCTACAACAAATATCATTTGTAACTTCTCCAGAAGAAAACTGTACAAATTTGGATTTGGAAGCCAATTCTAAACCCATTGGTCGCAGCAACGTAAAGGTGTCACCTCTAGTCAAACAATTCGTCGCTTTAGGATTAAGAAATATAGGAATTAAATTTAATGAAAACGGAGTTTATGAAGATAACTACGACGATTCTTCCTACATAAATGAGCTATCTCTAGACCAAATAGTTGACGCCATATTAGATACCACAGAAGAAAGCGTGAAAGAAGTAGAAGAAATGGAAGATTTTAATTCGAATCTGGAGTTACGATTGCAACGCGAAAATGATTTGAACGAAACAAGGGAGGACAATTTGATCAATTCTGACTACGAAAGACAGACGCTGAGTGGTAATTTTTCTGATAGATGTTCCTCCGATTCAGGATTCAAAAGCTCAACCACTGAGACGTCCCATCAGCTGGAAAGCGATTTTAAATGTAAATGTAGCAAGAGAAATAACACAATTATAGAATGTAAAAATTTAGTATGTGATAAAACAATTATAAATATAAATGAAACGTTCAACGAAAGGTGTGTTGATACAGTGGAAGTGAATAGGAAAAGACGATCTTCCGAATTGAGTGAATCAAAGATGTCTAAGCGTGTCCGGCTTGATCAGTTTAGATTTGATACAGATAACTGTACTCTCAAACGTCAAAAATGTATTCGTCGAAGAAAGATAGACAAGTTTCAAAACATAGAAAATTGTAATATTGAATTGAGTGACACTCTGAGGCCAAGTAACTATATGAATTCGTCTTTGAGGATATGTGATAACGAGTCCATTTACGATAACTCATTCGAATCGTCCATTATATCTGAATGTGATAATAGTGATTCTTTAAGTTTCTACAGTTCGCCAAAGAATACAATTCAGCAAACATTAATATTGAGTACCCCTGTAGATAGAAACAGACGGTTTCGAAGATGTTTATTGTTCGAATCACCAAAAGTAGTTCAAGACATTTCGTACATCACTTCATCACCTACAGCTGAACGCCTTCATACCTATGGAATACTAGAACTGAGTATCCAAAAGCTTGACAATGAAGTAGCTGTGAATAGTAAGTAACTTTTATTTATACATTTTATTCGATTCATTTCACTGCAAGGGGTGAGACTTGGAAATAATGATATTAGGATAGTCGATATCATAGTTATAATTCGTTTTCGACGAAATTGAAGCTGAAATTATTTATTTGAACGATAAGAACAATCGTTCATTCTGTATATAAACGTTTTATATTATCTATGAGCGCTTGGAGTAGTAGATCCAACGCGACGTTTTGAGTCTAGACTACTAGTCCAGTCAAAACTGTAAAAAAGTAGGGGTCATTACTAAAATTTTATAGACCGTACGAAAATGGAAATGTCTTTTATAGCAAATGGAATATCACGGGCTCTTTGAATCCAAAGTTTCTTAAATATGGTATCAGGTGATTTTTTTGGTCCCCTGAACCCGAATCTGAAATCGGAAAATGGGAAATCCGGTCCGTTTGTTGGAAAACCCGTAAAATTTTACCAAATCTTAACAACAAACAACATTTTTCTGGGACTTGAATGGTATTGAAATAATAAGATGCCGTGATGTGTCTCAGTACAATTTTAACTAAAGGAAAATTCTGAACAATGGCGTCGTTTCCTCCATATTCTTATCTCGGTCCTCGTCCAACATGTTTAATGATATGTTTTCGTGGTCGCTGAGTATTATTTTTTATCATAAAATCAAAAGCTATAGTTGCCGGAAAAATCCGAAAAATGAAAATTTGCCATATTTACAAAACATTCTTTAATTGTTATTTCGTTTCCCAAAAAATTTTAGACAATTATTATGATAACTAATTTCAAGCATCTTTTATTATGATATACCTCTTTCAAAAAAAGCGGCGTACGTGTACCAGAGAGATCCTATACACAAGATCCCTATGTGCGACCACAGCAATATGAAGGAAAACGACTCAATTTTCTACCAATATTCCTTCTTTTAGTGAAAGTTGTACCGAGAACCTGCACGGTACCTTATTCCAATAACACTGACTAAATTTTTCGAATAACAAAATAATTAAAGTTTGTCGTGTAGAAATGGTAAATCTTCATTTTCCGGAAGCCTATCGTCGGTTTCGATTATACGCTCAAAAAATAATACTCAGCGACCACAAAAACATATAATTAGACGCTTTGGACGAGGAATGAGATAGGAATATGAAGGAAACGCGACGCAATTTTCCACCAATTATCCAGAATGTTCATTCTTTTAGTGAAAATTGTACCGAGACACATCACGGCATTTTATCATTTTAATACAACTCAAGTCTGAGGAAAAATGTTGTTTGTTGCTAAGATTTAGTCAAATTTTCCAAGTTTTCCAGCAAACTGGCCGAATTTCCCATTTTCCGACTTCAGATTCGGCCCCAAACACTCCCCGATACCAGGTTTCAGAAACTTTCGAGATATTCCATTTGTTATAATGTTATAAATGTTATTCCATTCGTTAATTGAAAATGGTTTTTCATTGTTTATTAATAGTGATAATCACGAGCGCCTTTTTTCTAACTAACGACATGTCAGCCATCCTGAACACGATGCAAAAAGAATTTTGCATTTTCGTTTGGTCTATAACATTTTAGATGTTTTTTACACTTTTGTCTGGACTATATCATTAAATCGTTCTAATATAATAAGATTATTTACCCAGTATGAATTATATAAAAAATTCTCGTGAATTAGGTCACATTAACACTTTGTTATAAATGTTCGTCTTTACGTACGTTTCGGTCTCACGACCATCATCAGAAGACTTATTTTGTCAAAAAGGGGTTAACTAAAACTAATTAGCACAAGCGTCCATATCGCACAATTTTCAAACCAAAAAGCTCACGCCGTCGAAACGAACAGAACGACGAATAATCGAAAATTGTATCGTTAATATTAAAGTATAGATTTTTTTGTCACAAGAAACCACTGTTAAGTAAAATTCTCATAATGTACAAACGCATATTGCTATGGTCTCAAAGCAACTGGAGTTCGAAGCTATTTGTTTGTAATAACTCGACCCAGATGTAGATTTATGACGTACTTGAAAAGGTTTTAGACCTGCATTGGAATTTATTTTACTTTAAGCGTTCTTCCTAAAATATACTTTTAACATTATAAAGACGTATGTAGGAATTTGCAAGAGTTTTAATTAATCAAGTTAGTATAAATCTGACTCAATCCCTGAATATCATTCCTATGATTTACAGAATTTGAATCCCTTTTTATGTGAATCATCTCCAGGATAGATCTTTTATAATAATTGGTTTCTTTAGTTAAAATATTAACATTTTTGTAATCAAATTGATGGTTATAATCAAAACAGTGCTTAGCAAGGGCGGTGGAATTTTCTAAGTTATTATTTCTTGTGCTATACTTATGGCCGTACATTATTTTTTGTAAATATTGTTTAGAGATTCCAGTATAAGTTCCATCACAATCTAAACAATTCAATTTATATACTGTGTGGGTTTGTTTATCTTTAGGTATTACATATAAATTGAATTGTTTAGATTGTGATGGAACTTATACTGGAATCTCTAAACAATATTTACAAAAAATAATGTACGGCCATAAGTATAGCACAAGAAATAATAACTTAGAAAATTCCACCGCCCTTGCTAAGCACTGTTTTGATTATAACCATCAATTTGATTACAAAAATGTTAATATTTCAACTGAAGAAATCAATTATTATAAAAGATCTATCCTGGAGATGATTCACATAAAAAGGCATTCAAATTCTGTAAATCATAGGAATGATATTCAGGGATTGAGTCAGATTTATACTAACTTGATTAATTAAAACTCTTGCAAATTCCTACATACGTCTTTATAATGTTAAAATAAAAGTATATTTTAGGGAGAACGCTTAAAGTAAAGTAAATTCCAATGCAGGTCTAAAACCTTTTCAAGTACGTCATAAATCTACATCTGGGTCGAGTTATTACAAACAAACAGCTTCGAACTCCAGTTGCTTTGAGACCATAGCAATATGCGTTTGTACATTATGAGAATATTACTTAACAGTGGTTTCTTGTTACAAAAAAATCTATACTTTAATATTAACGATACAATTTTCGATTATTCGTGGTTCTGTTCGTTTCGACGGCGTGAGCTTTTTGGTTTGAAAATTGTGCGATATGGACGCTTGTGCTAATTAGTTTTAGTTAACCCCTTTTTGACAAAATAAGTCTTCTGATGATGGTCGTGAGACCGAAACGTACGTAAAGACGAACATTTATAACAGAGTGTTAATGTGACTTCATTCCCGAGAATTTTTTATATAATTAAATCGTTCAAAATTTGAAAACGATTCTTTATATCTCTTCCGAATTAGATTGATATTATTTTCAGCACATATTCCAAACTCTTTAAAACCATCAGTCTTGATATTATGTGAGTTATATGTAATGGAATATCATTGAAATAAAACGAATAACTTCAGTGATCTATTCGTTATGAATAAAAGAAAAATACAGTTTTCTGGCCTATTCATGGACTATTAATTTCTCGGGAGATATGTAGTTTTGTTACTTTTTTTCATAAAAAAAAATCTCTATCAATGAAACTTGAATTTTGATTTCTGATGGATTCTCATAAATCTTTTATATGAAATCCATCATTTTTTAGGTCTGATATTGATTTCCATGTAAATGTTGATAAATTATATCATATATATGGGCGCCGAAATTATGCAATTATGGTAGCTTATAAATATGAAGTGCGTATTGATTGGGGCAAATTAACCGGTTCCTGATCTCATCTGCAATTTGTTAGGCATTTACGGCAGTGGCCGAGTTTCGTCCCGCGGTCCCTTATATATCCAAGTTGTGTCCTGTGCCCAGTGGTCAGAAATGGACAACCGAAATGCATACCAATTATTATTATAGGAAACTGAACACGGAAAAATAGAAATGATATCTTCTATGCACTTTCAATAAAGCATTAAGGATCAAATTCAAAGTCGATTAACACGTTCCCTGTCCTGGCACATTTGCTTGTTGTAAGTATGAAGCCATGTAATTTTATAATTTTTTTTCTTCAGTTGCAGACAAAGCATGAAGTACGACAAAACAAATCAATCCTAGTGAAAATTTTGAAAAATAACTCTTATTGGATTCAGAATTAGTTATTTTCTCTCTCGGATACAGAAATCGATCAAATCGAGCGCACTGCGCAGTATATGGCCAGTCCAGCTAGGTCTGCTGTGTTTATTCTTACGAAATAACAGAACCTACGGCGCTTGGAACTTTAATTATTTTCGGTCTAATAGACCGATATGGCAGGGAACGGTTAGGATTTTCTTAAAATGTAGTAAGAATTTCCCAATTAGATTGATCCTCAAACAGTTCAGTAGTAAAATGACAAATATTTGATATACAGGTGTGTTGAATTTAAATTTAACAGATGTAACTTACGCCTAGGTTAGCCCTCTCTCCAGTTAATGTTCATTTACCAACGATTCACTCAGTACTACTTCCTAATCCTACACTTAATAGGAAAGTTTCCACTCAATCCATTTACATTAACCGCACATATATTTACCTCCAAGTGGCAATTCTAGGTTAGTAGGTTATTTGTTACTTAATTTTTGGATTCAATAACATTATTCTAGGTTAGTAGGTTATTTGTTAAGTCGGCGTGAACCTAACGAACGAAGTCGTTTTTAAATCAGTCAGGTTAAATGGCAAATGTATATTCTCGTGTATTGACCAAATGGTTATGAATTTCACGTGAAATATCGACACCAACTAGAAATGGTACGGACAGTGTAAGTTGTTGCTTGAAGATTAAAGAAACAAAATGCGAGGGATGCTCTTTCTTAAAAATAACCGTATTATTTTCAACAAACTTTTAGTTTCACTTGGCAACTTTCGTGAAACAAATTTTCTAGCATTATTTAAAACAATTGTAGTAAAACGGGTTACTTTTTTCGGGTACGGGACGCAACTCGGATACTGCCAATTAGTTTTGTTTTATGTCAAATATTTAATTATTTATTATTTCATTCCTTCTTGTCGTACATATTGCTTAGGATTTGAGTCATTGTCTTTCTACGCCGATTTATCTTTCTATATAGGAGAGAGATACCATTGTTTCACTGACTCACACCTAACGCAATTTCCGGAACTATGAAGCCGACAGACTTGAAACTTGACAGATCGACCCTAACGGGGACTGTAGTGATCCAAGGATTTTGACCAGACCATCACTAGACAGCAAAATATTATAATGGTTTTATAATACCAGATAGATTTGTAGAACATATTTATGTCAATTTATTTTTTTTTCTGTGAACCCAAATAAACTTCTAAAGTTTAAAGAGTAAAATTTGTCATCTTTCCGCGCCTTTATCTGTTTCTAATCATTCAGAATATGCTTTTTCTTGAAACTCAAAGAAACTACCTTTTTGTGGGTGTTATCGGTTTTTGCGCGCTTAGCATGTGGACAACAGCTAATCAATAAATAAGGGAAGGAAAGATAATTACATTTGGTTCGAATTTGATATTTTAATTGCGGGTTGAAAAAAGATATATGATGCCGAGTCAGGGAAAACTTTATCATCGAAGTCTGCTTATATCTCGTTTGAAGACCCTTAAGATTTTACCAATAATGTTATCAATTCCCTGACTTTTGAGACAATATAATTATATGGAATCTATGTGAGAAAAAATTACAAACGACTCAAACCGGTATTTCAGAAGATTTTATCCATTAC
>OY294067.1:135173045-135253525 GCA_958510875.1 Endomychus coccineus
TTTAGGATAGGTGGTTGTTCCTTCCATATTAAGGCTTATATCCCAGCCGAAATAATAATAAGATTCTTGACCTAGTATGAATTATATATAAAAATTCTCGGGAAATAGGTCACATAACACTTTGTTTTAAATATTCGTCTTAACGTACGTTTCGGTCTCACGACCATCATCAGAAGACTCACTATGTCTAAAAAGGGGGTTTATTAAAACTAATTATAGCACAAGCGTCCAAATCGCACAATTTAACTTCAATCAAAAGAGCCCACGCCGTCGAAACGAACAGAACCACGAATAATCGAAAATTGTATCGTCAGAATTAATGTGTAAAAAACTATTTTATTTTTTTGTAGTAAGAATCCGCTATTCAGTAATATTATTAAAATATATGAGTGCATATTGATTGGTATTCTCACAACAAATGAGAAGAACGAAGTTATTTGTCAAGTATCTACTTTCGAAACCAGATGTGTAGGATTTATGACAAGGCACTTAAGAAAGGTTTCAGACCTGTACTGGGAAATAACTATTACGAATTCTTCCTAAATACATTTCTACACTTATAAAGACGTATGTAAGAATTTGCAAGAGATTATTTAATCAAATTAGTATAAATATGACTTAGATTTTGTGTGTCTACCCCATGATTTACAGATTTGGGGTCCCGTTTATGTGAATCATCTCCAGGATAGATCTTTTATAATAATTGGTTTCCTTAGTTAAGATATTAACATTTTTGTAATCAAATTGATGGTTATAATCAAAGCAATGCTTAGCAAGGGCGGTGGAATTTCTAAGTGTTATTTCTTGTGCTATATTTATGGCCGTACATTCTTTTTTGTGAATATTGTTTAGAGATTCCAGTATAGGTTCCATCACAATCTAAACAATTCAATTTATTACACTGTGTGGGTTTGTTATCTTTGGGTATTAACGGTTTTAGATTTGAGAAATATTTCCCAACACAGTTAGTAGGTTTATGCGCAACATTTATATCATACTTTTTCAAACATTTTTTGATTTTCTCTGAGGTCTCCGGAATGTAAGGTAGAGTTATAAAATTGTCTGTGTTACCTTTTATGTTATTTTTATTAGACGAACGATTATAGATTTTGTTTATTCTTTCTTTAATGATAGGATTGAAAAAGTTTTTGGGTAGCCATTCAATTCTAGTGTAGTACGAACAATTTTTAAATTTTTGGGGCGTCATCTTGCGTGGACAATTTTATCGCGCGATCTGTAAGGCTGTTTATGACACTTTTTTTAAAACAAGCTGGTGCAACGGAATTGAAGTGAAGATAACGTTGAGACCATACTTCTTTAGTAAACCAAGAGGTTTTTATTTTTCCATCAGCATCATGCCTAATGTTCATATATAGGAAATTTATGTTATTGTTTAATTCTATTTCACAAGTGAATTGAAGTTTACAGTGAAATTGTTTGAATTTATAAATTACATATTGAATTTTATCGTGGGAACACACATAAGGCAATCGTCTACATACCGTTTAAAGAATACAGGCCGAAAATCTAATGAACTCATACAGATTCCTCCAGGCACTCCATACGAGGTTAGCAATGGTAGCTGAAATAGGAGATCCCATTGCTGTTCCGAATATTTGTCCAAAAAATTGCTCACCATACTGAAAGTATGTGCATTCTAAACAAAATTTTACAGCATTTATAAATTCCGATTGATCTAGAGGTGAGTGGTTTTTAATCTCTGCTCAACGTTTTTTGATGCTATTCAATGCCAAAACAACAGGTATATTTGTAAATAAAGATACAACGTCCAAGGAAATCAGTGATGGTTTACGGGTACGGATTGATTTTTTATAAATTCACTAAAGTGCCAATGAATCTTTTACACAGAATTCATTTTTTTCCTATATATTATTGATAGATTTTGATAGAAATTTTGATGAATTGTAAGTGGGTGCTC
The DNA here is from genome assembly GCA_958510875.1 of Endomychus coccineus. Taxonomy (NCBI): domain Eukaryota; kingdom Metazoa; phylum Arthropoda; class Insecta; order Coleoptera; family Endomychidae; genus Endomychus; species Endomychus coccineus. The sequence continues at coordinate 135,174,985 of OY294067.1, forward strand.
CAATATAACTAACAATGGATCTTAGAGGTACATCATTTTTATGCAGTTTGGGAAGCCCATAGATATAAGGTGCTAGCCCATTATGGCAAATTAATTTATTTTTAATTCAATAGGGATTATCTTAATCTTATGCCATTTATTCATCAATTTATTCATGTTGTTTTGTACTGAGAAACCAGGATCAGATTTTAATTTTTTATAAGTTGTTTCATCATTTAAAAGGTTTCTATAAACTTCAATTCACTTGTGAAATAGAATTAAACAATAACATAAATTTCCTAGATATGAACATTAGGCATGATGCTGATGGAAAAATAAAAACCTCTTGGTTTACCTAAAGAACTATGGTCTCAACGTTATCTTCACTTCAATTCCGTTGCACCAGCTTGTTATAAAAAATGTGTCATAAACAGCCTTACAGATCGCGCGATAAAATTGTCCCACGCAGATGACCGCCCCAAAAATTTAAAAATTGTTCGTACTACACTAGAATTGAATGGCTACCAAAAACTTTTTTCAATCCTATCATTAAAGAAAGAATAAACAAAATCTATAATGGTTCGTCTAATAAAATAACATGAAAGGTAATACAGACAATTTTATAACTCTACCTTACATTCCGGAAAATCAAAAAATGTTTGAAAAAATATGATATAAATGTTGCGCATAAACCTACTAACTGTGTTGGAAATATTTCTCTAATCTAAACCGTTAATACCCAAAGATAAACAAACCCACACAGTGTATAAATTGAATTGTTTAGATTGTGATGGAACCTAAACTAGAATCTCTAAACAATATTTACAAAAAAGGAAGTACGGCCATAAATATAGCACAAGAAATAACAACTCAGAAATTCCACCGCCCTTGCTAAGCATTGCTTTGATTATAACCATCAATTTGATTACAAAAATGTTAATATCTTAACTAAGGAAACCAATTATTGTAAAAGATCTATCCTGGAGATGATTCACATAAAACGGGACCCCAAATCTGTAAATCATAGGGTAGACACACAAAATCTAATCATATTTATACTAATTTGATTAAATAATCTCTTGCAAATTCTAACATACGTCTTTATAAGTGTAGAAAATGTATTTAGGAAGAATTCGTATAGTTATTTTCCCAGTACAGGTCTGAAACCTTTCTAAGTGCCTTGTCATAAATCCTACACATCTGGTTTCGAAAGTAGATACTTGACAAATAACTTCGTTCTTCTCATTTGTTGTGAGAATACCAATCAATATGCACTCATATATTTCAATAATATTACTGAATAGCGGATTCTTACTACCAAAAAAAAAATAATAATTTTTATACATTAATTCTGACGATACAATTTCGATTATCCGTGGTTCTGTTCGTTTCGACGGCGTGGGCTCTTTTGATTGAAGTTAAATTGTTGCGATTTGGACGCTTGTGCTATAATTAGTTTTAATAAACCCCCATTTTTAGACATAGTGAGTCTTCTGATGATGGTCGTGAGACCGAAACGTACGTAAAAGACGAATATTTAAAACAAAGTGTTATGTGACCTATTTCCCGAGAATTTTTATATATAATATATATATATATATATATATATATATATATATATGTATATATATATATATATATATATATATATATATATATATATATATATATATATATATAAATATATATATATATATATATATAAATATATATATATATATATATATATATATACATATATATATATTAGATATATATATATATATATATATATATATATATATATATAATATTATATATATATATATATATATATATATATATATATATATATATATATATATATATATGTATATATATATATATATATATCTATCTATATATATAATATATATATAACTTAAGAGATATAGAATTAAATTTTTTGAATTATGAAGATAACTTAGATAATTTTAACATAGGATTATAAAGATGAATAAACGTAAAAGATTGAACCATAGGCGGGATTCGAACCCACATTTCTGGATTTCTAGTCCAGGGTGTTTACCAATTACACCACTTCGGTCCTATTTGATTTTTATATTTTTGTAAATATAAACCTCTGAAAGGATAGTAGATCATTGATCAACACAATGCGATTCGATGCCCTACCATAGATCAACTATTCACGCATATTCATCTAAAGTTCAGTCGTTTTTTGAAGTAAGGATTGTAGGTTAGTACTGCTATGGTTGGCAGTTACTTGACAGTTCTTATTCAAATGACAGCATCCCTGGTTCTTATATATTTCAATAGAACTGACTGAGAATTGTTCTGGTTAATTATAAACAAGTTTAAAGTTTCTTTGCCTAATTGGCCACTATCGTGTATGTAACTTAAGAGATATAGAATTAAATTTTCTGAATTATGAAGATAACTTAGATAATTTAACATAGGATTATAAAGATGAATAAACGTAAAAGATTGAACCATAGGCGGGATTCGAACCCACATTTCTGGATTTCTAGTCCAGGGTGTTTACAAATTACACCACTTCGGTCCTATTAGATTTTTATATTTTTGTAAATATAAACCTCTGAAAGGATAGTAGATCATTGATGAACACAATGCGATTCGATGCTCTACCATAGATCAACTATTCACGCACATTCATCTAAAGTTCAGTCGTTTTTTGAAGTAAGGATTGTAGGTTAGTACTCCTATGGTTGGCAGTTACTTGACAGTTCTTATTCAAATGACAGCATCCCGGTTCTTATATATTTCAATAGAACTGACTGAGAATTGTTCTGTTTAAAGTTTCTTTGCCTAATTGGCCACTATCGTGTATGTAACTTAAGAGATACAGAATTAAATTTTATGAATTATGAAGATAACTTAGATAATTTAACATAGGATTATAAAGATGAATAAACGTAAAAGATTGAACCATAGGCGGGATTCGTATAGTAGTATATCATACCTTGACTTGAGGTCCCCACGGTCATGTCAGGGTCCCCTTGTTATGATAGCTTATACTAAACAATATGTTTATATTATTAGAACTAAAAACTAAACGTATTGTTTATGTATCGCCTATGAGTTTATAAACATATGAATTAAATACATTCAATAATAGAAATAAGGTTGGATCTTAGCTATTTTCCATACCTTTGTAAATATTTATTTCTAAGATTGGGTTACTTTTGTCCAATGTTCCAATGTTCTATTCACTCACAGTAATATCGAAATCTGGGTTAGGATTCTGCAATATAAATCTAACGTATTATAGGTTTTAAAGTAGAATAAAAGAGATTCCCAAACATTTTTTTTCATCAACTATCTGCTATTACGAATATAAGCTAGTAACTTTATCAAGGTATGTATTTATTACATGGATAAATAAAGAGAATTTAATATTCATTGATAGAGAAATTACCATTGAACTCTTCAACGATTGAACACAAAAACAGTAATTTTCATTGATACCAAACAAATAGACTAATACTTGATCAAATTACGATCCATATTGCTTGTAATCATTTGATTTAGCACTGACCTATCTATATTTTTAATTCATAATCATCACTAAATTCAAGGACCTCTGTTCCTTTGGTGTTGCACAATTTGTTATGCACGCATGACCTAATTGCTAAAACCCCGTTCTAGTTGAGGAGACGATGCAGGTTCCCAAGACTTTCGCATTTGTTAGGGGCGCATTACCATTGCAAATATTCTTTTAGATTTTTGTTATGGTTAAGGAGATATTAAATTCAATCGAGTCTTCTAAGCCAGTAGCATTGAAATCTTATAATAGAGGATCACTCACTTGGTCTATTTGTTGCTCGTTTAGTTTTTGTTCCTATGAATGTGGTGCTAATGATTTGCAATCAAAAGTGAATGTCTCAAAAATGTGTTTCTACTTCTACAGACCCTGGAGGAAATTTTATACTGAGCCATGCAATGCTTTGTTTATGATGGTGAAGGATATATACTTATAATAGAAGATTATGCTGCAGATGTGCCTAATCATGTGTTCAATACTGTATAATATTGCATAATACCGTTCAATACGAATATTCATTTCCGTGCATATTATACTGCATTATACGTTTTGTACGTTAGTATAATACCTGTAAAGTGTGAAACTATTTATACCGTACAATTCCCAACCCTGATCGAGATATTGACTTATTTCTATCAATTGAGAAACAACAACTCGTGCTGGTATGCTATTTTCTAGACACCTAAGAATAATATCTTGGAAGATGTGGCTGGAGAATAGTAACTGTTCAATAAGTTGCCAAATTGTAAGAATATTTTTTAACCTAATAAACAGTTTTTGAAAAATAACATTTTGATTTATTTGATCTCAAGGGAAATTTTACTAATATTTTCGGACAATGGAACGTGCAATATGAATTCTTTTGCATTCATTTATTCTCTACATCAACCGTTTTGGTTATTATCTGCGATAATTGTACTTATTGATAATTCTGTTTAATTTTAAAATACATGTTTTTGTTGTTACATTCAACTCATTAAATTTTTTTAAATATTCAAATCAATTAATTTATCTAAAACTGATACGCCACTGCTTATTGTTTGTAAACATTCTCTATCCTTTTAATTACACAAGAGTAGGTCTTCCACGCAAAATGGTGAAGATTCATATAATTTGATATATCCATTATTTCTATGATGTAAGCATGAAATAATAGACAGATGCATGAAATAACAACACCACATGAACTTCCATGCTGGAGTTCAGGCATTGTTCAATATATTACGAGAGCAATTTTGAATCGGAAACAGCTGTTAAGCAAATCATATCAAAATGTGTCACTTGTAAAATATACGATAGCAAATTTGTGGGAAAATTTTTAGCATCATAACAAAGATACTAAGACACATTGTGGAACAGCCATCGAAGTAGCGGGAATATAGTTAGTCGAACCATTATATTTAAGCCATGTCGATGAATGTTGGATTGAATATATGAAAGAAAAACTACTATGTTTTTATATCACTTTTATTAATAATAACGTGAAAACGTAACTATAGTTTCAACATCGAAATGCCATTATCAAACAAATGAAAAATTAATTTTCTAACATACAGTATATCAAACGGTGAATACATATTAATCTATCATCTACCTTATGGAAATTCACTGGAGCACAGAATTCGAAACTTTCAATTGCAATTATCATTAACTCTTAGTTCAAATTTGGAAACTATTAATTCTTAATTAGGTTTCTTAATTCAAATGCGATAACTCCATTCAAATGCATAATTCTAATAATCATGTTACTCTAACTGACAAAAATCAATCTTTTTTTGATTCTCTATCTATCTGTCACTATATTTCATATGCTTTTCGAGGTTCTGGTCAAGTCCGTAACACCAATTCCTTATTTTCCGCCTTGTCCTCTTTCATTTATGCCTTGAACAACGACAGTGACGCGCTACTTTTCATGTCTAAAATTAGTGTGAATGATGCTCCACCAGTTCATTCACGCCGAGGAAAAGGAACGTTATCGGAGTTTTTCAGTTGTACGCTGTTTTTACACATAACGTTGTTCAAACTTTGATGCGTTAATTCACTAGATCCCCGTTTTTGCAACTTAAGTTAATTGAGATGAATGCAATTCATTCAAGCGGGTATGAATGCGGTTTGTGCGATTCATTTATTGAAATAATTATACTCATTCAAAATTACAGAGAATCAGGAAAATGGCTATCGTGGAATGCACATTTGGAGTTTACGCATATCTGTTGAAATAATAAACTGTTTAATGGGAGTGTTATATTCCGGGGATTCATCCTAAATTAGATAACTTACAATATTCTATTTTCTTACGTCATGTGTATGTTTATATATCATTATAAATAACGTGTCAACAAGAAAAGAGTCATATAGTCGGTAGTTATAGTCATAAGTAAGTCAGCTATCTGTGATAGCTATAAGTTTCTAGTGTTAGTACTATGTAGTGAATATTGAACCGATACATCACATTTCGTTACCAGTGTTGTGAATCCAACCATCTGTCCCTATCTCCACCCCTTCCACATGATACTTCTATCATAATGCAGCACCGAACCTGTTAACTGATGAGACGTTATAGGGCGACACTGTCAGTCCTATCAATTAGTATTATAGGGCGATCCATGACAGCACTATCATCAGATATTATAAGGCGATCCTTTTTTAAGGATCAGATATTATATCTACGTGTAATACTCGTATTTTCTGCCTGACCCAAAATAAACGATACATCAAAATTTGAGCTTCGTTACAAATTCAATACTGTAAGTAATGTGTTCGTATGTGCTTCTACAAAATATGCACTCAAATTTTTTATTAGTTGGAATATTAAAATTATTTTACTATAATAGGTTTTTTATACTTGTGAATTTAAGTATTGGTTTCCATAAGAACGCTTACGTTAACATGACAATGAGGAAAATGAAATTTGATTTTCCATATCATCATCTAAATCTTTCAGGTTTATTTCAATGATCGATCAAGTGAACTCGCAAAATAACGGGAAAAAAGTGAAATAACGGTAAATGAGGAACAAAAACTGAATTGAAGAGTAATTAAATGAGCTTTGACATTTAAATGAGAAATCTATAGGATAAAAATTGAACAATAGGAAAATTGAAGGAAAAATAAATTCTGCACCAAATTTCTTCCCTTTCAATTTATCATTGGAATTATGTTATATGAGGGAAATAATTTTTTTTTGTCACTTCCTATTTCTTCTTACAATGTTGTCGTTTATCGTTACTGATCAAAGAATATTTTGTACCACTGCATATCCAAAAGAATATTTATTGTCATTGCTTTTGTATTTATACTGACACATATTTTTTCAAATAATGGGACAAATTTCATTGGTACATACAATTTTATGTCTAAAATTGTGTGCAATACTTTTGGAATACTCATCAGAAAAGAAAATAAAATGGTGTTTCAATCCACCAACTGCTGTATGGTGAGAAGGATTCTGTGGAACAATAGTAAGAACCATCGTAAATAAGACATTACGACTAACTGAATACATTCTTTTGCGATTGTGGAAGCAGACTCCTTTGCATTACCAACAATCATAAAAAATACTATTCAAACTCAGTAGATGTCCATGTGTATTAGTTGTGGCCACTTTTAATGATGTTTGAAATATCAATTTGATTAAGAGATGTGTGTTGCATTAACCCGTAATTAAATGACTATAAAATTCGTTTTTTTTTAACATCATCAATTTATTTTGATCAGTGGTAGTTCACAAACTGAAAATATATTTCATTGTGATGGATCGACACTATAACTATACTGCTCTCGACCTACGCTCTGACTAGGTAAACTTCGCATACATCTACCAGCTCCAAGACAGACGACATTTCACTCAAAAATAATGAAAAGGGATCTATTATGTACTTATATAGATAAATATATCGTTCGAATCATCGGTTCTGGTATCTTAGTGCTCCCGTGAATTGAATAATATTGGGTGGCTGATAGCGTTGATAATCTTGAAAATTACATCAACTTGGAGCTAAGGAGGTGGTCCGAAAGGTCATGTGAGTTTCAATTGCATAACAGCTTGTTGATCATCAATAATTGACAATTCAATACACTAAGTGAACGTGAATATATCCTTTGTGTGATATAAGAAACCTGATTAAACAGCTGCCAATACATATGGCCATGGCCTCAATTCTAAGAAAAAAAACCGATAACGGAATCAAAAGAAGTATTTAATTAAAATGGATTGTAACATCTGCAAGAAGAAAGAGAACACAAACCTCAAGCTATTTTCATGTGATGGTTGTTCTAGACAAGTTTGCACAAAATGTACCAATTTAACGTCCTCAGAAGTGAAAGTATTGGAACTTAAAAGTGGTAGAGTTATGAGATTTAATTGTCCTAAATGTTTACAATTTGATTCATTCACATTATTTGAAATAATAGAAGATAAAAACAACATTATCCTTAGCAAAGATGAAATAATCTAACTCCTCAAACAAAAAATAACAGACATAGAGAGCACTAATTAAGAGTAATTATGGAAGACACTGGCATCATAAAAAATGGTGGCATGCTTATAAAGTGCAATAACAAAAATGATATGGAAACTCTAAAAAAAGAAGTCGAAAATAAATTAAAAGACTAGGACATAAGACTTACTGAAATGAGACATCCCAGATTTAAAATTGTTGGATATGGTGGTAATCTCGGAATGAAACAAATCGAAACTGAATTGCGTGTACAAAACTACTTTATCAATAATGAAGATGAACTGAAAGTTACATACCTAAAATTTAATACCAAATCTCGTAACCACACAATATTTGGGGAATGTTCACCAACTCTATTTCGCAAATTAATGGAAACAAGAAAAATTTTCATACAGTGGGAACGATATACGATTTATGAAGATATCGAAATACAACGCTGCTTCAATTGCCAACAACACTACCACAAAGACACAAAATGTACAAATAAAATAGTTTGTGAATATTGTGCGGCAGAACATAATGTTAAAGACTGTCCAAAAAATCAAAAAAAGTGTAGTAATTGTTTAACAGCTAATAGTAAATGCAATCTTAACCATAACCCTTGTCATGTCAGCAGTGATGCAGAGTGCCCTACTTACCAATATCTTATAAAAGTCCTGCGTAACAAAATAGATTATGGTCACTATAATGACTAATTGATATAAAGAAAAAACTAATAAATGTTATTCATCTCAACATTTGCAGCATTCAAAAACATTTTAATTATTTATTAATATTTTTACAGGCTTATAAATTGGATTGTGATTTGATAATATTGAGTGAATGCTTCCAAATAAATAATGATATCGGTTATAATATTGATGGTTATAATATGTATTACAATCGAGCAGATATAAACAAAAATGATGGTCTGGTCATCTACACAAAATCAAATATAAACACTACTTTAAATAATATTAAACTCCATAAATCGGGAATTACTCTAACTAAAATTTCCTTTGAACTGAACAATATCAAATTCGGTATAACATGTGGATATAGACCTCCTTCAACTTCTATTCCATCGTTTTCAGATGATCTAGAAATGTACTTTTCAAAAAACACCTTTAGCGATATAGAACTATTCATAGGCGACATCAATATAAATCTAGAAAATAGGAATACAGATAATAATGTTAACTTATATTTATCCACAATGAACTTCTATGGCTTTGAATCTACTATCAATAAGCCAACACGTATAACCGAAACCACCAGTTCATGTTTAGACCATATCTTTATATTTATCAATAGTGAATTAAAAACAAAAGTTTGCAATTATAATTCATGTATTTTCAATTCTAGTTTAACAGACCACTTCCCAATTTTTGTCAATATCCATGGTAATAAAAATGAGCATAATAAAGTTAATCACAATAACCATAAAATAATTGAAAAAATTAATTATAAAACCTTTAAACACTTAATTAATAAGGAAACTTGGATAAAGGTATTAAATACAAACAATGTAGAAACAGCAACAGCAAACTTTTCGAAAATTATCTCAAATATCATGGCCAAATCTAAAGAAAACAAAATCATCACATTCAAAGAAAACAAAAAACTTAAGCCTTGGATAACAAACGGCATAATTAATTCTATAAAGCAACGCGATAATATGAAAAAACCTTCTAATCAAATATGATGCAAATCAAGAAAAAATATATAAGGATTATAGAAATAATTTATACAAAATAATAAGTAAAACTGAATACCAATACTATAAACAACAAATCGATAATAACCAATATGACATAAAAAAAGTGTATAAAATAATATCAGACGTAACTGATGAGAGAATGATCAAATCCAACAAGCATATGGCAAACTACTGTAACAAATACTTCGTAGATATAGGAATAGACATGTCAAAAAAAACAAAAATTTCAACTCAAAAATAAGTCAATGCCATCTATATTTTTAAACCCAGTTAATCAATGAAATTACAATACAAATTAATTCTCTAAAAAATAACTGTACTCCAGGTCCAGATGGCACAAACTTAATAAAAACCTCCCATATCAACTTTCTTGAACCTTTAAAGCATATCATTAACCTAATTTTCCAAACAGGAATAGTGCCTAGTTATTTCAAAACTTCAGTGATAACCCCAATATACCTAACCGGCAATAAAACAGAAATAGGTAATTATCGACCCATCAGTATAATGAACAACTTTTCAAAAATATTCGAAAAATGTTTAAAAGATAGACTAACTAAATTCTTTTCTAACAATAAAATTTTATCAACAAATCAATTCGGATTCTCAAATGATCAAAGCACAACAGACGCCATATATCAACTTATAAAAAACATCTCTAACAATCTTGACAATAAGAACAAATGTCTAGCAGTCTCTCTGGATCTCGCAAAGGCTTTTGATACGGTGCCCCATGACATGCTATTAAATGTAATAAACAATTACGGAGTCCGAGGCACAGTATTAAGTGTACTGGAGAGTTACCTGAATGATCGTGAGCAAATAGTTAAAATTAATGAAACATGCAGTGCACCATATAAAATCAAAATAGGAATTCCTCAAGGCACAGTAATGAGTCCATTACTTCTCAACACTTACTGTAATAATCCGGGGGATTATTATTTTTTTTTTACGATTGAATCAAAGTAGCGTAAGCATGAGCAAACTCCCGAAAATTAAGCCACTCTAAGTAAACCAGGAATACTTGACACATGAGAGTACAACTCAAATCATTCCGTAGAGTGTAGTTCCGTTTTTACGGGCATTTCAAATCTAAAATTTCTAAATTCCTGACAGGAACAGACTATACATATACATTCTATATTCAACAATTAGAGTTTTATTCAGATTGAAATAATGGAATTCCTGTCTGGCGCCAGAGATACGCCATCTAATACCTTTTACAAGTTGTACGTGATTTTTAAGAATTAGAGCCTTCGAGGCGCTATTCCGCGGACCTTGCACTTTCTACGCATACGGAGTTAATTACTTAGTCAGCAGGGTTTGGAGAAATCATTTTTTGTGGTCACTCACTGCCCCTCGATGTGGGAATACAGGCAACTCTAAATACAGATTTGTGTATTAGTGCAAGGTGCAACGGGATACAACCAACTTCATTGGTCCGTTTGAATTTTATGTTAGCGACTCAGGAAGCCAATTTCGGGGGGAGACAAATTATAAAAATGAAAACTCTTTTGCAAGTTCGAGTTCTTTTTTTTCGTGCCTTGTTGGGTAAGCTAGTTCATTGTACATATAGCTCAGTCTCTCTCTCAAAGTCAGATCCTTTAATTCTTTTAATTAATATTTTTTTAACGTAGTCAATTGATTGTTTTTGTTGTATTACAAGTTACAAGATTTCTAATTTTTGCAACTATATTACTCTTTCGTTATTACTCAAAGTAAATTAAGTCATTCAAATCAATTTGTATCATTCTTATAGTTTATTTTCATTCACCTTAAATCATTTCAAGTACCAGTTCAAGAGAACTTACATTTTACTTTAATATCATTTGCTATTTAGGGAATATTATTTGGTAACTAGAATCTGTAATAACCTATAAAAGAAATTGTGGAGAACGTTATTAGTACTGGATGTTAGAAATCCATAGTTATTTGATATTTTGGAGAATTTGTTGCCTTTAACGTTTAGATAATTTTGATCTGGGTGCGAGAGAGAACTAGCTTCGTGGTGTAATTTATAAAATTAACAAAAAGACGCCGCGTAATACATTTTGTGTAAGCCGTGAAGTGTAAGCTCAAGTGTCTAAGTTTACCCTGTGGATTAAGGATAAAATACTAAGTCAGGGTAAGTCTTTAGAGAAAGCTGTTTAGTCTGTGTTCAAGCTAAAAATTCTGAGGTCATCACCCCGGTAAATGTAAGCATTAATAGGGTATTTTGACTTACTAGAAGCGTAGCGATCCATCTGCGAATTTCTCATATTTTATAGTGTATTTAAGGGACCTACTTAGGATAGGTATAATTGGAATCAGTGTTACCGTAATTGTAGGGTCAAAGATATAATTATTTGGGGATAGCTCACTATTCAAAAGTTGCTACAAGGGTAGTTATTATTATTATTAATTTTTATCTGGAAGTTCAAGGGGTCTAAAAACCCCTATTGAGACCCTGATCTTTAAGGACAGGGAGAGTTAGCCATCAGCGGCTAATTTGACAGAAAGTGTTTGAGTTCATCGGGACAACTAGAGTTTCATTGTATTGATTATTTGTTGTGTAATTCACTCGATCTACCGATACATAACGAACCAGGTAGCTGTGGATAAAAACAACAGGGGATCTATTTAGAGAGTCACCCTTCGGGGATCTCAATCTTACTATCAGTGGCCCCTCTGGTTCACTTTATAACCATAGTTACTCCATCAGAGTGGTAGATCCATTTCAGAATTAAGGTTAGCCCCCAAAGAAACAACTCCCTGGCTTCGTTACATCAGGCAAATCAATAATTCACTGATTGATCGGTCTCGATAAAGTCTTATGCAATTTATTATATATTGTTTTTTTATATACTATTCAGATATCTAGCATCAAAATTAAATTGGCTTAATTTAAATTCATTGTTTGTTCTTGTTGGTTATATGACATATTTTTCCCTTTAAGTTTATATGTATGGGACTTAGTATATATACTTATATATACATCCGTGTAATCTTTATTGTTTTATTTTGTATACAATTAACTTTTCTCCAATATACAACTTATACTGTTCTCATTGTTCTTCATTGAAACACCATCCCTTAGATAACCTTGTAGTGGAGGTGAACAATCCTGTCGTGTTTGTCACTCCGAACATCTTCAGCAACGTGAAGCTGTCATACTAGCCTAGTGTATAAATCGGCCAGGAAGGGCCCCGCTACTAAACTATTTATACCAAGTGCTACTGGAGAGGAACTCCTTCGAGTCTAGTTCCGTTCCCTGAACTATTCTCTAAAACATCTGTAAAAGGGGACTGGTGGCAGCTAATTTTAAACCATACTACCAACGACAGGGCACTTCTCGTAGTGTACCCTGCATTCTACTATCTCTGCAACCCTCGAGTTGCATAGAAGGGTAGCTATCATAGCAATAGTTACAATAAGGTTTTCACTCTCCGTAGCCTCATTGGATCCCATAGGGCTTTGACCTGAGGGAACAATAAAAATACATAACCTAGTAATATCTGAGCTGAATTTGGTTTACCTGGCTTGTGTGCAATAACCATATAAATAAGTTTATTCAATTGCTCCCAAATACCAGCCTTTCAGATTATTACATTTGGTGTCGCAGCGGTGATATCTTAGGTTTTTTTTTAAGCCTAAATAACAAGGTGATAATCCACGTCTTCGAAAAATTTAGTAGGGACAGCTTCAGAAATAACAAAACATTTCATTGTTTTGTTTTAAAGTAAGGTTATAAAGCAAGGGTAACAACAGTGTGTGGGGTGTCGAGAACATAGAACAGTAAGGTAAATAATTGGGTAGTAGTTCAATAACCCCAGTAAATAGTAGGTCAGATTATTATAAAGCATATATACACTGAGCGCCTGTGAAAACAGGCATAGCAACTGAGAGTTCGGAAATTATTTATTTCCAATTAGGAAGTTTTGTTTACCATTAATAACAACAAGGTAAAAATTAACCTTTCATTTAGGGAACCGGATAAGGTTTCCGTATACCTTTTTATTGGAACGGGTTCTTATCGGAAAGGGGTGTGACCATCAGAATAAATAGTAGGTGCTTTAGTTAATAGCTTGAAATAAGTGATTACAGCATTGTAGGAGCTTGCAGACTAGGGCCAAGAGAAAGTGTATGTTATTTTTTTTTTTTTTTTTTTGTGTAACTAGGTCAAGGAACAGTGAACCAGCAAGAGAAGGAGCCGGGTGAATTGAATCAAAAGGTGTCTCTCGTGTACAAGCACTAATTACGTGTTCGAGCAGAAAGATTTTGATTCTGGGAGTTCTGCGTTTGGAATTTTACATCTTGTTTAATTTTTTTTTATTTTATTTTTTTTATTTTTTTATTTTTATTTTTTTTTTTTTTATTTGTCTTGTATTACAGGGTCAACCTAAACAGTTTAAAAAAATTTTTTATAGTAACAATTCAAGTCAAAAATTTTATTTTTTTTCTCTAACTTTCAACGCAGATTAAATTCACCAGTAATATTTTATTTTTGAATTTCTTTTAAATTCAATTTAAAGAAGTAGCCGAAAGCTAACGATAGGTCAAATTTTTTTTCTTTGTTTTGGGGTAGTGTCTAGCAGGTACACAGTGGCTTTCCGGTAGCGGAACCATTCCGAATTGTAGTCAAAGATAGGTGCTTTACTTCTGCTTGATGATGTTTTCGCTTCACAGGAATTATTAATTTTTTGTTGTTGTATATTGAACTGAACTAACGATTCAGGCGAAAACATCGGAACCAGCTGATCTAGGGCCAGGAGAATAATTGTGTTATTACATTTTGTTTATGTAATTCCTTTTTCTGCTAGCATAGTTACAGCCAGGACTGGAGTACGAGTTTCGTGTTAAAAACATTCGCGTATAATATCCAGTTGATACGAATTATGTTGGTCCTAGGTAGAATGGAAGTAAAGCATATCTAAGAAACAGGGCATGATAGGAAACACTGATATAGCTAAAGGTTGTCATCTATAGTAGATTTTGAAATTTTATGTTTATATGTTCATGTTTTATTACTGCTTTTGAACTGGAACTGGTTTTAATTTAAACGGACCGTAACCATTATTTTCAATTCAAAACCCATGTCCAGGGTGGGGACGAGTGAGCGTTCGGCTGGAGGATTAAGGGAGTTATGGGCACAGTAGACACGAGGGACGTGTATGTGCATGGATTTGTGAGTACACTGGTTTAGTGAGGGATATGGAATTGTTATCCCGGTGTACGGATGTAGAGTGGATAATCCCTGGGATGGAAGGGACACTCTAGGGAACACCCCACAGTTTCGGAAGGTCGATGACCAGGAAGAGCAAGCACCCCGACGATAGTCCAGGCTTGATCTCTTCCTAGCGTAGTATTCGCATGCTGGCCCGTAGGGAAGTGATTTGCGTAACGCTATCCATCTAGGGGGGTAGTTCGTGGGAACCTGTCGCAGCAGCGCGAAGCAGGGGTTAGAGCCTTTATAACGCACCAAGCTCTCCCCAGCTTGGATAATTTATGAAGTCACGTGGGGTCCCTTTAAATTGAAAATGCAGGATTCAAGTAGATTCAAGTCTGGCGGTTCAGCGCGCCCTGAGATTAAATGAGGTCAATGAGCTTACAGGCTGATGAAGTTAAGATGGCGTGGGCCGCTATTATTTTTTTTTTTTTTTTTTTTTGGGTTAATGTTATTAGAATCTAAATTAAAGCAGTAATTCATGATTCAATGTTGGACAGGTCAGTGCCAGTAGGTAAGGTCCGAGGGATTTGAACGGACTTTTGTTTTTTTTTTGTCGTTTTTTTGTGTATTGCAATTAATGGATTGGCATTGTGCTCACCTACTAGAGAAAGATTGAAATGGAACCATGGGATCTCAAATAATATTGAGATATTAGTAAACCTTTACTCGCCAACACAGTGGGCAACCAGCCCCCGAAATTTAAATGTACGAGCTACCTAAGTCTAGTTTTGTTATATCGATTAATTAGTTGAGGGCTTACTGATTAGCAAATATTTAAGCTTACTGAATTTTATAGAAACTAATAGTAAAATATTACGCACGTCATTATCTATATTAACTCACCCCCGTACCATTCCCGGGCAACTGATAGTAGAATTGGATGGTAGCCGAATCCATGGCGGAGGGGTAAGATCCCCCCAAAAAGGAGCGACTGGGCCAATGGGCGTATGCTGTCTCTAGTTAAAATAGGGACCGGATATTCCTATTGACCAGGTTGGAAGGGTAGTTGTACCCCGTAGTGGGAATGAGGTCACTGTATTGGACTGTCTCAAATCCTGATAGAGATGGAAAGGTAGCCTAGGGAAATTTAAATTTCTGCACCGGAGTGGTCCAGTACAGTGATTCCTCATCCCAGTGTGTGGATGGTGCGCGAATGTAGGTGTTAGGGGTATTCGCGCACTTCATCGAGATGCAGGAGGTGCCTCAAGTGCTAAGGACATTGGGTACGACGCGGGGCAATGTGTAGACCTTATCCAGTAATGCGGAAGCAAGGATCGGCTCCGACTGGCCGAAGCATATCGATATCGAGATGTCCCATACTTCGAACAACGCGAATCCTGGCGACAGCCGGTCGTTGTGGAAGATCTCTACCCAGCATCTCAAAACTGGTTATAGAGCATAATCTTCAGGGAGGTATTGGGCTGAATCGTAATATGCGTCCGTCGGAGATGTCCCATACTTCGAACAACGCGGAACCTGGCTACAGCCGGTCGTTGTGGAAGGTTCTCTACCCAGCATCTCAAAACTGGGTGTAGAGCATAAACCTTCAAGGAAGTATTGGGCTGAATCGTAATATGCGTCCGATGCGGTGGAGAAAGGTCCATCATACCCGAGGTCAGTAAAGGTCATACTCAAGAGGGCTGTCAGCACAAGAATGTCCAGTAAGGACAGAGGGCAAACTGGAAGCGGTTAGGCCAGGGAAGCCAGAAGAGTTTTGTGTACGGAGAAAGTCCAGGTTGGACTGTTGGGCCAGTTGTGCCAAGGGAGAAGGACGGGTAAGAAGCCCGAAGTTTGGAAGGGAGTTGTTGAGTCCAGGATGGACAGGAAGGCCAGGTAGGCCAATTGTGAGTCTGGCAGGTAGGGTTTGCCAGTAGGGGTAGTGGACCAGGAATTTGGGGTCGATACCAAAATGTGTAGTACCCAGCGCAGGTACAGGAGTTTGTATGTTCTGGAAGACCCATGAGGGATTTGAGCAGATAGGCCGCCTGCAGAGCAGCGGGACGCGTAGTCGTCTATGAGGCCGGGAAATTGGGTCAAGAAAGTGCGCGGGGCGGGTGACAGGACACCGCCCAGAGTATGAATGAGTCGAATAGGTGTGGGTAACGACGTGTTAACATCGGTAAAATCGAGGAAGTGGAAGCCGGAGAATCGACAAGAACTCCAATTTTCAAGACTCCTCTACCAAAGATGTATATAGCCACCCTCACCCTAGATCGAGTGACGTCATAGCGGAACCAAGTAGCTTATATGCAGTGTCAAGTTAGTTCTCTCTTGTGAGTCTTGGCCTTGGTTCCCTATGAACAAAGTATAGTCAGTAAATTCGGAACCTCTGACTCTTCCAGTCACCGCGTTCCGTTTAAATTTTGTTTTTGTGTTTTGTTGAAAATAAGATTAGCTTTCACTATGAGCTAGAAACCTCTGGAAAGGGGTAGTAACCCTTCCAGCTTCCGTGGCTGCAGCACCCTGCGAACGGGATCACTGCGCCGGAGGGTAAGGGCTCTTAATTGAGGGATAGTTGGATCCTCCCCATGTATTTCAGAGATAACGTAACCCTAGGGAGAGAGAGAGAGGGAATTGAGTAAGTCCTAGGGGAAGGGAAGGAAATTCATAGACCTTTAAGATGGTCGGGAAACGGGTAGAGATAATACGACCTTTTTTTGCGTTATTCGTATTCCTTGGGTCGTTGATACCCAAATTTCATGTTATCACTGATAAGGGGATAGAGTTTGGAAGTTAAGGGGTATGTCACAATAAGGGGCCTGATTCTTAAAATTTTTTTTTGTTGTTGTTTTTGTGTTCCCCCCCCCTTTTTTTCTCGGGATCTGTTTCAGAGTGCCAAGGATATACCCCGTCCTGGTGACAACGCTTCTAAGGTAATGGCAATGGGTCGATCGTGTACGACTGAGAAGAGGACCCGATAAACGCAACGATGGTTTCACTGGAGACAAGTTATAATGAAGGGATTACGGACAAAGAGACGCACGCGCCTGTCTGGTAGAGGTTACAAGGACCATCTCGCATTGCGGCATGCACAGTCACTCTTCGGTAGTAGTAAATGGATGAGCAAGCTACTCATTTGAACTAGGAGCGGAAAAATGTAACGAAGCTCAATCATTTCAATGCTTACAAAATCATGGCATCGTTGACCCACGTCGTCCAAAAATGTAGCTGTTCAAATGGAATGTAATAGCCTTATGCCACCATTGTACCAAGTCGAGGGAACCTGGATCGGCCTCTCCCCACTACCACTGACGAGTCTTATACCACTGACCATTGAGATTGAAGCAGAGGACCAATTGAAGTTCCAACCGATCAAGCTGATTAGCGCAGGGGGACTATACACATCCGAGGACATGAGAAAAAGCCAACGGAACCTGATCTTCGGCATGGAAAGAGATGCAGTCCAAACGATGATAGCGCGACGGGTGTCCGGTATGGAGTCTCTGGACCAAGGGTACAACACTCTCAAACTATTCAGCAAAGAAGAGGTTACCAGTCTCGTCAGGTCCACCATCCGGCAGATATGGGGTTGGTTCGAAAGCATAGGGACCATCATGAACGGGCTGTTGGGCCTATACTGTATATTCCGATTGGTGAAGTTCGTTATTGGTGTCGGCCTAAACGGATGGAGCCTGTACCAGCTATTCGGATGGGGTCTACACCTATTCGCCTGTCTATGGACCACCCTCACCGCCTTCCTAGTCAACCGACATCACGCCCATGGAAGTCCAGGGGATGCAGTTCCATCCGCTCCATCAACCAATGTCATCCCAAGGGAACCAGAAGCAGCTGTAGTTTCCACCACCACAGATTCCACCGCCACCCATGCGATGTATCCAACCCTCCACTGGACAGAACGCGAGGGAAGACGATCAGCAGCCGGTTCGTTGTACGGCAGGTCCATGTCCAGTCTCCACGAGCGTCCTGGTATGTGAAACCATCGAGTGACAGTGCGGGTTAGTGCGTAAAAGTCAATCCGAAAAAAGTGTTGTGACAATATGGAAACAGAAGTAGACTTTCATTGTTTAGCTCTTAAGGATTGTACTGTTGTAGTCATGTGGTAAATCCACGTGAATATGTTGAATAGGATTTAGGTTATTGGGAAGTCCAATCGGACTGATGATCATACATATATTGAGCGTGAAGGTGGGTCTAGTACCCCTAGATTCCCACGCTGGTCAGAACTTGGCAGATGGATCAAAACATACGTATAATACCGGTTGTAGAAAGGAGCTTGGTTCCTTCCGAACCCCGCTCTTTCTTTAAGGTGAGGGTGATGTAATAATCCGGGGGATTATTATTTTTTTTTTTACGATTGAATCAAAGTAGCGTAAGCATGAGCAAACTCCCGAAAATTAAGCCACTCTAAGTAAACCAGGAATACTTGACACATGAGAGTACAACTCAAATCATTCCGTAGAGTGTAGTTCCGTTTTTACGGGCATTTCAAATCTAAAATTTCTAAATTCCTGACAGGAACAGACTATACATATACATTCTATATTCAACAATTAGAGTTTTATTCAGATTGAAATAATGGAATTCCTGTCTGGCGCCAGAGATACGCCATCTAATACCTTTTACAAGTTGTACGTGATTTTTAAGAATTAGAGCCTTCGAGGCGCTATTCCGCGGACCTTGCACTTTCTACGCATACGGAGTTAATTACTTAGTCAGCAGGGTTTGGAGAAATCATTTTTTGTGGTCACTCACTGCCCCTCGATGTGGGAATACAGGCAACTCTAAATACAGATTTGTGTATTAGTGCAAGGTGCAACGGGATACAACCAACTTCATTGGTCCGTTTGAATTTTAGGTTAGCGAATCAGGAGGCCAATTTCGGGGGGGAGACAAATTATAAAAATGAAAACTCTTTTGCAAGAGCAGTTCCAGTTCTTTTTTTTCGTGCCTTGTTGGGTAAGCTAGTTCATTGTACATATAGCTCAGTCTCTCTCTCAAAGTCAGATCCTTTAATTCTTTTAATTAATATTTTTTAACGTAGTCAATTGATTGTTTTTGTTGTATTACAAGTTACAAGATTTCTAATTTTTGCAACTATATTACTCTTTCGTTATTACTCAAAGTAAATTAAGTCATTCAAATCAATTTGTATCATTCTTATAGTTTATTTTCATTCACCTTAAATCATTTCAAGTACCAGTTCAAGAGAACTTACATTTTACTTTAATATCATTTGCTATTTAGGGAATATTATTTGGTAACTAGAATCTATAATAACCTATAAAAGAAATTGTGGAGAACGTCATTAGTAACTTGATGATAGAAGTCTATAGTAATTTGATATTTTGGAGAATTTGTTGCCTTTAACGTTTAGATAATTTTGATCTGGGTGCGAGAGAGAACTAGCTTCGTGGTGTAATTTCTAAAATTAACAAAAAGACGCCGCGTAATACATTTTGTGTAAGCCGTGAAGTGTAAGCTCAAGTGTCTAAGTTACCCTGTGGATTAAGGATTAAGTACTAAGTCAGGGTAAGTCTTTAGAGAAAGCTGTTTAGTCTGTGTTCAAGCTAAAAATTCTGAGGTCATCACCCCGGTAAATGTAAGCATTAATAGGGTATTTTGACTTACTAGAAGCGTAGCGATCCATCTGCGAATTTCTCATATTTTATAGTGTATTTAAGGGACCTACTTAGGATAGGTATAATTGGAATCAGTGTTACCGTAATTGTAGGGTCAAAGATATAATTATTTGGGGATAGCTCACTATTCAAAAGTTGCTACAAGGGTAGTTATTATTATTATTAATTTTTATCTGGAAGTTCAAGGGGTCTAAAAACCCCTATTGAGACCCTGATCTTTAAGGACAGGGAGAGTTAGCCATCAGCGGCTAATTTGACAGAAAGTGTTTGAGTTCATCGGGACAACTAGAGTTTCATTGTATTGATTATTTGTTGTGTAATTCACTCGATCTACCGATACATAACGAACCAGGTAGCTGTGGATAAAAACAACAGGGGATCTATTTAGAGAGTCACCCTTCGGGGATCTCAATCTTACTATCAGTGGCCCCTCTGGTTCACTTTATAACCATAGTTACTCCATCAGAGTGGTAGATCCATTTCAGAATTAAGGTTAGCCCCCAAAGAAACAACTCCCTGGCTTCGTTACATCAGGCAAATCAATAATTCACTGATTGATCGGTCTCGATAAAGTCTTATGCAATTTATTATATATTGTTTTTTTATATACTATTCAGATATCTAGCATCAAAATTAAATTGGCTTAATTTAAATTCATTGTTTGTTCTTGTTGGTTATATGACATATTTTTCCCTTTAAGTTTATATGTATGGGACTTAGTATATATACTTATATATACATCCGTGTAATCTTTATTGTTTTATTTTGTATACAATTAACTTTTCTCCAATATACAACTTATACTGTTCTCATTGTTCTTCATTGAAACACCATCCCTTAGATAACCTTGTAGTGGAGGTGAACAATCCTGTCGTGTTTGTCACTCCGAACATCTTCAGCAACGTGAAGCTGTCATACTAGCCTAGTGTATAAATCGGCCAGGAAGGGCCCCGCTACTAAACTATTTATACCAAGTGCTACTGGAGAGGAACTCCTTCGAGTCTAGTTCCGTTCCCTGAACTATTCTCTAAAACATCTGTAAAAGGGGACTGGTGGCAGCTAATTTTAAACCATACTACCAACGACAGGGCACTTCTCGTAGTGTACCCTGCATTCTACTATCTCTGCAACCCTCGAGTTGCATAGAAGGGTAGCTATCATAGCAATAGTTACAATAAGGTTTTCACTCTCCGTAGCCTCATTGGATCCCATAGGGCTTTGACCTGAGGGAACAATAAAAATACATAACCTAGTAATATCTGAGCTGAATTTGGTTTACCTGGCTTGTGTGCAATAACCATATAAATAAGTTTATTCAATTGCTCCCAAATACCAGCCTTTCAGATTATTACATTACACAAACTCTCTAACCAACATTCATATGGAAAACGGCCTTGTAATTTCCTATGCCGACGATACTGTAATAATTTTCAGTGGAAAGACATGGGAGGAAGTAAACACCTATACTGAAAAAGGTATATATAAAATAAAAAACTGGTTAGACACCTTCAAATTAACCTTAAATGCATAAAAAAACTAATTACATAGCCTTTTCTCTAACTGCAGCAAATCGCCCTGATTTTAATAATATTTTAATTGAAGGTCTTGAAGAAACTTTATTAGAAGTGCCACACACTAAATAGTTAGGAATTATTATTGACAAACACCTCAAATGGGACCAACATGTTTCTAAATTGACTAATTCAATAAGGAAGTTATTACATAGATTCTATATACTCAGAGAAATATTAGGGAAGAAAGTTCTAATAAGTGTTTACAAAGCACTAGTTGAGTCCTTACTCAGATATGGTATCGTTATATGGGGAGGCCTCTTAGAAAGCCATTCAACACCATTAAAGATAATTCAAAACTATATATTAAAAATCGTCTATAGAAAAAAACGATTATCCTCTACTCAGTTACTCTATTCAATAGATATTTTAAAAATAAGATCCTTATACATTTTAAATGTTTGCTCCTTCATCCATTGAAAATATGATATTAGAAATTACATAATGCACTCTTATACAACAAGAAACAAAACAAATGAACATCTAGCCATTCCAAAATGTAACACCAACATCAATCTAAGATCATTAAATTATCTCAGTACAAAAATCTACAATACCTTACCCCTTGAAATAAGAACAATAACAAACAAACAAAAATTCAAGAAATGCTGTACAAACTACATAATTAATAATCAGCAAAGTTTTGCAAATTTGTTCTAACCAATACTTGTTCTTCTCACTAAATGTAATAATATGCATATACTTAATGTTATCGGATCGCATTATAATTGTAATTATAATTGTAATTATAACTGTAATTATAATTGTAATTATAATTGTAATTATAATTGTAATTATAATTATAATTGTATTATATCATACTTATATAAACAATATCACATACACTATATTCAAACTACTTATAGTTGCACATACAGAGGTTTAGTCCTCTAGGTGTTCATTCAGATGATGTACAATTTATTGTATTGTATTTAAATATTGTATTAATGATATTTAAATAAATAAATAAATGAATAAAAAATACCTATAATAGAAGGAGAGAGATTCGTGTACACAAAGATTCATGTCCTGCGTTGACCGTCCACTGTGTATCCCTTACATGTACATTTTTGGGAAATAGGTCATATTAACACATATTATGTCAAATATATTTTCGTATGTACGCACGTTTGAAAACAGGTTCACATCAACAAAAGCGCAGAATTCCTCAAACTAATTGCACCACAACGAAAGAAACATGTGTTACAATTACAATTTTAATTTTTGTGTTTCAATTTTAATTTTTCATGTTCCGTTAATTTTTGCGATGTAGGTATTTTTGATTGAAACAGATGAGGTGAAGGTGTTCAGAGCTCAGCGCAATCAGTAAGAAATGCCACGCTCTTGTTGAATTAATTTTCAAATGTCTTCTGATGGTCGTGAGACTATTTCACATCAACAAAAGGGTGGGATCCGTTAAATTAATTGCACTAAGTCCTGAGCGTCGTTATCGCATCAATTCCAATTGGAAATGCCTACGTCGCAATAACGAACGAGATATGAAAAATTGTGTTACAATTTCAATTTCTCATGTTTCGTTCGTTTTTGCGACGTAGGCACCTTTAATTAAAATTGATGCGATAAAGACGCTCAGCGCTCAGTGCAATTAGTGCAACGAACCCAGCGCTTTTTGTGATGTGGAATAGTCTCACGACCATCAGAAGACATTCGAAAACTAATTCATTCGAAGAGCGACAATACTTACCAATTGCGCTAACACTGAGCGTCTACATCGCATAAATTTCAATTAAAAAGGCGTACGTCGCAAAAATGAACTGAACATGAAAAATGTTGTGTTATATACAAAAACTTAAATCGTATCAAAATTTCAACACATGTTCTTCTCGTTGTTGCTTCGTATATGGAAATATATTTGTTAATGTGACCTATTTCCCAAGAATTTACATGTAAGGCTTCTGCTGATGTGAAAAGTCTCACGACCATCAACAGACGACGTTTGAAAACTAATTCACATCAACTAAAGCCCGGGATTCCTTAAACTAATTCATTGCACAAGCACTGAGTGTCTCTCAATCAATTTTGATTGAAAAGGCCTACGTCGCGAAAACGGACGGAACATGAGAAATTAAAATTGTAACACTTTTCATGTTTCCTTCGTAGTATTTTCATAGACAAAAATTTACAACAGAAGATTTTTCTAATGTGAAATAGTCTCACCACTTACATCAGACGACGTTTGAAAGCCAATTCACATCAACAAAAGCGCGACATTCCTTAAACTAATTGCACTAAATGCTGAGCTTCTTTATCGCATTACTTTCATTGGAAATGCCTACGTTGCAAAAACGGACGGAACATGAGAAATATAAACTGTTAACACAATTTTTCATGTTTCTTTTGTTGATGCTTCGTAGACGAAAATATATTAGACATATGTGTTAATGGGCCTATTTCCCAATAATTTACATACGAGGGCAATATGAAAAGATCATAAAAATCATTTATTTGGTTAAAACTTATTTTATTCCTCCACATAATCTCTTTGTAGCCCGATTCACTTCATCCAACGATTTTTAAATTTTTCGGTCACTTCCAAATAATACTATTTCGGAAATCCATCAAAATAGGGGTTTGTTTCAGCGATGACCTCATCGTTGGAGTCAAATCTCTCTCTACCGAACCATTTCTTTAAGTTTGAAAATAGACACAAACAGCATGGGGCCTAATCTGGAGAGTACGGTGGATGACGAGACATTTCGTAGCGTAATTCATTCAATTTTGTCATTGCGAATGTGAACCTGTACGCCGGTGCGTTGTCCTGTTAGGAGACCACTTTTTTTTTCAAATGCTGTCGCTTTCGCTTCAAATCGGCGTCAAATCGAACATCTCTTTATTATAAACGCCGGTGATCACTCTGTTCCTTTCAAGGTAATCGATATGGACGATACCGTACTCATGACAAAAAACTGTCGCCATGAATTTGTTGGCCGAAAAACCCACTTTGGTGATTTTCGGCTTCGATTCGCCAGGACAAGTCCATTGCTTTGACTGTTCTTTGGCCTCTGGTGTGCTGTGATGATTCCATGTTTCAACCACGGTTACGAAACGGCGCTAAACATTACTTTGAAGTTTCCACACGGTCTCGCTTGTTGTCAACAGAGAGCAAATGCGGCGAACTTAAGAATATATGCAAAATGTTCCGTACCCGTTCGGTTGAGATGCCCACAGCCTCAGCAATCTCGTGAACTTTAATTTTCCGATCGTGCAATATTAAACCATAGATTTTGTTGATGATTTCTGGCATTATAACCTCAATTGGACGACCGGAACGAAAATCAGTAAACCACTTGTGAATCGATTCAATCGATGGTGAAGAGTCCTCATAATGTTCAACAAGCGATGCTTTGATTTGCGTAATGTCTTTTCCACGCAAAAATAATTTTCAATAAAGACACGAAATTCACTTCTTCATTCTTCAAAAAAATTTTCAAGGTTGCTTGCTTTCGATGAATCTCAAAACAGAATTGAGTGACATATCAGTCTGAAAATTCCAAAGCGTTACTGTTAAAGATGGTACATCACAAATAACACATGGTATTTGCGATTGTGGCACCATCCGTTTCATTTTGTAGGGACTTTTCACCTTGCCCTCGTATATATACCTGGGTCAAGATTCATTATTTTACTGTATGTACCTGAATTTGATGGAACCAACAGTGTATGACCTCTGTCACAGAATATAATATTCTACGAAATATAGCAGAGTGCTTCCTATTTTCAATAAGCTAATGAATTACAAATATTTCTCAATTCCAAAAAACCTATTTGCGGTCGAACGCGCTTTTTCAATCAAGCGCGCAGCGTGCTCTGACGTCGTTTGTTACTCAAAAATTTGGGCTGACTATGTTTATACTGTTTTGAATACTATTAAGTATCTGTACGCGAAATTTTAGTTTTTATAAAACACTTTTACCAACCAATTTTTTGACTAGTTAGCACGCTGCTGACGCGTACCGTTGCAATATTTTGCAGATTGACCATATTCACCTAGTTAGTTATTTGTCTTAATATACACAACTCGCGTTCAAATAGCGATATCTATTTTTTTTTACTTCGGAGTCAGCTGTTAACGAAACTAGCTGACTGACAGTACACTTTTGACATAGAACCGATTTTTAATCTCATGTTAAAATATCAATCTTTGTAAAAATGTTGAATTTTTGGTTGCTCAACTCTCGGAATATTAGATTCTAGGGTAGGGATTAAAACACACATAGTCTGTCTGTGTAATGTACATCTCTTTCTTGTGCCAAACACATAGTGTATAATGTAACCTACAAAATAAAATATTGGTATGCATACCATGTGGATCTAGAATAACTTATGTTGGAATAAAAATATGGATAGTACACTCCATGATACAGTGTAGAAAAATACCAAAATGAACTTTCATCAAGAAAATATTTTTATGATAAAAGTTTATTTTTTGATTTTTCTATAGGGTTTTATTCGGTATAGTGTTCATTTGGAATATAATGAGTTTACAACAAGTGACGGCCACAGGTCAGTCTTAATATTTGAGTTAGCATTACTAGTTGTTTTGTTTATTCACAATGTCTTCCGATTATGGAATAATATATACTTCTACAAATTGAAAAGATTCTTGTGTGTAATAACAAATTACTACTGAAAAGTGCAAAATATGACAACGTTATGCCTTCGGCAAATGAATATGTTTTCCGAATAGATATGGATCATTACAATGCTCTGGTTAGTGATCATCAAACTAGCTCAAGATCACCGACCAGAGACGACCGACGCACTTGAATAAATTTTATTATTTCTCAGGATTCAAATATCACTCTTAATTTGTTTTTTTGTCAATAGAGAAACCAATTATCCAAACCATAATGTTCAGATTTGTACGTTTGTTGTATTTCAGTTCCATACACAAAATAATGCTTCAAATTATTTATATCACCGCTAATAATGTAAGATAGTAGTAATGTTTTGTTGGTATCCTGTGAAATTATAAATTTTGCAGAGTGTAGTAATCCTACATTCGGTAGGATTATTTGTTACCGACATCTTCATCTGCAGATATTTCTTCATTACTTCATCAATAAACGCACTCAAATGGGTGAATGAATGAAATCGAAATCCAAATTGGAATAGATAATGATGTACATTCTGCAAGTGAACATATTAGAACAACAATAATCGTTTGAGAATGAACACATCAAGAAAGCATAAAATATGGCGTATAAATTAAATTATTCAGGCTGCAATGTCTCAAGTGCAAGTGTGATGAAACAACATCCATGATCTGAACATAATATCTCAACATTCGATGTGATTGAAAACATAACTAGGAAAACTGACACTTAGATATTTCGATCATAACTTCTAATCTGATTATATAAATAAGTATTCTAGTCCAAACATCGAAAAACTATGGAATATCTG
The DNA here is from genome assembly GCA_958510875.1 of Endomychus coccineus. NCBI lineage: Eukaryota > Metazoa > Arthropoda > Insecta > Coleoptera > Endomychidae > Endomychus > Endomychus coccineus. The sequence goes on from OY294067.1 coordinate 135,202,468, forward strand.
TTATTGCTATGACTTATAATAGGCAGCAGTAAAGTAACGCCCAAAGACTTTATATCCTACACAACCAACAAACCAATAAAATAGCTTGCAAGAAACCGGATGGAAATGAAGTATTTCCATTAGTAGTACGTGGACATTTTCTGAACTCACAATTCAAAAATCAACTAATATGCACTGAAACTATGTCTGATATGATTGTGACTTTCTCTATCCTTCATTTTATTTAGAACATCATCTTGTACAGAATGTAATGTGAGAAGCTAAGATGAAGCCCGTCAACCGATGAAGAGGAACGAAGTCGAGAAAGTGGATAATTGAAAATATAATTATTTCATTCATGTAATGTACCAAAATAAGGGTCAACAACGTCGGATATAACTCTGTCTTTGCCGAGGCAAGCATAGTATGGAAGGACTTATTTTAATCGGGTTGAAACTCAACTTTAAAATTCCTGGCATTGTGATGTTGAGTATTTATGGAAGAGCATTTGTATCAAACGTTTCTAAGTGTTTGTAAATATTTGACAATCAAATGTGAACAGTTATAGTCCTTTGAACAAATATACGCAAGCAGTAAGTATGCGAACAATGATAATAATCGATCCAACTGAAACCATGGTTCTATAGAAAATAGAAATTCAAAAATAGACTAGTAAGATGTATTTATTTTCCTTACTTTGGTAGCTCAAGTATGTGGCGTTCAAATCGCTCTTTTACGTTAATTTTTTTCAGAGTCTGTTAGGTTCATGCTAGTGATTTCTACTTGACCAGAATCTCTTGGAGTGATTTCAACCCACATTTTGTTTATAGCTAATGTGGTACGTTTTTAACCCATATTGCGGCCCTGAGTGTGTGTTTTACCACCACTCTATTTCTTCTCTATTTTATGTTTCTCATTCATCTATATCCGTTGACAACAATGTATAAAACAATAATAACAACAACTTCAGAATGAACAAAATAACTTATAATCAGCAAGTATTTCACTATATTAATCTCCAGATACCTAATTATCTTGTTCCAAATTCAATTTTCATCCTTCCTAATATTCAAGATAGAGTAGAAAAGACAGCAATAATTCAAAAATTACTCGAATTTTGGCCAACAACACCAGATGGTGCGTAATGTTTGGGCTTGATATAAGTGGACTGTAGTTTCATTTGATACACCGCACTAACCTCGAAATCTATTTATTAACTATACTTTCCACAATTATTTACAGTTAGAAATATAGATGTTCGTCGTTTTGGATCTAGAACACTTATGACCTAAAATGCCTATCCCTAAGTGGCACACACAAAAGTGCTGGTACAACCTTCCACACTAAAAAAAATGTGTTTTGAAAGGAAGCCTCATTCTACTTATCCAAATTATAATCTGCATGTCAAACTTAATGCATATGTTCATCATATTCCTATCTACTCTACCTCTCTTCAAACTGAGAAGGTTAGACACCACTAAATTCAGAATTGGAAAGAAGAAATTTGATATTATGACATCTCAAGGAATATGTGAATCAGCTTGTTCTCCAGTCTCATCACAATTACATATATTTCCAGAAAGAGATTTTAACGATCAGCATTATCGTGTTTTTACTTTCAGAAGAATGACTTCTGGGCTTCGAAATGGTGTACAAAATTTATAGCGCTTTGTGAACCAGGTTATTCTAGAACTTGATTTCAAATACTGTTATATAGATGACATTCTAGTTGCAAGCCAAAATCGTAAAGAAAATATACAATATTCAAACACATTATTCAACACAATAGATGCTTCTGCCATTAATATCAATTACTATCATCGTTTTATTCCAAACTCTTACATAACCACATGGTGCCAAACTTCTACTGAAAGTGATAACCTTACATTCCGGAAGACCATCGAAAAATTGTTTTCGAAAAATTACTCTGTATTTCACACCCCGGAATGAGCGCCACAAGCAAATTTATCCCACAACTCTATTTTTTGCCTAATCAAATATAAATATAATAGTTCATGAAAAACTAGTATCAAAAATCCACAAACATACAAAATCATCGTTTGGTCAATCCAATATTCTATCCTTCGGCTTTTGCCACATTCACATTGATTTAGTCGGTCCTTTTCCACCATCTCAAGGTTATACTGATGGATCACATTCACATCTGAATAGTCATGGAGAGCTTCATTGTAAATAACATTTCACGCTTTGGTATCCCATCTCAGATAACCACAGCTGCTGGTGTTCAATACGAATCAAACTATTTATCTGAATTTCTGGAATCGATGGGAACAGAAAACTAGTAATAAGTGTTATGATTGGGAACCAATGACATGGTTGAAAGTTCCCACAGACAGCTTAGCAACCCAGCGAACACACAACACATTCGGCAGATTAATTACCAACTTTATTATTAGATTCGATCTGCATATTATGTACACTATATTTTGAATCACAGCAGAAGAAAGGAAGTAGCTTTTTTTTCATAGCTTTGTTTTTTTCTCTGGAGGGGAATATTGTGGGATACAACAACTTCATTTTTATTCCAAGTTTCCTTTTGTAACAACAACAAACATCAACAACAATTCACAGAACAAAGTTGATAATAACTTCAGAAGCAACAAAATAGTTTGTAAGCAACAAGAACCGTTTATCTCAATGAAATTTGATAAGACAACGAGGAATTCATCACTGTTTTAGTGAACAACCACTACAAAGGCTACTTATTGGTTTAGGAGTCAAATTTTGAACTCCGTTATTCTGACTTTGGAGTATAGCTTCTTGCCTATGGTAAGCAAAATCGGGAACTTCTTTTTCCTTCGGGCTTTCCGCTTTTCAAAATAACCGAACGAGAAATTTGAATGCCGATACGCGATTTTCACATTTTCGAAAAATGTGTAGTTGTTCAGATGTTTTTGAATAAGAACATAGAACATGAACAAAGTACATTTGAGGTTTCCTATTTTCGAATAATTCTATGGAGAATCCAGAAAACTTGATGCAACGTCTGTACGAATTCACCAGTTTTGACTGTGAATCACATCATAACTCGCTATATTTCACTTATTTTTGAAATTTTTTGGGATAGGTTAGAAAATGCTTATGGATGAGAATTTGTGTTCGAGATTCTCAGCTTGGTCATTTTATAGAACGTAATGATTCCTGGTTTTTGTTCTTCTCCTTCTGAACCACCTGTCATGTTTTCGTTGGTATTCTGTATTGGTTCTATTGTTAAATTGCTGTACGGGACATCGAGTAGTTTTCCAGCATGAAGTTTCAGGTTCTTTGTGTATGCTGTTTTTGAGTTCACTAATGCAAACACTATTTTCCGTACTCATCCACTGTGATATTCTTGGCTAGATGGATATTCTGTCATTGTTGTTAAATTTTACACATCTTAGAAGGTGCCAATTTGTCAATTTCTCTTATTTGTAACACATCGAGTATGTTATTAGTATATTATAATCCCAACTTACGTTGATAAATAATTGAACCAACTGAACGATTTGCTTACATTCACACGAAGCTACATTAATGGATTCGAAAAGAGACTCTCTAGTATCTTATTTGAAGCGCTTGTTGTTTAGGCCCAAGCTTTCCATATATGGCTACTTCCCTGTAAGGAAGAAATGACGTCATAGCTGAAGACTATTCAGTGTTGTCAGGCTGATCAAGTTTTCAATATCTTTGAATACAAGCAACTATTTCATTTAATAAACTGTGTTAGTAGTTCTTACATCAAATAATACAAATTATTTGTAATTTCGATCTAATTCACAAACTGTTGTAGTGCTCATGAGATGATTGGAGAAAATAAGTAAGTGCATATAATTATTTGAAATAGAAAAATTAACCAAGTACCTACCTCATCTAATACAGTAGAGGAGATATGAACATGTGAGGGCACAATGAGACACAAATGACATCATTGTACTGAGGCTCCCTCTGAGGGAAGGAGTACCAACGTTGAGGGGGAGGGGCTTCAGTCAGTAAGAATCCGGCACACCCGGGAGCATGGGCTTCCGAAGCGTCTATGCAAGATTACCTAACTTCCACACACCTTGCACAAACAGTACATACTTAATTGTATATTATTGTTCGTTTCCATGACCTCAGAAACACTTCATTTGTATGACCATTATATCACATTTTAACAGATGTTCAAGCCGAATCCTTTTTATTTGCAGTTTCAAATGGAACAACGCTTCTTATGGTATTAAATTCACTAGCTAGTTGAACGCAATCCGAGTGAATGTTGATAGAAAAATATATTTTATTAATCGATATAGCGAAAAATGATACTATTCTGTTGACTGAAAGTTTTGAATAATTGACTGTTGAAGCCGTTACTGTATGATAATAATTATTGATAAAGGAAACAATGTATAATATTACTAATTTCATCACAAAACATGATTGCAATTTCGGGAGCCATTTGCAAACGGTAACCCAGTTATTTGTATGTGTTAATATACATGGGGAATATAGTGTTGAATTATCTCCTTTACTACAAGTTCTGAATACAGGTGAGAAACTACAGAAAAGCGAGCTGATAGGTTTAAATCGATCTAAGTTATAAATGTGCCGTCGTAATCTGAGGTTTCTGATAACTTTTTTTTGTAGATTTATGCTGTTGATTGAGGAAATATTATGTTTCTCAAATATGCATTGTAGTCCCTGAATCTGTAATTACGCTACTTTGTATTGAAGATTGGAAAATCAAAATTACATTATATTACATCTATTTTTATATAAATATTTGATAACATAAGTATGAATAAGTAATGTTCTAGATAAACATTTTTTTCCAATCACAATAATAAATATCACTTGACTGCTTCAAATACTAAAGTTCCACATAATATCAATGAACTTTAATATAACTATATGATTGGACCCATTGTGCACCCCGTGGTAAGAAGCCTCACATGTGTTGATTCTCATCACAAGTCAGACCACTCTTCGTTAAGTTGGCTCAGAAGGGCAAAACTCCCCACGTAATTTGATTAAAGGACCATTGGCTTCATTCAGACAGGGAGGCCAGATAAACTCCGCCTAGCCAGGGAGTCAGCCTCTTCATTTCCTTCAAGTTCACTGTGTCCAGGATTCCATATGAGGTGAACCTTATTCCTCTTGGCTTGTTCAACCAGTATATCCCTGCATTCTTTGACAAGCGGTGATGTGACTCTAGGTGATTCGAGAGATTCCAGGCAGATGTATATTCGCCTATTTACATAGTTTCTCCGCAGGTTTTTCATGACGCAGGTCAATATTGCGTAGACCTCTGCCTGAAAAACCGTGCAGTGAGCACCTAGAGTCACTGAGATGGTGACCTCTGACCTTTTTAGATACGCTACTGCTCCAGATACCTGATCTACCTTGGACCCGTCAATCTCCTCTTTCAGGTATGAGAACCCTGGGAGAAATGTAACGTATAGCTGCAATTATGCTATCTTGCCTCATTTCTCTGTCAAGAGTCCCTTGTCTACAAGACACCACAGAAGCAGAGACTGAACAAGTCCTTGTGATCAACTTCCTGTAGCGGCATCCGTTATGTTGCGCCTCCATTGCATACCTAGATAGCATCGCTCTAATCCACCGGACCAGCGTTGGACCGATTCCATGCTTCTCAGTGGCTGGAAAGATAGACTCGATGGACGTGTTATCAAATGCCCCTTCGATGTCCAGGGTGTGTTCCTCTCGAGCCATAGCATCATCTATTCGTGTGACTAGATGATGCATGGCCGTTTCAATAGAGAGGCCAGCGTCATAGGCATGTTGACGACAGTGTAAGGAATAGTCGTTCAGTGAGCCATCTCTTAAGTGTCTTCCAATCAGTTTCTTCATTGCCTCCAATAGGAATGACGTTCGACTGATGAACGGAATGCCCTAGCATGAGTATGATCAGTTTTATCAGCTTTTGGAATAAACATGACTGTCACTGTCTGAATTAGCTTTGGAATGAATCCAGTAACAAGGCAGAATCGGAAGAGTTCCACCAATAACTTGATGATGATTTGCTGATACTGTTGTAAGAGAGTCGGGAGGACTCCGCCCGGGGATTTAAACGGTGCGATCTCGAATATGACACACTTTACCTTGTCATAATAGACATTGTCGGAGGACAGGAGGAAGTCACCATTATGACGGCCATCCTCTCCAATGACTCTTCCGATTGTCAGATCTCTGTCTCCAGTCAGGAAAATGAACCGACACTAGGTGTCTCAGTATCCCTTACAGAAATGTGGTGTACTCACTACTCGGAAGAATCGCTGATCAAATCCTTAGGAAGGACTCTGCAGATACTTGCTGTAAAGGGTATCTTGTTGATATCCCCACAGAAATTACACCCAGTATTTCGTTCTGACGTTCTCAACACTTTTTTATAGCCTATTTGGGCTGCTCCATAGCCTTACCAATTTGCGACTACCTGAGTTCCTCCACCTTGGTGTTTCACCGTTCCGTTATTCCTCCAACATTCTTGTGTCTAAGGTCACAGCTGACTTCATACATAGAGATGATGATAAGACCCGAAACTGTAGCCTATGGCTCCGCCCTTCCTTCTCCGTGATAGGTCGGAAGCGTGAGGAGCCTGTATATTTGAACTTGTAATAAATTCGACATCAAATAGAATGTATGATCCGATGATGACCCTCCAGAATACACTTTCCGTTTCTAAACCTGCATCTCCTTTTCCCTTGAGTGAAAGGTGAAATCAATAACCTCCTACCTTCTAAACGAGAAATAGGTCATTGTTGACCCTCTATTGATGATGTCGAACAGTGCGGAGCTAAAAAGAAACAACGTCTCCTCTCTAGGATTGACACTGCCGCTACCCCACTTCGTGTGGTAGCTATCTCATGAGACCTTGCTAGGTAGCCACATTTCAATAGCCACCTCCTCTAGCTGATCAGCTTTTGATAAGCTATCTTACGATTCGCCTTATTTTGCTCAAGGACCCAGAAGGGTTACCTAAGCCCTAGTATCATTATGAAGGTTGACCCACCGTCCATCCAGCTATACAACTAGTCTTAGACCCAGAAGTTCCTCCTTCCTTCCGAGAACTCACCATTTGGTAGAGGGATGCATTCAGATGACAATCAAATTGAAACATCAGAGAATGACATACCATATGACTAAAAACCAAATCCATACTGATTGGGTGGAGTCTAAGTTATGGGTGGAGTCTAAGTTTATCACTGGAGTAGCAACCGACAGGCTGCTGTAATAATTTAGCGAAGGTATCAAAGAATGTGGAATACAGAATAGCGTAACTTGGATGCATATCATATCATTTAATACAATGAAAGTCGGAATGTGATGAACTTCGGAAAACTGACCCGCGAAAAGTTAAAAAAACTGAGCTGCAGTAACATTGCTGCCCACTGTTTCGAACACATGCTATTGATATAGGCGGCAATTTTATCGCAGGTTAGTTTGTCAAATTTTTCTCGGTCTAGTTATCCGAATGTCACTGGAGGATATGATTAATTATTTAATATTAATCTGAATGAAATAATTTATCATTCCAGCGGTTCGTTTGATGTTTGTCATCACTCACATCATGGTTTGGAATGCTGACCAGCTTAGAACAAACATGCAATTTCTTTTGAAATGTAGACAAATCAAATGGGAAGGAATTATCGTGAAATCGGTTCATACGGCAAGTATAAGCAGTAATTGTATAATGATAAGTTCATGTCAAAAGACGAAGGAGTATAGTATTTCTAGCAACGAAAACACCACTCGAATTCCTGCCTGAAGCTAGTTCGTCATCTGACGAACACATATGATGAAACAGGTATTAACGAAACGGGCATGAATCTCTCGTTCATAAATTGATCCTTTTTGAAATAATATCCACGATTTAAAATTGATTATCGTGATATATAGCTTGTTTGAAAAACACTCACGGTTCTGAATTTGTCGAGAAAACGTATTTCATTTGCGATATATCTCAAGGAAAAATTCGATTTCAGAATTGAAATTGAAAGTGACTATAGAAAGTTGATGGCGATATAATCTAATGTTCCACTAGATTTCCCAACACCGTAACTGGTTTCCAATTCAAAGTCGATATTTCAATTTATATCTTCTAAGATTCGCAATAACATTTGAAAGATCGCAAAGGTCAATTACCATCAGAGACGGCGATTGCCAGCTTCGATCGACATTAATGGCAACAACTTCAAAGTTCCAAAGACATGAATATTTGTGAGCTTCCACGAATTGAATACTTTTGAAATATTTTATGTAACTTATCAACTTGTATGTTGAGTCTGGAACGATGCCGTGTTTAAAACTCACGCTAGACGCCAACTGTTGTTGATTTATCTAACACTATTAAGTTCACGGAGATTCTCAAATGTTGGTTACATGAGAGTGGAAATTACACTATATTGTTGGATTTTATTCAAAGAATTCAGATCTCACAGGAATTGGTTCAACATGTTCTTGTCAGCACGTGGTGCATCTTATTAATCGAACAGACAGTGACCAGTGAGATGGAAACCACCGTTTCCCGTTCAAAGTGATTTGCCGCCAAATCTTCTATTTTAAATATCTAATGATATTATTCAACTCTTATGCTGAAGTCCTTGAATTCTATGTAGGAGAAAATAGAGGGAAGTATCAGTATAACTAATCGGCCTTGGAACTTATGGTAGAAGCGGGAAATCGAATAGTAGAAGGAAGCTTCCTACGTCTCGGAAAGATAACGGGTGTTTTATAATAGCGTTTCGTGGTCTGTTTACTCCTGATTAATGATCACCTGGACCTGATGAGTTGAGATTTCGTATAAATAAATGTCAACTATATAAGCTTCGGTTATTGTTCGAAATGATGCATGCAATATCTGAATGCAGACGAAGTTGAGCGAGCACGGAAGGAAACTGTTGATTTTCGAAGATAATAAATTTCGTGAAGACGAAGAAACTGTCAGGTGTGCCGTATCACTGCCATGATCAACAATACTGAGCCTGGCGGAGCAGGCGCGGAAGTGAACATTACAACCCAGGACCTCGAGAATGATAATAATAGTATTAATATGAATACAAATTTGGTTCTAGTAATACGCAGCTTTTTAACATAAGCCAGGAATACAGAAAATAATTTTATATTAGGACATTTGTGGATACAAGCTGAAATCAAGATTAGGAGATATGAAAAAAAAAGAATAAAACATAAATTAAATCTTCAAAATTTTCAAAAATAAGATGAGCAGAAAATATAGGATTCTAGCATCTCAAATAGAATCTTGAACAGTCTGGTCACTCATATCCGAGTGGCATGCATGTGATCAAAGTCTCTCTCAAACAAGATTTATATTCATTCTCAGCGAGCAATAACATACTGTAGGGTGGTTTGTTAGGCATAAGACTTGAAATTTTGAAAGATTGGTACACAGGACCATTTTCAGATTTCCTCGAACTATTTCTCACGTTCCTGAAGGCTTCTCTATCTCCTGTTCCATAGCTATGAGTATCTCAGTTTCCAAAACACGAAAATTGGTGCTCACGTGGATATATGCTATTAATAATGTACAACCGAGGTGGACCGTGTATTTTGAACATGGAATAGATATGTCAGCAATCCACCCAATATCCAAGCTCCCAGTGATCTCCATCCCCCTTCTTTGAAGTCGGAAAATGTGGAATCTATTTGTAGACTGTACCCAATACTTGATGCAGAAATAATCAGCATAAAGCATAACACACTATTTTCAGAATTGATTTTGTAACACTGTCCGATGATAATTATGTTATTCGAAATAATGTAACGTGCGAGTTGTTATTTGTATTTAAAGAAAATACAGGTAGCGATAATAACTTGTCGCCACGTACAAGAGTTTATGAAAGTATTGAAGGATGAAACCTCGGGTCGAGGATCTTACCCAAACCACCCTTGCAGGTTTTTTGTAGCTGCCACCAGTAGTTGTAATAATTTAGTTCTCCTAAGAAGCCGTTTGAACATAGCGGTAATAGTGTTCTGCCCTTACTCGGGCCGGCAGGTTTAATTTCCTCTATAAGAATATAATTGTAATCTTGGAAGTATTCACTGTGAATTCCCCCCCCCCCCTTCTTTTGGAGAACGTATTTGCTGATAGCTGATAAGGACGTACCAGTTAAACGCATTGAATAATAATAGGAGTAATAATAATATTGAATGAAAATTTAACAATCTCTGATACCAACGCAAAATATGAAATTCAACAACAGATAATCAGGTAATTGGTAGCTTATGAAAACACATAAAAAAATGTTTCAGGTTTGCCCCAAAAGGGAACCTGGGAAGAGGGTATTTGAAGTCGATAACACTGGGAACTGAGAACATCATACCTTTCCTATGTAGACTCCAATAATCGGAACTTACATGCAAAAATTCGAACTAGTCAAACGGGCTGGAAAGAATAGAATTTCATGTTGAAAACGAAAAACAAATTAGTGAACGGGGGTGATCTTAAGGTTGAATAACACATTGGATTCTCTAATTATTGAATAGAATGGTCAATTCCTCAGCATAAACTCGGGTAAATCATTAATCACCATGACCGTCTAACACCTCGCTTCAGTCTCGATGTTGCTTCGGATACTCCTCTATGATTTTGTCGAAAGGAAATTCATTCAGTCGTTATTTCAGTATTTGAAATTTCTTCAGAATGCCACCAAGCTATTTGAATAAAATGAATATTAGTTTAACACTTTCCGTCAATTCACGTATACGCGCTCACTGTAAGCTCTGTCTTAGCATTTTGGAATCTGATATTGTTTCCTCTAAGTACTAACACCTAGGTTCATTTCGCTCAACCATAAGATACTGAATCTGACACTCTAACAGGGTTCACGCCCTGGATCCCTCTTTACAATTCGAACGAGCAAAAATTAGACGAGGATTGCATTCCCTTTGATTTCAACGAATTCAAATGAAACTGATTTTGATTATCGAAAGTTATTGATGACAAATGAAAGATGGAGAGATACTACAACAATTTAGTTTTAAACTTATTAGAAAAACATTCTCAAAAAAAATAGTGTATTGATTTATAATTGATTTTGAATATGATTCCATACAAAGTCTATATTGATCTATTTAATGACAAATATATATCTTCCCAAGATGATAAACAGGCTATGAGAGAGCTATACTAGGTTGGGGTTACCGGACGACTCCCTATCAAGGACTTCCTTTTTTTTCACAAGCAATTTTTTTTTCTTAACTGATTAAGACGAGGGCTGACCCACGCTTTGAGTTTTGAAACATCAATTCAATCTCGAACACTAGGAGGCTAACCCTGCCTATATTTAATTTTTACGGCCTATCACAATAAAGAATAAGTGCGACAGCTCCTAGCAGAATTTTCATCTGCAGCAACTTGTGCTAGTGATACTGCTGATATATTATGACTAGGAGAGCCTCAATGAAACCGCTGGTATCTCAGGATGGGGTTATGAGGTGATGAGGGGTCCGGCAAGGGGCCCGATGGGGTTGCTGCGTCCGATCAGCCAGCTCTGGAACAGAATAAACACAGACAGGAGCACTGGGCTTTATTCATTACTGCAGGTTATACTAACAGTGGATGAGTACAGATGGCGATGCTGAGTTTGCCTGGACTGATATACCAGGTATAAACAGTGCGTAGGGCGAGACAAAGATCTAATATTCAAATGCACACAATACACAAGGCTTCACTGGTCACTAGGTAGGTTTGTTGCACTGGTCCATGTACCAAAGGTTTATGTAAAGTTCGCAACAAATTATTAATTTTATTATAATATTAGTGCAGTCATATGTATAGCCAGTTATACAATAGAGTGACGAAATAATAACGAAAGCACAATAATTAGGTGTATAAATAAAACTACAACTTATAAGAGCAAGAACACAAGCAGCGTAGTAGACGTAGATGCTGGGCGGTGAACAGTCGAACGGAACGACGAGACGGCTAGGGCCTGCGGATCTAGGCGACGAGTCGGAGTCAAAGGCGAAACACTATCGATGAGCGAAGCTGCGTCCTTTCGTGAGCATAGCGTTCTTCTGATGAAGCGAAGAGCAGCAATCAAGTACCGTAGCCAGGGCAGAAGGTACCTACATGAAGGCGGCTACGAAGTAGTAATAGAAGCTCGTAGCGGAGAAGCCTTGGTAGGAGGTGGTTTAGCCTTGGTAGAAGCCACAGCAGAAAGCTCATGAGATGCTGATCTAGGGCAAAGTGAGCACTGCATATCAATTCTGAATTTCTAGGTTATATTCGTCACAGACTTATCGGAGGGTCGTGGCGACTTGTAACTAAACGGCAACACCGGAGCCACCTCGCAGCCACCTCGCGGTCAACAAAGGAGTGACCGGTTGCGATGTTACTGTCAACTTATCGGCCGTCTCACGGCCGACAAAAGAGTGATGGATTGAGAGCGCAGCGCTGAAGGACGGGTGAACTAGTCAACTTTCGAGCGGGGCGATGAAGTCAGTAAGTTACGAGATGACAAACTTATCTCTCAATCTGTAACTTGTAGGCTGGTATCACTAGTTGAGCGACGAGGTACGAGGTCTGTGCTGCAGATGAGTCATATCGGGTTAAGAAACATTTTCGTCGCCACATACAATTCTGCTGTGTGCAGAAGAGATCATCTTGTATGCGACTCAAATTCATTCTATATTTAATGATTTTGGATAGGGCCTAGTCATGATAAAAATTTTGAATTACTACAATAATAATGATGTATATCCACTGACATCAACTTCGAGTATTTCCAATGATTTGTTAAACGGTGGTTAAAAATTGAATAAGACTCTTTCATATTATTTTCAAACAGAAAATGTCCAACAACTAAGATGAAAAAAAAATACATTTTGTTCCAGTTACTTCACTGTCACTTTGATATTTTTCCATCATGCGTAAGCAATCTCATCATGTGATGATCTCCTTTCAATATTATTAGATGTGGAGATATGGGTTGGAACATCTGTTTTTATTGTAGGCATGATAAATTGGTGGTATGAATGGCAAAATATTCGTCATGTTTTTCTTTTATGCCATCGTTATAACTTTTCGTGTTGGCTAAAATGGATACTGCTCGACACATAAGAGGTTTTTGATAGGTTCCGGGTTGCAAGAAATCTTCGAATTTGAACTGTATTCGCTTATAATTCTTAAATCTAAGTTATCTAATTATGAATTATAGACCAAAGTCTTTCCCAATTTTTAATTGCAACCTCTATTTTCCTTGTCTCTGAGAATCGAGATCCATCTTTTGGATCTTTCGTTCTTCTAGTGCGTATAACAATGAGTTTTGAGAAATATTATGCTATAATTTCCAAAATGAATTAAAATAATTTTCCTCTCATATACTCTTGATAAGGCCAATCACTCTTTGAGGCAACTAGACTCTATGCTCTTGGATATTTTCGAAGGTAGGTACTTTCTTATCCTTTCTAGTCACATATCTTTCATCATCGTTACGTAATTTTTTTTCTGTTACTGCCCAGTTTGTCGCATCCCGTATCATTCTTTAATGTCTGATGAAAGGGCTGTCATGGATTACCTGATTGGTGGGGCTGACAGTATCGCTCTATAACGTCTTGACAAGGGTTCCTTCTCTGTCTTGCAAGGAACGCCATGTCTTCAGCAGCTAGCAGGTTCTGTGGTGCGTTATGATACAAGTATCATATGGAAAGAGGACATACGGGCAGATGATTGGGATCACAACACTGGTCACGAAATGTAATGTTTCAGTTTATTATTCACTACATGGTACTTAGACTGATTAATAACTCAGCAATAGTAACAACTTATAACTAACCCTGATAGCTGACTTACTTATGAATATAACTACGACTATCTTGTTTCTTGTAACAAGTAACTTGAATATCTATCCTCAAGAGAGAATCCTTGTTCCTCTCCTAATAGTTCGGCGGAGGTTGTCCTTTCGTACCGGCATTAACATTCATGTTATGCACGCACGGTCACAAACCTCTTCGACACGTTATTTATATAATGATATCTAAAACAATAACAAATATGTTGTATGTTCATATTCAATAAACATGCACATGACATAATAAAATAGAATATTTTAAGTTATCTAATTCATGATGAATCTCTTCGGGATATAACACCTACATCGCAAGGTAAAAGAAATGTGAACTCAAGGCTTACCTCTTTTCCAATATTACATTTTCCTTTACAATTCCTATTTGATACAATATATCACTGACAAATTCTGTTCATAGTTTATGGTTACACATATTATCATTATACTGTTGGATTTGCACATACTCTCTAGCTTCAAGACTTGCCTGAAATGATGTGATTGCATCATAATAATGCTTTCAATTTATATTAAAAAAAAACTTCTTTCATATTAACCTATCGGATTTTTCCAAATTATTTATCAACCTATATAAATAGAAACATTGTTATCTTTGTAACATCTGTATGTATTTCTTTACTACATTCTTGAGCTCATCTTCAGGTTGTCACGGCCTTTCATCTTCTCAACTCTTCAATCTCATCCAACGCTTACATGTCTCTTCCGATAGTTAGGAATATACTTTGCGGATCTGGCTTTTGCAATATCTGTCATCCTGATACTGTGAAACTTCTCCACATTGTATCTAAGCCATATGTGAATCAAAGCTCCAGTCATGCGTCAAAAAATCATTTAAAATATTTTTAACTCATATTCTGCCAGACTTTTCCACAATGAACCTAAGTCATATGCGTATCTAAGTTGCAGATTCACGTATGTCACAATTCATCTTTATTTCACCTTTATTCTTTCTCCTGTTGATACTTGAATACTACACCCACTTTCATCTTCTTACTTTTCCTTTACTTCCCTCTATGACGTATATGTAACTGATTTGGCTTAGTAACATATTCCAATTGTCTCGTGACGTCCTGTGTAATCATTCCAATAGTCACTGGATTGTTATTGAAATATCGAATGAAATATTCGCTCGCAATTACTTCGCTGATTACAATGTACTATGTTTACTATAATATGAATGAATCATGCTTTGTTGCAATTTTTATTAGGATTGTTATGATTGACCGTAGCTATTCCATTGTACGCAAATCGCAATTCTAAATAATATGTTACCGTTATGCTAATCCTATATTAATTCAATCTGAAATTGTTTCTCGTTATCTTATTTATTACAATAATACTTGTAACCAAAAGAATTTTCTGAACCCCGTCAGATATCCAACATTCACCAATAATATAATTAAACTTTATTGCCTTCTACTTATAACCATCTCAAAGAAATTTCTTCATACTCTATGCTTTATACACATTATAATAATGAATAGTTTCCATCCTGGAATAACCATATGTTAACCACATTTGTGTTGGTCCAACATTTACCACTTCTTGATGGTTTTGTGGGACAATTTTCCCTGACAATAATATACTTGTTTAAATAATTTCAGTCAATATGTATCTGATTATATATAACTACTGTCTTAGTCTTTAATTATTTGATGATTGATTTATGTTAATCTTACTACTATCCCAATACTTTAATATCCAATACTTTTATATATAATTTCTAATTATTTCCAATTGACAATATGTATCCAATACACTTATCTTTTCAATAACGTAGTTATTTGTTAATTATCCTAGTTGATAACTCAGCTCCAATTCAATTTAACTATTAAAAGTTATATACAACTAAGTTACTTCAATATTATTCAATACTACTAAATTAATGAATCAATAAATTGAAATTTCTCGTAACCCTGTTTCAATTATACACAGCAGCGCATATTTGTGTGCCGTTTTGCTCTGCATTACTACTACCTATATACTAGGAAGAAATAGTACATAATAAATAATTAAAGTAAATAATGAACATGTTGTTTCTGTCCCTCCAATTGGTCTTCCGTATCCCATATTGCAGCACATAGTCAATATAAATTTATATTTAACTTACTTGTCATTGTTCGCCTCTCACCAATTCCATAAATATTTCCAATTCGATTTGCGTTTTCCCTTTCTTTCCATATAATTCTCTCTGTTGTGCCTTCCTCAAAGAAGGGACTGGTCAAGATCGCCATATAATATATGATTAAAAGGCTGTCATGAATTGCCCTATAATACCTGAGTAGTATGACTGACAGTGTCGCCCTATAACGTCTTAACGTCTTGACAAGAGTTCCTCCTCTGACTTGTGAGGAACGCCATGTCTTCATCAGTTAGCAGGTTCGGTGCTGCTTTATTATAGAAGTATCATATGGGGAGTGGACATAGGGACCGATGGTTGGAATCACAACACTGGTTACGAAATGTGATGTATCGGTTTATTATTCACTACATGGTACTTATACTGATTAATAACTACTAAGAACTTATAACCATCCCCGACAGCTGACTTACTTTTGAATATAACTACGGCGATCTTGTAACTTGTAATTCGTAACTTGAATATCTCTTTCCAAGGTGTTATGCACGCACGGTCACAACCTTGTCGACACGTTATTTATGATGATATCTAAGACAATAACAAATTGTTGTATGTTTATACTCAATAAGCATACACATGACATATGAAAATAGAATATTGAAAGTCATCTAATTTAGGATGAATCTCTTCGAGATATCACAATTTTCCTACTTACATTTGGTCCAGGTCGAGGAACCTCTGCCTCAGATAATTTGGGCTGTGAATTTTCAATACCATTACCTAAATCAAGATATAGAATCATTATATGTGGCATCATGATATTACCATATAAATATATATTCACTAGGCGTAATTTTACGAATTCATGAAGAAGAGCTGTAGCGGTACTGTATACCTCATGCTTTCCACTATAATTGAATGACGGACTTTTGTATCCTATTTATATTATCTTACTTTATTACTGACATACTTAAAATTGTTTCTCATTACCATTATTTGAGCAAGTGTCTGTATCTTTATATAACCAGAGTTATATAGAGAAAAACAAATAATAAAATAGACAATAAAATGTATTGTTATATTAGTTGTTTCCCTGTAGATAACATTTCAATAAATACAGTTGCCTAGGTAAAATGAGAATGAGGAACACTTTTGATATACAAAAGTCCGTTATCCAATGATAGAGAATAGCACGTATACAGTATACTACATCTGATTCTCCGATCGAAAATCTGCCCTGTCCGTGGACAAATGGAAGAAGAAATGTGAGGAAATCATCATGTCATGTCATTAAAAGCAACAGAAATGATATAGGAGTACCTTCAGTGAGATATGAGCATGATAGCCACCACAAAATTATTTCAGAACCTCACACTTTTTGGAAAAAAAACAATAAAATATAGAAAGAAGTGGAAGGAAATCTGTAGCATCAAAACTCCTATCGAAAATGACGAGAAACAGTTCGATCCGAAGACAAAAACTAGAAATATAGCTTGAAGGACAACACCGTTCTGTGAAATTAAGGAAATCACTAATCCAGAAAGGAATACAACCGAGAATAGCGGAGTTAGGAGAGCAAGAAGATATTCGAGATATGAAATTGTCTGAAGGGAGAAATCAATGGCAGAAGCAAGGAAACATATTTTACTCCACAGAAAATAACGATAACAATTATTGATAACAGGGTCTAAAATTGAGCTGATAACATTCATATTTCTACTAATCTAAACTCTGTTATGAGTTCGAAGTTTGGAAGATGCGGTTATTCTGAGGGTCTCTTGAGTGGTGAGGCAGAAATAGAGGAAGAGGGGAAGGAGAAGGAACAGGAAGTATCCCTTGAAGATGAAATAGAAGCAGCCCAGGAAGATGTCCCTACTGGAGAACTTCCAATATTTTTTGGAGAACCAATAGAATGACTGCAATTCATAACTACTTTCAGAGGAACAACGTATGTGCATTCAGTGGCTGAATGGGAAATTTCAGAAGACTTCAGAAATATCTACGAGTAAAAACTAAGCTAAGATGGGAATGTGGGAAGAAAAATAGAATTTGCTGCTGTTGTATGCGTAACAATCATCAGATCATGTTGTGTAGAAAGGAAAGAACGTGTAACAAAGATGCTTGTGGTAAATTTCAGCACACGCTAATCCATCTAGATTCTACTAGAGAATATAATGCCACAGCACCAGAGCCTGATGCTGTAACTGTGAGTTATCATGCACAAGAAAAAGAAAAAAGAATTTTATCACATATGGCTCATTATTTTGAAGGGACCGAGGAACTAGGTTCAAACTCAAGCTTGATTGATGAAGGGTTCCCTATAACCATGACAGATAAACGGTTAGTCTCATTTTTGGGAGTAACGGGTTCCATTGATCCTCTGAGAATACGATGAACAAATTTCACAATCAATGAAACGCATGATTCTCGGAGCATTCATTCGACTATCAGAAGCCAGAATGGAATACAAAAGTTTTTCTGAACAAATGTCAGAGCAGTCAGCAATTCGAATTTACCTACCCAGATAATTAATTGGGAAAAATGTATAACAAAAATTGAAACACTTAACTTCAGTCGATATTTCATCATAGTCAATGCGCAACCAAAAATACTAATCGAACAAGGCAATATTCACCTAATCATTGCACGAGAGCTTATAGAGTGTAAGAGAAATTCACAGATATTGTCTAGCTCAAAGCTTGGTATTATCGCAGAATTTGCGGCATCAAGTATACTTCATGCAGAGCACAGACTATATGAGAACGAACCTTCGGCAGGCTGCAGCACCAGCAACAGATCTAGCCACACCAGTACCACATATGATGCGTCGCAACAGGTCTGGTAGAGCAAACCTGCTCTAACATAGCGAAGTTGATCTAAGAACTAACAGAAACTGAATCAATTTCAGGGTCTCCGTAAGACCACGCGAGCTGGCTAATTTATGACGAGCTTCCGTAACTCGCCGACCTCTAGAGAATCAACGAAGTCATGTATGGTGCCATAAAGCTTGTAGGGCAGAGAGACTGAATGACCGGAGCTAGAAATTTGAAAGACGCCTACACAAAGTTGAAGCAAAAATTCAGTCGGCGAGGCAGCAAGTATTTCGAATATGATGGATTTTGTTTTTAGCGGAAGGACATCCACTCCCACAGTATAGCAGACCATCAAACAACATTGAATGTGATTCGAGTCCTGGGCATGGTAAGGATAAATCTTGCCAGTCTGATTAGACGGATCAGAGAAACTGTTGTGTTTCGTGATAGGCCATCTCAGTTTTTTGAATCTTCACCCCTCACAATCGCTGCTCTCCTGACTATGAAGGAAGTCGAGCAGTTCTGAGGAGGAGAGTACGAGTCATCTTGTCCAATTTACAAGACCTTACCCTAGTACACTTCGAAATGTTTTGCGCTGAACATTAACTTCTGCAAACAGATGTGTGTGAGGCATTCAGCGAAGATGAGATAAGACAAGCTCTTGTCAGTACCTGGAACTTTTCTACTCCCAGCCCAGACGGCGTTAACATAGGGTGGTGAAAGAAATTTCCTTCCACTCACCGCCGTCTGGCCAGAGTCTTTAACTCTTGGCTTGAACAGTAGCATCAAGTTCCAAGCTGGGCTGTCGAGGGTTGTACTGTGCTGCTCCCAAAGAATATAGACTTGTCTGATCTCAATAGCTACCGCCACATCACTTGTCTTACCAACTGCCACATGTTATTCACACGTATCTCGTATGCTAGGTTGATCGATCGATAAGTTAGGTGATCAATAGCATCAGCGAACACTGTAAGGCAACGAAAAGCATGGAAAATTGACGGAGGAACCTGGTGATAGATAGATCTATCACTCAGGACTCCATACTCTATGAACGCAATCTTTCCATGGCTTGGATTGACTATCGCAAGGCTTTCGATTCAACATCACATGAGCTATTATCATACTTACTCCAATGCACAATGCTAGTATGTTGCATAGAACATCTGTTGCCATCCTGAAAGACTTGTTTTGCCATCACATCAGGCCCACGAGGAGTCTTGACTAAATTGAAATCATTCAAGAGCGATGTTTTCCACTGCGGCGGCTCTCTGTTGCATTAAGGAGGAGTCGTAGATATCACACTGGTCACCGAACGACCGGAAGCATCAGATCAGATCACATGGATGATTTGAAAATGCATGCCTCTGAAGAGAAAAGCCTTCATCAAGCTCTCAACGTGGTTCGAAAATATACACGAGCTGAAGGCATGGCGTTGGGATTGAAAAATTGCGCTGTGTTTCATTTGAAGGGATGACGATCTCCTGAAGTGCACGAGAATATACAGCTTGCTGATGGAAGCATATCCAAAAATCTTGATGCTGGAGAGACCTATCGATATCTGGGAATTGAACAGGGTCCTTATTATGAAGCTTCCTAGGTAAAGGTGGCTCTCCGCATCAAGTACAGAAACCTTGTTCGAAAGATCTGGTGATACGAACTTTCGAGTGAGAACAAGTCGTCTGCCTACTTGACTCGTTTGGAATGGTGATATGTATGGTCGATGAGCAGTTCGGACTCGACAAAGACACCCAAAAAATTACGCATATCCATCACAGTCTGTGTCCTAGGTTGTCCGTTTCCTCCATTTATCTCCCACGTTACCGGGAAGGTAAGGGACTCCTTAGTCTGGAGAGTCGGCATCGAAAAGTGGTTTTAATTATCGCGTATGAATTTCTTAGGAGTTCAGATTCCCTCATCTGCTCTGTCAAAAGTAACGAATTGGCCTGAGTTTGTTCATTTATCGTTAAGGCTGCGCAAAAGTCTGCGGGACGACTTCGTCTCGAATTTTACATCAGTCGAGAAGGCCAACTAGGGGGTGACCTCGAGTTTCAACCTTCTCGCCTGAAAGCCAAGATAAATACTGCGGGCAAAATGTAATGCCTAGGAGGCATGTTGACAAGCCAATGCACGATGTTTCATAGCATCGGAATGCTCGGCTATCAAGTAGGCTGACCTTAGGCTACCCATAGCTTACATTCGATACCGAAGGATTAATCGTAGCTTGCCAAAATGGCATAATCAACAATTTGGGCTATCGCCGCAACGTCATGGGTGCGCAGATTCCTGATGTCACCTGAAGGGCCAGTCGAAATATGCCTGTGACGCTTTTCCTCCTGCTGTCAGCGTGTTCGGCAAAGGCGATCTCGGCGTACACTCATTGCCATGAAGCGGCTCTACGGGTGTTGTATTACTATTTGCGCCACTTGTATGGAATAGATCAAGAGCCGGTGCTACCTTACATGCCAGAAAATATTGAGTCCGTTGTCGGAAACGAAAAATGCCAGATCTACTGGAATTACTCGTTTCCGACCGTTAGGTTCATACAAGCAAATGTGGCTGACGTTTTCCACCTCGATAATCTAACCAGGACTATGTATGTCATCGAATTCTCTGCTCCGGGAGATAAGAAAATAGTCTTAGAAGAGGGGGAAAAGTGGACAAAATATCAAGATCTCCTGTTCGAGCTCCGCACGCTATACCCAGGCCACAGGTTCGTATTCATGGTTTGGATCATAGGTGTCTTGAGCGGAATTCGGTCTTCAAACTTGGAGGTCATTCTGACCAGTGAGGACTCGGGGAAGATCTTGATAGACCGGATGCATTCTAGGCTCAATAAGATTACCTATAGCACATTATTCAGTAACCTGAATCTACTCAGCGACCATTGAGAAAGGGTAGCTAATGTTGGCCAATTTCATGTCATCGTTGTTATTCAAAAAGAGTGTATTGAAATTTGAAAATGTTCCTGTTCATTCCAAGTAGTTGCAACAACCGAAATATCTATTGATAGTGAAACCTTCGGAATAAATCAAAAGTCTTAGTTATTTTCCATATTATGAAAGTGATGACGCTATAGCTTCTTTGGAGGCTAAACCCAATTCCGTGTAATTTCTGAAGATGCTATAATAAATATGAGAAACAGAGAAATATCTTGCTCATAAATTGCGGGGATGACACAATCTCATTGACATTGACTCATCTGTCTGTCACAGTATTATGCTAAATGCTCGGAAAACATGGATTGCGTGACAATGCAAATTGTTTGGTCATTTTCAAGCAGGATGAACTGAGCTTGGAACACATGTTCACTGATCATACAAGTACATATGTCACTCGAGAAATTCAAAGAAATATGTTCAATATGTCGGTTCGATGAGTATGGTTTCCACATGATGAATAAGGGAAGTGATATAAATGATGACAGATACTCAGAAGGCTTTGATAGTTATATACATATATGAATATTAGTATGGATATATTCATCCCACATAGAAATGTTGAACATGGAAAGCTCTGATGAAATGTTGAAATGGAAGGAGAATGAGTACGATTCAGCTAGTATAGTATATGAAGAAATATTCGCCATTAAAACAGGGTAACTCTGAACAAGCTGAGCTTTTGAAAAAACCGAAGATATCAAATAGAATACTTTGGTGGAGGCTGAAGATGATATCCACAAGTTCAATCCTATGGAGAAGACGGAAAATGCTGAGGAGGAGGAGGAGGCAGCGGTGATGTCGGAACAAATTGTTCATGATCCGAAGATATCCAACCGATATCATGATGATGGAGATAATGTTGATGAACACATACATGCGTTTCGCCAACCATTACAGGTGGCATCTTCAGGGCAGGCAGTACTACTATTCAAGACAAACGTACGCTCAGTGAAATTTGTAGAGAATTCGGACATCCAAAAGCTAGTGGAGCTAGTGTGATACAACAGTATGCTGAATTAGCGCTTTCTTACTTAGAATGATGAATAATTACGAAACCGAACACTTTCACCCGGAATGACGCCAATCGTTGTCAGGAGAGGATAGAATTAGCGAGTACACATAAGGGAGGATGACTACCTTGAATTTTGGGGAAATATCCGGATCTTCATTGAGAGCATCAAGGAGAAGTAAATTATATTCCGGTAGCTCATACCCCGACATATGTATGGAATTCAATGAAAATCCTATTGATATGAGTTTTGGAACGATATCAATGAAACTGTAGATAGGATGAGACTCATCTCAGGATCCGTATATCCTGGTAATAACAGTCATGATAATGGAATAATATCTATAGTAGGAGAATTTGTAGAGTGTGATGTGATTGGACAAAAATACTCATGAGCTATCAATAAACGTGGATCAGGCAGTCCCTATACAGAAACCTCACAGTGATGATGTCGATTGATAAATTTCGTAAGAGCACATCAACAAGTAACTTCTTCACTTTGAACAGTAATAATGTCGAACAGCGCGCCGGACGGTATATTCCTGACCGATTACGATAATTTTCATATGAAGTATCGTAATGTAAAAGTCCATAGTATGATAACCATGTAGTGAATAAGCTATATGTGACACGGATAACCGGTGAAATAGACAATGAATGAAACCAAAATTCTGGATGGAACGATGAACAACTGGCAAATTCCACCTAAGGAACCGACAAATTTGGGGAAGATAAAAATTGTATTGGATACGTCTAAATTACTGTCTGAGACACACAGAATCAGAAGTCCTTTGGAAGAATTAATTCCCGCTATAAGTGACATTAGAAATAATTCTAGAATTGCATTGGAAAAATCTCAAAGTCTGGTTTTACAAATGGAACTCATTTATAGTAGAAGATTACTCTTGGAGTAGCGAATCACACACCTAGAACAAAATGCTAAATTAAAGATTCTCAGTCACATTCTCCATAATAAACGCTGGGGAGCAGGTAATCAATAAGATAGATGACAGTTTCAAGCGTCGTCATGTGTTTTCCAAAGATTTTGACGATCTTTGGCAGTCACATTTGGCGGAGATGCGGAATGATTCAAGTGAGAAAAATTGAGGATATAGGCAATAATTGACTGCTTCTCGGAATACCTCTGGACACACTCGAGGAAAACCAAATCGTGCGCGGAAGTTAGGAGTGCTGTTCATTCCTATATTCACAATTTCAATGAACGTGTAGAAAAAATCTACAAACCGATCAAGAAAGGGAGAAATTCAATAAACAATTGGAGAATGTAATGCAATCTTACAATATCGTATTAATCATTACAATACGTACTCGGTCAAGGAGGCTTCCATAGCTGTAAGCCTTTTTTGAAGAATGAAGCAGACACTCTATGAATTATTCAGTTTGAATCGTGAATAGGAATGGATTGCCATACTGAAGGATGTTGTAGAAGAATAAATGTTCAACGGAAACATAGAACCATGAAGACGACCCCTTGCATGGTCACTGAGCAGAATGAAAAGATAATTTTAGACAGAGAATATTCTCACATTAAACTTGCCGCACTGCATAAATATAATAATGGCGATATTATTCTGATGAATGAGGCCAAAGCTATTTGAAGAAGACTACACACCCAATTGGTCAACGGAGCTGTTCAAAATCGTAAAAGTTCATAATACAATTCCCATTATACACAAATTGCAAGATATATTTGGAAAAACAATAAGTGGAAGGTTTTATGAGGACGTGATACGAAAGAGACAGAAGCGCAATGTGTATTAGGTGTAGAAAGTTCCACGTACGTAGAGTGATACTTCGTTCAATGGTTGAGTTTTGATGTTAGTCACAATGGTTGGATTGATGAAGCTGATGTGATCTAGATTTCCCCTCACCCGTACCAATATAAAATTGAAAAACGTGACCAAAAGGCTCTTTATGAGGACATATAAGGGAACAGGTCTGGTCAATACTCTCATATATAAGCTACCCTATGAACTTAATATACCCACATGCCAGTTCTGCGGTCTTGGAACCAAATTGGAGCAACGTTTACGAAGAGGTGATTCAGGCCTCAATTCACTGGATAGTGCTTGTGAGAAACACGATATAGCCTATTCGAAATCATCAAAATCATGCGCGTTTGACAAAATCTTTGGAAGGAGCAGTTTGGAAACGAGTGAAATCTAGGGACGTGAAATTTGCCGGAAGAATGGCAGCATGTGATATAAATAAACTCATGAAGCTGGAGCAAAAATAAAGAATGGGATTGGATGAAACAGGTGAAAAGGAAACTGTATTCCGAGGAGAAATTAGCATTCAACGCAGCATGAAATATAAAATTTATTTATATGGGTAATTTGAATAAAATTGCTCAAATGGCTTTAAAAATAGTCAGAATCCAAATAAAAGAGTGAGTGCTGAGTTGTTCAGTTACTTAGAGTGATCCCTATACCAAAGACGACTGGATTTTCACCTCTCCTAATACCTCTATTGGTCAGACTATCTGCTACAAGAGCCCTCGTTAGAGCGGTATCGAGTATCGTCAAAGTAAAGTGGCTAATAAAAATTTTCAGGAATCTCAGCAGCATAATAAGACAATGCAGATTATAGCTTCCGGTAAACGACGTCCACCCCGAAGACCCGTCACCGATAACGATCTACAACGATTGCCAGATCTCAAAATTCCCCATTTCCGTGGAATATTTATGCGTGATAAAATACCAGTCGAGGCCATGATAAAATGAGTGAGGGATTGTGCATATGGATACATCCGATGAGGTCGTAGGTCATTGAGCTAGTTTTGGGAAAATCCACAACACCATATACTACTATGACAGATTTGTAAATCTTCAAGATTAACCAGAAATATTGCGATACTTGAATTGAATTGCAAAATTCTATTCAACTA
The DNA here is from genome assembly GCA_958510875.1 of Endomychus coccineus. Taxonomy (NCBI): domain Eukaryota; kingdom Metazoa; phylum Arthropoda; class Insecta; order Coleoptera; family Endomychidae; genus Endomychus; species Endomychus coccineus. Next base: position 135,228,019 of record OY294067.1, read on the forward strand.
CGAAAATTTCCAGCAGTTTGGTACTCAAAATTTTGGAATTTTTTGCTTGAAATTTCTGTATAATTTTTCAATAATTATATATGAGATAAAAACAATTTGCTATCAATTAGATGACTGAATACATTTTCGTCTCAGACTTTCACATCAACGGGCAAGTCCTCCAACTTGTCAGTTGATTTCCATCCTCCAATCGAACTTGATAATAATAATAATAAATCTTTATTTACTTAGATAAAAATTACAATAAATCTAATATAATACTCCTAACAAATTCTAAGTAAAATAAGGTACATGGTGCTCTTTAAGATTAAATCATACAAATTCTTTTTTGGCTCTTATCGGCTTCAATAAATTCTACTGCAGAATAAATGTTGCTGATGATGAAGATTTAAAAGTCGTAACTATTCCGACTGGTATGTACGAATTGTTAGACATTGACATTTTTTTTCGGAAAGCTATTTGTGCACAAAAATTTAAAACAGGAAGAACGTGATCGTTGGTCCAGGCAATAAGCCCGGAAAAATACCATAATAAAAAAAAATATAGTAAGCTACAATTTCAATTTTTTTTTTGCATTTTGTTCCTAATACCCCAAAGATCATTCATGTCTAACAAGACCGCGGGGGTCAACATTCCTACAACCTCAAAACGGGGTTTCAACCCCTCAGAGGAGCGTTCTTATAAAAACAGTCGAAAATTAATGAATTAAGAGCCGAAAATGACCCCTAGTATGTTTTTTGGGTCGCTGATTACGATTCCGCATTTAGTTTCCTCGGAAAACTCCCTCCAGATGGGAACATTGGAAAATTAATACATAATATATAACTCATAATTTTGTTGCAAAAATGACCTCTAGCAGATTTTTTGGGTGGCTGATCACGATTCCGTTGTAATTTTTCCCACGAAAGTCTCTCCAGATTAAAAATTAGAGAAATTTGAGATATTCCTTAGGCCGTTATGAATAATAAAATATAATTTTGTTGCAAAAATGGCATCTAGTGGGTTTTTTCGGTCGTTGAACACGATTCCGATGTCATTTTCACCAAAAAACTCTCCAGATAGAAAATTCGGAAAATTTGAGATCTTCCTGAGACGGTTATGAATAATAAAGTATAATTCTGTTGCAAAAATGACATCTAGTAGGTTTTTTGGGTCGTTGATCACGATTCCGCTGTTATTTTTCCCAAAAAATTTCTACAGATGAAAAATTCGGGAAATTTGAGCTGTTCCTGAGACGGTTATAAATAATAAAGTATAATTTTGTTACAAAAATGACCCCTAGTATGTTTTTGGGTAGCTGATCACGATTCCGCTGTTAGTTTCCTCGGAAAACTCCATCCAAATGGGAAATTTGAGATTTTTCATCTGGAGATAGTTTTTTGGGGACAATAACAGCGGAATCGTGATCAACGACCACAGAAACCTACTAGGGTCATTTTCGTATTGAAGTTATAGCTTATTATTCATAACCGTCTCGGGAAAATCTCACATTTCTCGAATTTTGCATCTGGAGAGAGAGTTTTGCAACAAAATTATACTTTATTATTCATAACCGTCTCAGGGAAATCTCTAATTTCCTGAATTTTTCATCTGGAGAGAGTTTTTTGGGAAAAATTTTAGCGGATTCGTTATCAAAGACCCAAAAAAATTACTAATTATTAATTGCAACAAAATTATAAATTACATATTATATATTATATATTTATTTTACAAATTTCCCATCTGGAGGGAGTTTTCCGAGGAAACTAACTGCGGAATCTTGATCAGCGACCCAAAAAACATACTGGGGGTCATTTTCGGCTCTCAATCCATTAATTTTCTAAACTTTTGGATTGTTTTTATAAGAATGCTCCTCTGAGGTGTTATAACCCCGTTTTGGGGAGGTAGAAAGGTTGACCCTCGCGGTCTTGATAGTCATGGTATTAGGAGCAAAATACAAACAAAAATTCGAAATTCTAGCTTACTATATATTTTTTTCTGGTTCGTTGTCCGAACTACGTATAATATGCATAAAATCTAAAAACAACACACTACACACCGAATTGCAGAGTATTCACGGAGTGAATTTCACCTTAGACAATACGATGCAGGAATTGTTGGGGTTTTCGAAAAAAAACAGAAATCCACCAATATACAAATATCAAATTAATCAATAAATCTCAAGGGAGTTGCAACGGTCCGTGCAGAGTGTAATATCAGAGCTGGTGCTTACTACAATTATAACATTGCTCACAGAATTTTCGAATTTTCACCGCTTCTATCGCCAGGCTTCTCCATAGATATAGAGCCAAAAAAACTTATTCACCTCACATCATTACTAAATAGTTTATGAGTAATATTTCCCTCAATACATGAGAACAAAATTGGAGGCAAATAAATTTGAGCTGTTCCTGAGACGGTTATAAATAATAAAGTATAATTTTGTTACAAAAATGACCCCTAGTATGTTTTTGGGTAGCTGATCACGATTCCGCTGTTAGTTTCCTCGGAAAACTCCATCCAGATGGGAAATTTGAGATTTTTCATCTGGAGATAGTTTTTTGGGGACAATAACAGCGGAATCGTGATCAACGACCCCAGAAACCTACTAGGGTCATTTTCGTATTGAAGTTATAGCTTATTATTCATAACCGTCTCGGGAAAATCTCACATTTCTCGAATTTTGCATCTGGAGAGAGAGATTTTTGCAACAAAATTATACTTTATTATTCATAACCGTCTCAGGGAAATCTATAATTTCCTGAATTTTTCATCTGGAGAGAGTTTTTTGGGAAAAATTTTAGCGGATTCGTTATCAAAGACCCAAAAAAATTACTAATTATTAATTGCAACAAAATTATAAATTATATATTATATATTATATATTTATTTTACAAATTTCCCATCTGGAGGGAGTTTTCCGAGGAAACTAACTGCGGAATCGTGATCAGCGACCCAAAAAACATACTGGGGGTCATTTTCGGCTCTCAATCCATTAATTTTCTAAACTTTTGGATTGTTTTTATAAGAATGCTCCTCTGAGGTGTTATAACCCCGTTTTGGGGAGGTAGAAAGGTTGACCCTCGCGGTCTTGATAGTCATGGTATTAGGAGCAAAATACAAACAAAAATTCGAAATTCTAGCTTACTATATATTTTTTTCTGGTTCGTTGCCCGAACTACGTATAATATGCATAAAATCTAACAACAACACACTACACACCGAATTGCAGAGTATTCACGGAGTGAATTTCACCTTAGACAATACGATGCAGGAATTGTTGGGGTTTCCGAAAAGAAACAGAAATCCACCAATATACAAATATCAAATTAATCAATAAATCTCAAGGGAGTTGCAACGGTCCGTTCAGAGTGTAATATCAGAGCTGGTGCTTACTACAATTATAACATTGCTCACAGAATTTTCGAATTTTCACCGCTTCTATCGCCAGGCTTCTCCATAGATATAGAGCCAAAAAAACTTATTCACCTCACATCATTACTAAATAGTTTATGAGTAATATTTCCATCAATACATGAGATCAAAATTGGAGGCAAATAAATTTTAGAGGTGAAGAGATCATTACACTTTCGGAATTGAAAAAAGCCTAAGCCATGGGTTTGATATTCGATAATATAAAGTATCTTATTCCATCTCTCAACCGATACCTATCTCGAATTCACCGTAAATAGACATATCCGGTCGTGCTGTTGCTGCTGCTTCAGTCTTATCCGAAAATATGACAGTTTTGAAAAAAATGGGATATCACGTCACGAAAACTTTTAATATTCAACGAGTCAACTTTCAATGTAGATATTGTATGCGAAGCAATTCATACATACTATACCCACATCAGGTCATTTGGTAACAGCCATGAAATTGAAATTTCAATAAAACAGCAAGATACACTGGTGGAATTGTCGACGGCCGCTCTACTCATGGCTGACTTCAAACCGCAGAAGATGGAGTTGTGTGTAATCTCACGGATGATTTCGGCGTATTCCTAATCGAACAAATTAGCTACAACTTGAATCGACAAGAAATTGACAAATTTCGTGATTCTGGAATTGTTAGTGTAATCAAAACATTTTTAACACGTACCTGTGCCGAATCTATATCATTGAATACATCCGGATGGATATGCAACAATAATCATAACGAGTACAGGGTGTCCCATTTTGGGTACTTTTGCGGGGTATCTCCTTTATTTTTAAAGATAGAGAGTTGCGGTTTTCGCGACACTGTGCTACTTTTTCATAAAACTCAAGATGCCGTCAACAGAATTTTCATAGCCCTTTTAGTTTTTAAGATACAGGGCATTTCTGAAGATGTTGCATTTTGTGACCCCTCTCGTATCTCCGTTATCCTTCAACTTATCGAAAAGGTAAAATAACATTCTAATAGATTTTTTTCCGTAGAATGCAGTGGTGTAGATAACTTTTGTTACATATTTACTGTTTTTGAGATATAAAGTAAACTTATGTTTTTTTAAATGGAACACCCTGTATATTTATAGACTATAAAATTTGCTTTTTTTTACCTTTTCAAAAATATATGATAGTATAAACTTTTTTTCAGAAACACGCAAATAATTGACAATTTTCAGAAAATTAAATACATATTTTAATAGTAGGCTATGGATAACAATAATAAACAAGTGCAACTTACATATTACTAACAAATAATTGGATACCTTGTATATAGGTATCTATTAAAAAAAATTCCCATAGATCTTTTTCTAACAGTAAGTTTGTAACAACAGTTTTGTGGCGTAAAGTGACAATATAACAAAAACACAAAAAAATAACATTATTAAGAAAAATTAAATGTGATGTTCAAATTGACCACCATTTTCTCTAATGCAAAATTGACACATCTTTGAGATTCTTTGAATAGCGTTCAAAAGAACCATTGTTCTCATTCGCAGATTTCGAAAAGCTAAATGAATTGCCTCTCGAAGTTTTGCAATGCCGTCATATCGAGTTTTATATACTTCATTTTGTATATAACCCCATAAAAAAAAATCTAAAATTGAGAGATCTGGTGATCGTGGAGGCCATCTAACAGGTCCGTTGGTACCTATCCATCTTTGAGGAAAGTTATTATTTAGAAAGGCCCTTAAGAGCCTAGAGTTATGACTTGGGGCACCATCTTGCTGTAGGTAAACAGCATTATACTGGGCTAATGGAATGTTTTCGAGCAGTTCTGGAATAACTTCCTCAAGAATTTCTAGGTATCTACGTGCTGTAAGACCTCCTTCAAAAATCCTATAAACAATATGTCTACCCAAAATAAAACATGAAACCTCAACTCCAAAGCGTCCTTGTTGTGCCCTTTCAAACATTAAATGCAGATTTTCACTACGCCAGTTCCTGGTATTGTGACGATTGAAAATGCCAGCACTTGAAATAAAGCATTCGTCTGACCAAAAAACAAGTCTGCCAAATAAATCGTTAGCATCGATTTGTTGCAAATACCACTGGCAAAACAGTGCCCGGCGCTCGGCATCGCCAGGATGCAAATGTTGTAGTATATTAAATTTGTATGGATGATACTTATATTTCGTCAAGATCCTCTGAGCGTTAGTTTTTGGCACACCAATTTCCTTCTAAATTTTTCTACATGAGGACGAAGATGTTGCTTCTATATATCCTAAAGTATCTATCTCTTTTCTTCCCCTGTTCTCTTTGTTGTATGTTTCAGGGCGCGGGTGAACAAATGATCCGTGCTCAACTAAATTTGCTTTTAAACGGGCAAATATCCCAAAAAACGGTTGCCTTCTTTCTGGATATCTAACAAGCAAAAATTAAAATGATAATAGAGATTTTCATAGCCATAATAGCTTACTCACCTTTGGAAATATAATTCCGAAGCTTCTTCAGAATTTTCATTACTCTGTATAAAACATACCATCATATCATATTTCTCATAATTTTCGTAAACTGCCATTATTCGAAAAAATTGATCAATATCTATTGAATAATGATACCAAAAGAACGAAAATAAACGGCTTAAATGCGATAGAGATTTGATGTTTATTTCTGTTTCTTGTCATAAACAATATCAATGGCCTACAATTAAAATATGTATTTAATTTCTAAAAATTGTCAATTATTTGCGTGTTTCTGAAAAAAAGTTTATACTATCATATATTTTTGAAAAGGTAAAAAAAAGACAAATTTTATAGTCTATAAATATACAGGGTGTTCCTTTTAAAAAAACATAAGTTTGCTTCATAACTCAAAAACAGTAGATATGTAACAAAAGTTATCTACACCAGTGCATTCTACGAAAAAAAAAACTATAAGAATGTTATTTTACCTTTTCGATAAGTTGAAGGATAACGGAGATACGAGGGGGGTCACAAAATGCAACATTTTCAGAAATGCCCTGTATCTTAAAAACTAAAAGGGCTATGAAAATTCTGTTGACGGCATCTTGAGTTTTACGAAAAAGTAGCACAGTGTCGCGAAAACCGCAACTCTCTATCTTTAAAAATAAAGGAGATAACCCGCAAAAGTACCTAAAATGGGACACCCTGTACAGTATATAACAATAAAATTAATTTCAGGATACCGTCAAATTTCCTGCTCGGTCTATTCAATGTTTATGAAAAAGAGTTGAGTGAAAAACGTAAATTACGCATACTCGTAATTTGCTCACGTACTGATAGTGTTTGTTTTGTTGACCAATCTGGTACAAAAACAGCTAGGATACATGTAAAGAAGGAACGAAGTACGTCACATATTTCTGAATGACGCCATCAAATTGAGAATGTTGGATTCAATAAACTCATATTTATTTCATTTGAGACCACTTTGAAGGAAAGCACAAGAGACATAATGGTGAATAAAGACTGCTACTGATTTGAAGCGACGTAAATAAGTGATTTTAGCATTTCAAACGGAACGAATAAATAATATGGAGAGAGAAAGTTCGTATTTCGACAACGTTAATTTGTTGAATATTAAATTGTACTCGAATTCGAAATGTTATCCTTATGAATTTCACAAATCTGCAATTTTTGGAGACGTACCACTTATATCGTTAATTCCAAAAATCGCTGCTGAATAAATCAACAAGTGAACCAATGATTGACGATACCATCATTCAAGGAAGGAGCTCTATTTGTGATTGATTGTTCGAAACAAAATGAAGCTGTAAAGTCGTTCACGATCGATGTTGAACCATAAATTGAAAGTTACATAAATTTCCAAAAAATACTCGTATAATTATTTGTGATCGAATAAGTGAATATTCGAGTATTACTGGTATAGTTCCGACTTTTATATAATAGTTCATCAAATTAAGATGCGGTGGTTGATATTTGAGATTTTCAAATACCACAGTTCATCGCTGAAGATCAATTGTTATAGCAAATTGGAAAAATATCATTTATTCAGACTGCCAACCATATTTTATAATCTACCTGCGAACAACAAGAGAGATCTGTATTATTTTGAAAAAAATAATGACTGTCTACAATATAACATAGGATATATCGATTACACTGAATTACACGAATTGCTTTTGATGAACAATGTTCATGCTTATGGCGTTGTACATGTGAGAGGAGAAGTGAAAGCTGATTTCCGAGGAGGAATATTTCGAAAATTTGATGACGGCGTCTCTATTAGGAATCTAGAGAACTAACCTGATTATTCAAAGATGGAGCGAATTGAATTGAATTGTACGGAAATGTGTTCAGATCCTATGAATAATGAATAATGCTTGTGTGGAAGTGCGTGTGTATTTAGTATTGAGTGTGTGTGTAGCATTGGGGAATTTCGATTTATATTATTTACATGTGACCTCCGGAAATACTTTTTCCAGAATGTTGATGATATGTTGGAAAGTAGAAGTTGGTCGAAATGAAGAGATATAAATAAAAGATTTTGTAAGTATTACTATGTAGATGCTCCTTTTTTTTCACAGTTCGTCCTTTTTGAAGTGAATGGTCCACATGCCATGATTCTGAACTTTTGCCAGCTTTTTGATTGATATCCTGCATTTTACGAGTGATATTAAAGAAAAATGTCTTGTTATTGGGGAATCCTTTTTCTATGGGTAGAATAATCGATTTCACAGGAACATCTGCCGCACCAAATAAAGATGTATCGAGTTGAGTTAAAGTATCAAATCTGTTTGAATTATATTTAATAATGTCGATACGGATATTATTTTGATAATTTATGTTGTGTGTGATCTTACTATATCAACATGTGATTACTGGACAATATCAACTCCATTCGACAATAACTGAATTTGAATCATGAATCTTGTAAAGTAACAGTTCGGTATGTTCACGAATTATCTTTCTGATAATGAACATATTCTCAACTCGATCTAGTTATTTTGACCAAAACTTTTCATTGTCAGTACCATTTTAGAACTTGAAACAACAAATTAAAAGTTAGTAGTATGAGCAGTTCTCTCAAACTTATCCGTTCCTTTGAACGGCTCGAACGAAGATTCTTCGAAAATACTTCATCAATATGCTGTTTTATATTCATTGCATGAATGGGAAATTTCAACATAGGCTATTCGTATCCTTCTCTTTCATAATATTTCTCAGGTTCGCTTACTGAAATATGAAAAAGGCAACATTGTCTTCATTTTATCGAACATTATCCACTAACTTCACTCCTTAATACGTTTTTCAGAATCTCACAGATACCATAAAACATTGAAGCAGTCCGAGTTGATATCATTGGACAGCTTGTAGGTACCTTCAAGCAAAACTATCAGAACGATAAAACTTTAGCATGCCATTCAAATGCCGTTTCCATGTTCAAACTATTACTGCCTCCTTTCTTGTGAGAACCTAGAGATACATTGTTGATATATCCAAGTCAAGTATGAACCGTTTACGAAATGTTACTAGACAGGAAGATTTTCTTTACAAAAAAATCGTAACCAATCACGACCTGGAAGGATAAGATATTTGTTGTCAAATAACATTAATAGCAGCAATCCACCAAGAAATTCTCAGTAAATTTACAGAGTATTTGAGAAAATGATTTGTCTCCTTAATAGATTCGATTCCTTCGTCATCAAAAATTACAACTTCTTGAAAAACCAATGAAATTGAATACTCATAATAATATAACATACTTGATGTTATTTATATTGTTAATATTTATTATTATGGAATTGTTTGGAATGATGAAGTGACTCAAACTTATTTTCCTGTGTAAATTAAATACCCAATATGTTATTCTATTCCTGATTGTTAACAACGAAAAATTGGATTCACTATTGTATCATTAGATTTTTAATTAACTGAAATGACACTATTATTAGTCGACACTTTTCCAGCCACGGTCTATGACATGCGGTATTATATTTTATGTTTGAAGCATAACGTATGTGCAACCCGAAGGTAACTGAGTTCAACCAAATGTGTTCATATGAAGCTCAGTTAATAAAGAGAAAAAAAACATTGAAAATTTCAAATAATGACTCACACATCAAATAGTGATTGTAAAGAATATAGAATAACTGCAACTGTGAACTAATGGGAAATAATAAGAACAAATGAAGTACGCCAAACACAGGGAGAATCTTATCATGAAACAAGATAATAGTTACCAGATGTCCCAATAAACGTGTAAATAGTAAGCCTCGTCTTAGTGAATACAAGATAACAGGGTTTCTAAATCTTAATACTGACATACAATGGAGCTATTCAGCCCAAAATAATTCTTAGTAATTATGCAATAATCAGAGATAGTGTGAACTATTTATTTTATGGAAATCCATTTTAATAAAATGAAATGAAAAGTTTTTTTGACCAATTTCCACAAAAGATTCTATTTTTCAATGAACATGATCAGTTTCGACTTTCACATCATTATCTAGTCTATATAGAAACAACAGGTAGATTTATTCATTCACAAAGTTCAAAGAATCAGTAATGACGAGTGATGGCTGTTAAGGGTATTGAATTTGGGGTTCTTTCACAGTTTGTTAATCTGAAAACTTTCCATACAGATTCATTACCTTCCCTTCATTTCAAGTATGAACGATTTTGAGATTATCTATTGTTATTTTATGATTTGAAATATCAGTATTTTCAGAAATTCCTGATTTATTATCAAAGGAAATATGTTCTTTGAAACGTGATTCAAAATTGCGACCCGTCCACCTAATATAGACTATTGGGCACCCACCTCATTCAATTTTGTAGATACCAGATTTCTTGTTCGTCCTCATCAAAATTTTTCGTAGAAGCAGAAAGTCTCTTACAGCTCGTCTTCCTTAGTTATCGTGTAGTTAATGAAATGACATGAGCTACCTACTCCGTTTCTGTGAGTTGTAAGAAATTATTTTGAAGGAACTACTCATCTATGTTGGTTTTGAGATTTTTCGTGATACTTGAATCTACTTAGTCAAACAAACATTGTTTATTCTATTGAAATTCACGTACCACTGATTTCAGGTTAATCAGAATAAATAGTCTCACGAATTTATAGTTTTCTCGTACATCTTATCGTTCGAAAATGTTTCATTGTGGCATAACGAGTGCAGAAGAGACTTGTGCGTACTTTTTGGGCATGGTGCATGCAATAAAACGCGATTTGGAAGTTTTCCATGTTAATGTGACGAAACTTAACTCGTATGTTACCAGAAATCTGAAGCCAATCGATTCTAACCGACGCAATAATCGCAATAATCCAATATTTTGAATTTATTTCCTTCAATGTGTCCAACAAATAAATATGTTTTTAGTTGGAATTTCAAAAGAGACAAATATACAAGCATAATAAACATGCTCTGAGATATTTAATTCTGGAATTCACATCACAACTGGGAACTGATATGAACTACAAAAACAATAAATCCTTATAATAATTTACGATACAATAAATGTGGAACTCTCTCGTCCTCGAGTTTCGAACTGCTGCTGTCTGAAAACAGGAATAAAAAGTTCAATTTACTTCCTGTGAAACCTTGATATGCCGTGATATATGAATGTATCTCTCTGAACCCATGCTTCTCCTGGTAGGTAATGATAAGTATGTGACCCCAATTTGTTGAGTTATTTGAATTCACAGTTATGAGGAATCACAAAGTTGCGGGTACGAAGCCTTCGAATGCTTGTATTGATTGACACAATATTTTCCGAATTTCACTTCTTGATGAATTTAAAACAGAGATAAAATAAATTTAGACATTCAAGAATCTTATACTAGGAGTTTATCATATTAGCAACATCGGAGTGAGCATTGTACAGGTCGAATTGTTACCTAGTAAGAATTATAGATGGTTTGCTATCCAGCGATTTGTACCTCTTATTTGAAACAGCTATTTTGATATTTGAGGAAGAAATAGGTATTACGATCATGAGATTTCTATTATTCTATTTGAGAATAATACTTTCGCCCACCTCTGAGAATACTGGTTTGTGTCAGTTAGGGGGTACTGACATGCGCCTTACAAATCACGCCCAAATTGTCTCAGGTTGGGAATAGAATACACTCATCTGCGTCAACTCTTTATCGCACTGACTCTCAATACCCCGATCGCTCTGACTCAAGCTGCATAAAACTATTATTTCACTGTGCGGATATCATTGTGAGACGAAACAATTCTCGATATATATGATTATAACTTTGGATAATTGGTACCTACATTTCAATATTGCCGAAACTTCGTCAATGACTCTGATGATAATTCTGTTAACGCTTTGTTCTCTCAAGGATAATACGAATTTTACTTCCATTCTAACTTTAAAGATTACTTGTCAAAATTTTCTTTTCTGTCGAGAAAATTTTCTCTCTTTTGAACAGCTAGATTCATTACGTATAATACATTATACAAAGTCAGTGTATCATACTGAATTGAATTATGATTATTGATAATTGTATTGAGTATATTAGTATTTTCAGAATACTATCAATAAAATATTACAGCAGCATTTACATATAGAGTTTGAATCAGCGTGTATAGGCAGCAAGTCGACTCTATTGAGCGACATTCCTCGTTACTGGAATACAAGAGTCTGAATTATTCAGATTATTCACAAATTGTTTTTTTTTCAGTTTTTGTTAATTGGGCACGTTAATTCGGAAAAGTTGTTTATCACTTCCAATGAATATTGATGTTCTGGTAGACTCTGATATCGCTACTGTATTTGTTATTTGAGGAAGAAAATTTACAATGATCGTCGATGGATGAACACGTTTGAATAAAATAACCATTAATTCGTGATATTTTGTTGAAGAAGCTTCTGTGCTAGCGAAACCATAGTCACATTTATTCATCAAACCACTGAAATTTGGACTCTCAATAGTTATTTAGATATATTTGTTATACATATGTGGAATGCTATTTTATCATATCGTTTTTGTATGTATCACGTAAGGAGCGATACGCTTTTTTATCACTGTATGTCGAACCGAATTCTTTAGTTCCCAATAAATACGTAAAGTGTCAGCAAGCTGTTTAATTGTACAAGAACTGATATAAAACAAGTGACAACAAGGTTAATTAGAGTTTATCGTTCCGAAAGTTATTCATATTAAAAAGTTCCGGAACAAAGTGTAAATTTGATTGTGCTCATAATAGCGCGAGGATTTCATGATGAAACAAGCGACTTCTCGGTTTTTGAAGTAAAACTTGAGCAGTACATAATCGCAAATAGTTTCACAAATGATGAAATTAAAAAACGGGCAATTTTATTAAACATATTGCACGATGACACTCACGTATTGTTACGTATATCATCCTAGATGCCGTTCCCATGCGAATCGTGCGGAATCCGACTCCACGGAACTTCGTCTGCAATTTGCTTATTTTACATGTTTCTTTACAACATTCTTAATGTGAACTCAGTCTTGACATATATTTCAATCTGTTAATACCTATTCAGAAATATAATTTGTACTTTATTTGACAAAATAGATAATTTTATTTTATACTCAACGGAGTTATAAGATTGGCGCAGTCGATGCAGGATTGTTACAAAGAATCTCTCTCAGATAACTTTCCTATTTCAATAGTTAAGTAACAATCGCGAGTAATTCCTACGTTTAAGTGGAGTGGAAAGAAAACCAATATTTTCCCAAAGGATTAGCAGTTCCAAGGATTTAGCAGTGCCGAAATCAATGGAGATAATCGTACTGTAAGTTCCTTTGATATGTCAGATTCCTCTAGTTTCTCCTCTTCCTTTTGTGAACGTGAAGACCATCTAGAGTTAGATATTAATTCATTAGTTGATAGTTTAAACACTTTCACCTTATCAAAAAATATTTCTGGTTCATCCGAAACCGATTATTTTGACGAAGTAAATAACACTATTGAATCAGAAGTTATTAATGAAGAAATCGATTCAAACATGTCTCAAGTTCCAAATTTTTTTAAAGTTCATGCAGAAACCATACCAGATTTCGATGGAAATATGAACGAACCAAACTTATTTTTAGATAGTATTGAAAGTATTTTGAAACATTTTTATGACCAACAAAATCCAAATAATTATCAAAATGTAATAATATTTCGAACAATCATTAGCAAACTAAAAGGTAATGCAAGAGAAGTCGTTGATATTAGCTGTGCAGAAACTATTCAAGAAATACGAGATATTGTTATTAGAAATTTCAGTGACCCCAGAAATGAAAGCTGTTTGTCTCTAGATTTAAATAACCTCGGACAGTCCCCAAATGAAAATCAATTTCATGATAGAGTTCGAAAAATTTTGAATACTACATCTAATTATTTATCAATTCATGAAAATGACGTAAACGTACGCAAATTCAAACAAAATATGTATAACCAACAGGGACTTGAAGTATTTCTAACAGGGTTACGGAATTCCTATGGTATAATGGTACGCACGAAAGAGCCTACGTCTATGTAACATGCAATTAATTTTATAAAAAAGGAAGACAATATCAAATATTAACAAAATTCACCTCATCAATCTTTTGCTTCCTCAAAGCATGATACGTCAGTAACAATACCCGCTATCGAAGAACTTGATGTTGAAAGAAATCTGAAATTTTATGCTTACAAATTTCATAACATATTTGACGGTCTTTTAGGAATAGACCTTATAAATTTACTAAGCGCTCAGTTGGACTTTCCCAACATGCAATTTATTACAACTAATGTCAACATACCTATTAAACGGTGTTTCGGAATTCGGTCCCACTACCTGTGGAAGGGACTACCTGCTCACAGGGACCTTGTCCAAATCCGAAAGGGTGATTTCGTAATTTGGTCCGCTGTCGAAGCAGGTAGATTTCATGTGGGTATGAAGGATTATTTTTAGCAATTGTTCTTCTGAAGTGCAGAGTGTAAGACGTGTTTATTTGTGTCCGTTATTGTGATTTTGTTTGTTTGTTTGACATGGAAAATATTAATTTCACCTCTATGACGAGTGAAAAGGGTAAGCGTTTATTAATAATAGATGGGTTTAAATTTTGTTTTCAAAAATCATTATCTCATAATGTCAAGCGATACATTTGCATTAACAAAACAAAATGTAAAAGCTACATCAAATTAAATGAATCTGATATTATCGTAGGTTCTGTAATTAATCATACACATGAAGTAGACTCACCAAATCAGTTAGAGAGACAAAAAATGAATAATAACTTGAAAAGAAAGGCGATAGACGACATTTCAAGTCGACCATCTAAGCTAATTCATACAGAATTACAGAAAGGGGACATTCCAGTAACAAGTAGGGACTTACTGTTAGTAAGAAAAAACATTAGCCACAATAGGTTGAAAACTTTTCCAAAAGTGACAAAAACATTTGATGGTATTTACAATACACTTAATAGCATCATCATAAAGACTAACGCAAATGAAAATTTTCTATTAATTAATGACCAAGAAAATAAAATAGTTTGCTTCTCAACGGTTTCTAATTTGAAGTTTTTATGTTCTGTTGAAATGGTTTTCGTTGATGGTACGTTTTATAGTTGCCCAAAGCCATTTACTCAAGTCTTTTGTTTTCATGGCTTACACGAAAATGTGTATATTCCACTAGTTTTCTTTCTTTTACCCGATAAATCACAAATCACGTACGAACATGCATTTCGACATTTAATTAGTAAGAGCAGTGAATTCCACTTAAATTTTTCTCCTTCAACCATTCGCGCAGATTTTGAAATGGCTATACACTCTGCGGTTAAGACAACTTTACTCACCACTAAAATGGTGGGTTGTCGATTTCATTTGGCGCAAAGCTGGTGGAAAAAAATTCAAGAGTTAGGACTAAGTGGAGAATATAGAGATAATCACTCTGAAGTTGGTAATTTTAAAAAATTTTTTTTTGGTTTACCGTTCATAAATCCAACTGACGTAGATGATTTCTTTACCGATGATTTAATGTCAATTCAACCAAATAATATTAATGTTGAGAAATTTTGTGACTTTGTCCTGAATACTTATATTAAGACTGATTCTTTATTTCCTCCGCACGTTTGGGCTGAATTTTCGTCATCTGTAACGCGAACCACCAATAACTGCGAATCATTCCACGCAAAATTTAATGCAATGTTTAATGCTCCCCATCCCAACATCCACGTATTTATAAAAGCACTCACAGATGTTCAATGTGAAATTTACGTAAAAATGCGTAGCACTGCGTCAAAAACCAAAATTTCGCAAGAAAAAGAGGCCTTTCTTTCTGAACAAAATTTTTTATTTCAAAATGGTATAATTGACCGTTATACGTTCATTCGACATGTTTCGAAAAAATTCGGCCCCATTTTGTGTTAAGATTTTTAAATATATATATGTACATAATATACGACGATACGCGTTTAGCGTACATTTGTAAATATGCCATTTAATTACTATTTCACGTACTGTTTTTATTTTTGACGATACGCATTTAGCGTAAATTTTTAAACATGCCAGTACAACAACAATAAGTGTGTACTGTTGGTCCTAAGCCCAAAAAAATGTGAAGGAAAATGAAAGTCAAATTAAACAAATAGTAGGTACATGGGACCCAATTCCGAAATCGCATTTTCGCTGGTGGGACCACACTTCGAATTTAATCCGTTACAGGTAGTCCCTTCCGCAGGTAGCGGGACCGAATTCCGGTGCGTCCCTATTAAATATTTTAACGCAAACCCTACCGTGTTTCTACAAAAACTGTTACCGGGAAATACTTCATCACAAATCAAAATTCCAGTAACGACTCCATCAGGTGATATTTTAGTTCCGCCGCAAATTATTCAAAATTGTACTATCCCAGAAACTTTGACTGTTTCAACAAATGGATGAGCCAACGTCGAAATATATAACAACTCTTAGGACGAAACAAATTTTACTTTACTATACCCAATCAAAACTAACCTAGTTCAACAGAACTTTGAGTGTTACCACATGAATATACATGAAATAAATGACCTGAACGACCAACAAGAGATTGATTATTTGATTAAAACTGACCACATGAATGTAGAAGAAAGAGAGCAAATACTTTCCCTTTGTAGAAAATATTCTGACGTTTTCCCCTCGAATGAAAATTCGTTAACGCCCACCAATGAAGTAAAACATCAAATAAAAACACACGATGTAGATACCGACTCTATAGTAGGAAGTATAAACGAAACACCTGACATGAATGATGCTAGTTCCGAAAATGGCGAACACAATGAAAATGACGAAAACGAAACTATATACACCAGCCATGAGAACCCTATACCCGAAATTCCTATTTCTGAAACACCCATTGATAATTTTCAGAATCAATTGTTTCCAAAAATTGTATTACATTCTCCAGGCGTACCAAGAATAACACGATTATTTGAACATAAAATAAGAAAAAGTATCCAAATTCCTGGGAGTAATTTTGATACCGAAATAGTAAACACTTTTGAAGAACTTTCGGCAACTAAAAAAACATTTGCTATTAATATAGTTAGAAAAGAACTGATCCCAAGATTTTGTAGAGTACTTAAAGAAACATTTAGAAATTCTGCTCTCAAACTTGTACGTACTTTGTAATAACATATTACAGGACGTTATAAAACCTATCGAAGTGGAATTAATTAAAATTTCCGATCAATACGAAAACATTAAAGCCACAATAAATAAAAAACATATTCTCTACTCTATGGAACTGAGAAATGTAGATAATTCAATCTTTTTGGAGCTAGATCTTGCTAAACAAAAATTCAACTCCTCACACTCCAACAAAAGAATCAAGAGAGAACTATCAACTTAAACAAACAGATTTCATCAACTACCAAAATGATTGAAGATTATATTGGAACTCTGAACCTAATTGAACAAAATGAAGAACAATTAACAGATAAAATTAACGAACTCAATCATGACTTAGATGAAACTATATTTGATCTACAAAGTTATTTATGGGCTAAAAAACATGCTTACGATCAGATAGGTCGCGTAGTTAAGCTTGCTCATAATAGTATTCTGAAAATTGAAGATCTAGACTTTATTATTGAAAAACTTCTTAAACATCACCATCCGAATAAATTGTTATTTGGAGTTAATTTTTCAAATACATACAAATATTATGAAATTCTAGAAGTCGAATCGTATCACTCCGATGATCGAATAGTTTTCGTAGTCCATTTTCCAATTGCTTATTCAGAGGATTATTCATACTATCATCTCTACTCTATACCCACCAAAGATAATAAATACCATCCTTAACCCAATGAAACCTCATCTGGCTGTGGAAGGTGACCACTATCAGTATCAAGACAGCGAATGCAGAAATAGACACTCAATGTATTATTGTGCCAATGGACAACCACTCGAACAAGCACAGCAAACATGGCACAACATGTGAACCAATTCCAGTTGTAATTAAAAATGAAGTTATCGAAGAAATTTTCACTACCCACTACATCGCTATATTTCCTGAAGACACAAAAATTCAAATGAACTGTTATAAAATCGACTTAACAACACTTAAGTGCACCTACTTAATCGAAGTACCCACCAGTTGCAGCTCTCAGACACCAAACAATATATATACAAACAATGAGGAAACCATCCAAGGATAACCACTGCTACTAACCATCCGTTCGAGTACCCAAGGTGGTTGCTAAAGCAAAACAAGAACTAGTTATCCATAACATACCCTTGGACCAACTGCACCGAATACAAAGAGGACAACGGGGAATTCAACAAGTGACATTAAAGAATATACCAACAAGCTCAACCCAGATCTGAACTTTACCTCTGTATAGAATCGTCCTCATTTTATTGATAGGATATGTAATTGCACGTTTTTACAAACTTAAACGTTCCAACCAAACAGGCCGCCGAGCCACCCAAACACATCATTCCACTCCAAACATTGAACTATGAAGATGAATGACCGACTCCCCACCTTGTGTGGTCGTCAGCAATTTGCTTATTTCACATGTTTCTTCACAACATAAATTTTTAATATGAACTTAGTCTTGACATATAATCCAATCTGTTAATAGCTATTCAGAAATATAATTTGTACTTTATTTGACAAAATAAATAATTTTATTTTATACTCAACGGAGTTATAAAATTAGCTTATGCGTGCCGGCCGCTATCGATACAAAAAGTTTTGAATTCTTATTTGTCCGAATCATGCGGATTCGGTGCAATATGGTCATGAGGGATGTATTTGTGACTGGAATAGGTCCTGGGAAAATTTTGGACCAACTTTTGGAAACTGATCCAACTAACGCAACATCAGATTTCGATGCACTCATCCGCTTGGCCCGAAGCAAGGAAGCTGCGATGAGAGAGACGGAGTCAACGTCCAGGAGCGTGGTGAGGAAGACGGAGCCGCAGTACAGGATCACCCATGCAGGCAAGCGTAATCAAGCATTTCAAGGTAGGAAGAGCGAATGTGGAAAAGTGCGAGTGGCGCAACAAAAAGTGGCGATAACCAGAAGTGTTTCGTGTGCGGCCGTAAAAATCATTTCGCGGACCAGTGTAAATATGAGAATTATTCATGTCTCACATGCGGCAAGCAAGGTCACATTGCCCCAGTATGTAAAAACAAACAAAACAAATCTTCTTCTGAATTCTTATCAACCGAAACCGGTGAAACGTCAAACTCAACTGAATTGTTTACAATTTATGATTGTTTACTAAATAGCATAGATGACAAAAGAGAGCAATGTGACTATCCTTTTTACATAAAGTTAAAAATTGATAAACTGTATTTGAATTTTGGAAATGATACAGGGTCCTCGCATGCTGTCATTTCTGAAAAATTATACAAAAAACATTTTTCTAAATATAGAATTTCGGAGAACAATTTGATTCTCGAAGGTTATGTTGGTATGAGCTTTGAACCTATTGGTGAAATTGATGTTAATGTTGACCTTGAAAATAAGATTCATCGTCTTAATTTATATATTATTGAAAATGCAGGCACCTCCTTAATCGGCAGTAAGGCATTAAATATGTTTAAATTAGGAATTTCAAGTATTCACAATCAGAAAGAAATTATTTCAGGTACTGATATGGTTATCCAAGAGCTAGTTGATAAATATAAAGATATTTTTGAACATACATTAGAAACTTTTAATAGAGATGAAATTACATTGAAGTTGAAACACGATATAACTCCTAAATTCTTCAAGCCTCGCCCAATTGCTTTCGCATTAAAACAAAAGGTTGAAGTGGAGTTAGAACGTTCACTAAATTTAGGTGTTCTAGAGCTGGTGCAATACTCAAATTGAGGTACACCAATTGTGCCTATTTCAAAACCAAATGTGGCAGTTCGAATTTGTGGAGATTATGAAATAACAGTTAATCTCGCATTAGAAGTTTTTAAATTCCCTTTACCTAGAATTGAGTATCTTTTTGAAAAACCTCAGAGCGGCACAAAATTTTCGAAATTAGATCCTTCCGAAGCCTATCAACAGTTACTTCTAACAGATGATTGTAAAGATATTCTAACTGTCTCGACCCATAAGGGGATATTCAGATATACGCGACTTCCTTTCGGTATCAATACCGCGCCGACATTATAATTCAACAAATTAATGAAAAATTATCAGGATTCATCAGGCGTCGTATGTTTCATCGACGATATAATAATTACAGGAAGTGATGACAAGGAGCATTTAGAGCGTTTAGAGTCAGTTTTTCGATTAAAAGCAGGTAAATGTAGTTTTATGCAACCCAGGATAAAGTATTTGGGACACATAATTGATAGGACGGGGTTACACAAAACTACAGAAAGAATTGACGCAATAAATAATTGTCCAGTTCCAACTGATTATATGGAATTGAAATCGTTCTTAGGTATGATCAATTTTTATGTTAAGTTTTCAGAAACTTTTGCTCAAAAATTCTTCTTTTATATAGGACTCTGAGTGCCAGAATACATTTAATAAAGTTAAAGAGATGATAACATCTCCAAAGGTTCTAGTACACTTTAATTGCAATTTGCCAATGAAGTTGACAGCCGACGCGTCACCGACAGGGCTTGGCGCTATACTCTCGCATATTTATGAAAATAAAGAATAAAGCCGATAGCTTACGCGTCTCGTGTGTTTTCAAAAAGCGAACGTAACCATTCTCAACTAGATGAGGAAGCGTTAGCTATTATATACGACATCAAGAAGTTTCACCAATACCTTTTCGATAAGAGATTTATTTTGGCTATCAGCCACAAACCGCTGGTATCAATTTTTCGTCCCAAAAATGGCATTCCCATTATGGCAACCAGCCGTTTTTATCATGTTTCTACTCCGATATAGAATATGTAACGTAAAAAATAAAAAAATCTGCTGATTGTCTTTCTAGATTGCCACTATCTGAAAATCATAATTTAAAATTTGGGTGGCAATTTTAATAATGAAGATTTAGATGTTCACAAAATGAATTACCTGTAAATTCTGCACAAATAAAACACGCTTCCAGTAGAGACAGTGTTTTGAGTAAAGTCATACCATTTGTACTAACAGGCTGGCCCGAAAGTGTAACACAGGATGATTTAAGACCTTTCTTTGCCAGACGTAATGAATTAAGTGTGGAACAGGGTTGTTTAATGTGGAGATATCGTACAGTTATTCCGCAAAAACAATTAATAAGAAATACGTCTTGTGTGAAATTCACAAAAATCATATGGGCATTGTAAAATCAAAATCATTTGCCAGATCATACTTTTGGTGGTCTTGATAGCGATATCGAAACACTACGCTACCAATGTGAGGTTTGTGCAGAATATAAAAATTCACCATCAAAATCTTACTTTAGTCCTTGGAGATGGAATCAAAACGCTTGAACGCTTATTCATATTGACTATTTAGGTCCATCCAAAGATGAATATTGTTTTGTAGTAGTTGATTTCACATCTAAATGGATTGGAGCTTTTCGCATGAAAAAAATTGATACGGCATCAACAGTGAAGGCATTGAGGCAAATTTTCGATACATGGGGGTAACCTCAGGTTGTTGTTTCAGATAACGGAACGCAATTTGTGTCTGATCATTTTCAATGGTTCATGAATCAAAACGGAATGAAACATATAAACACTCCACCGTAACATCCCTCCAGTAATGGGGAAGGAGAAAGTGCTGTGGAAATTGTAAAGAATTTATTTGAAAAGAGCAGGGCCGACACTTATGATGAAACTGATACTGAATTAATGAAATTCTCATTTCACTATCGTAATTCCCGTCATCCAACAAATAATGAATCACCAGCAAAATTGTTACTAGGTAGAAATTTAAGATGTCGCTTAGATTTATTAAGGAAACCTACATGTGAGGTTGTAGAGGAGAAATAGGTCGAATCTATTGTTAATAAAGGTGGCAGAAATCGAGAAACTTCTGAGATAGGCGGATCGATTGAACAGGGAAAACCGAAATCGTCTGTTGCACATATTACAAAATTTTTGGAAACCGAAATTTTGAAATAAAAACATTGGATGAACTTGTGGCGAACAGACATCTTAATAAAATCTTGAAAAATAATAATTTGCAACCCAAAATCATTTCTTAAATTTCGGTGCCACCTGATTATGCCAATGATGATAATCAATATGCTCATACTGAAGCTGCCAAATCTCCAAGGCCTAGCCCGCGAGATCTTAGACGTCGCAGTCAATCAAAACACCCTGAGAGATTCGGTAACTCCAATATTTGAGGAGAGAATTGTTATATATGTAGAATGCTATTTTTATCATATCGTTTTTGTGTGTATCGCGTAAGAAGCGATACGCGTTTTTATTACTGTATGTCAAACTCAATTCTTGAGTTTTCAATAAATACGTAAAGTGTCAGCACGTTGTTTAATTGTACAAGAACTGATATAAAACAATATTATATTTCAGAATTGATTCTTAATTTGCAAATAGTAAGCAACTGTTTAACCAATTTAACTCTCTCTGAATATTCTCACGTTGATATTATTCCATTGATGATTGAGAAGTTGTCCTGAAGAACAATATTTTCTATCAAAGGAAAAATATGAACTAACGGAGGATACATATTCTCAATCCTGAAACACAGCGAACAGGAATAGCCGTTATCTGAAAATATGGAACATTTTTGTCTGGAAGATATTACTCGGAACGTACCAAGTAATTCTGATCTTTTCTATTAATTTGTAGAATTAGTTTTTAGAAATTGAAACATGGCTTATAATTTCAACCAGTTACACGAGATAACATTTCCTACTGAGAGGTAAGTGCACAGGAGACATTTTCACTGGAATTAGTTCTCACAAACACATCACCTGCAATCCTTTGATCCAGAAATAACGCAGGTGTAGTTCAAGCCACGTAGCAAGACAATGCATTCTTTCCACCTTTGATGATAACGTTTCATCCTCCAATACTTTGAAGCACTGTAATCTTGCGTTCTCGCTAGTAACAATATGTGCATCACTTTTTCATTATGGAGCATTCCTTGATGATTACTTGAGTTTATTGATGAGGGTTGTCGAGTACCTAAGGATGAAGATGATATTAACATTAGTATCACCGAGACATGATACATCCTAACTTGTAATATTCGAAGTTTGGAGATGAAACTCAAAAACTGTGAGTTCCAGAGCGAGTATTGTGCAAATTTGAATCAATCGTAAATCATTGGATAGAATCAGCCATCACTTGATGAAAATATTCTCTGAACTGAAATATATATTAAAAGTTCAATTTCAACTGAGACAAATGTGATTATAGTTTCGCTATTACAATAGCTTCTTCAAACAAATATTACAAAGTACTAACTATCTACAAAAAAACTACCTAATATGTGACTTAGATGCTAAACTTAGGATAGAAGGTTATTGGAATTCGATCTAATTGGGCTTAAGTCATTGTGGAATTAAACGATAAACTGGTGGTAAACAAAAAATCCAATTATACTTCGTTTATGTTCATTGATTCGTTTTTGAAACCCTTTCCTGTCTGGCCGTTACTCTCCTGGATGAAAATCAGATCAACCATTGCATTAAACAGGAGATAACAATTTGTTTAAAACAGAACCATTGTCCATTTGATAATGATATATATTTCTCTGAAAATGGTTCAACTATGGGTAACCCTTTGAGCCCTTTGTTGGCTGAAATATGGATAATTTGGAAAACGTAATTCATAAAACACTCCTTTATGAAGAATTTCATAGTTTGGTATAGATATAGCAACATCATAACATGTTTCATTGGAACTAATAGACAATTGAATACATTTCTAGAATAAATAAATTCAATCCATCTCAATATCAAGTTCACAATTGAAATGGAGAATTAAAACTCCTTTGATTTTTTGCTTGTTCCACTATTATTCTTCGTCGTCTTGGGTAAACAATTCAGTGGTGTGCTGGAACGAGTACTTCTGGATAATCTTGCAGTCTCTATCTCTTCCTGATTTTTCATAGCGGTGTATACTGGAGTTGTCACAGAAGATTGCTTGTATCCGCTACAATCAGCTCTTATCGGATACCCGTATTCGAACACAGGTCGGTACCCGACTATATAATCAAACATCATATGCCTATGGCATAATAATGGCGATTCAGTAGATACTTGCTAGTCGGTAATCTTGTTGCTCAAAAATTTTTAGGGGATAATCAAATCAAGGACCTCTACCCTGTTAGTAGTTTAGCAAAGTTTGCCAACTTTTCTCCCTTAAACCTTCCGTCAAGTACATACGTCATCGCCTTGGCATATTGGATGTTTCTCTATAGACACCAGTTTTTTTAGTTATCAGGTGGTATGCTGGTTGATGAGAAGTAAAGGGTTTGAACCTGATGTGGAAGGAGATCGATTGGGGAGATAAGTTAGACTATGTGTTTTAGGATGGATTCAGGACAGGAGTACGTCTCCAGAATTCCATACTTCTTCAGAGGGAGTTTGTTTGGGCAGGATTTTTACTTTCCCATTTTTGATTTAATCAGTTGATGGAATTCAATAGCACATCAAATTAGCTACAAAATTCATCTCAACTCATATCCTTATGACTTGCATTTCTTCCTCAGTCTTTTTTCTGTTCTGAAAGTTACGACTATCTGGAAACTATTTTCAAGCATGATCCATGGATGGCTGATAAATTGTACATAATTTGTATTTTTTTCATAACTTGGCTCCAAAGGAATCAATTTGAATGTCGAAATGTATAGAAGATATTTGGCGAAATTTTGTGCATTGCCCTGTGTCTTTTATAAATAGGTTATCACGCAAATTGGAGGATTTATAACGGACTTCACTTCTAAACATTCTTTTTATCCGGATACGATGATCTCCCTTCATTTTCTTTGATTATGATGCACCAAATAGAACTACCACAATATAAAGATCATACCAGAATGCTATGAATGTTCAGTTCTTCTTCGTACATTATGTGAGGGAACTATTATTATCGGACTAGGGAAAAAACATCCGGATTTTAACGAAAATGTAACATGCCATCAAAGCCGAAAAACGTATCAGAAAATTTGAACCAGATGTGATTCAGGAACAGGTTACGTATATTACATCCACAAATATGCTGGAAAAGAGAATGGCGATTAAGAAGAATTTCTAGGCTAACGGGTGGTCAAGAAGCTTGCCTCAACAAATTTATATGAAGATGTTGTCTTTTTTTCCGACGATCCTCTACGTATGTTCGTGTGGAGGATACTTTTGAATGTGCTGTAGTAACTGTTATGAAAAGTCGAACATAAGTGGAGGGGTATTGATCGCATCTGTCTTCAGTTTTTCAGATGAAATCTGAATCACTTCTTGTATCATTATGACAACATTTGTGTTTTAACCTGCCGAAGTGTAAAACTACAGGCGATAAGGTCATCGCAGGTTAGTTTTCATAATTTTCATATATTTTTGAGAATTCTAGGTTAGTAGGTCATTGAAACCTAGTTGTAATTGATTGACTTCCCTTCTTGCCCTTGTAAACATGTATTATTGAAGTGACTAGCGTATTTTGCAACAGTCGTCAGTGGACGAATTGAGGCGATGTGTTAGGTACATATTCGGTTATGTCAATGATTTTGACAGTTCACATGATAGCAAAATATTATGATAATACATAGGGTAAAAACACAGACTTATAAAATACACATGCTGTAAATCCAAATGAACC